>JASVEL010002000.1:0-194207 GCA_032618575.1 Nicotiana noctiflora | reverse complement strand
GTTTTTCTATTATTTTCTGGTTTTAATCGAAATTTGATATTTTGGTTAAACAATCCCACCACATAGCTTGGTGGCTTTGGACTGTCCATATGTAGTATCTATATCTGCTGAAAGTCGCAGAACCCAGGGCATAAGATTTAGCTCAAGATGATTTACTTTCTTGTAGGGGACATTATTATTGGAAATCAAGATTTGTGAAACTGAGAAAATGTTGCTTGATCAACTGACTTTCTGTTAAATTCGTTTCTTATACTCCATTTGTGTTAAATTAAAGAGTAACAAAATATATTTCTAAGTATTAAAGTCATACACTTTGATATATAAATTTGTTATATGCTACGCTCTGTTTCAATTTACGTGTACAAATTTTCTTTTTGGTCCTTTTCAAAAAGAATTATCTCCTTTTAAATTTGGTAACAATTTTGCTTAAACTTACAATTTTTCGAGCTTATATAATCACACAAATACTTTGGACCCCTTTTTGTCTTCTTTAAGACCACAAATTTTAAAGTCTTTATTTTTTCTTAAATTCCGTGCTCAGTCAAGCATGTTCACATAAATTGAAACGGATGTGGTATTAATATAGTTTAGTTGATTACGTCAAATTTATTTATTTACTCCTTATCTATACTATATTAAAAGCACGAAAGCCTTTAGCGAAATGTTGCTCACTTTTTTTACCCTCTAAAATTAGATTTCACATTAGACAAAATTGTAGTAATTTAAATATATTTTTGTAATATTTAAGACTTTAAAATCAACTATTTTTATTATTATATCTTTCCTTATTAAATTAGATCCTAATATTTAGAAGTTTAAATTCATTTATAATTTACCTCAATTGCATCCCCTTGCTTGATCTTTGATCGTCTAGCTGCCCCCTAACCTAAGCCCAACTAAGGAAACGATCCCTCATGTTTTACTATAGTATTATTTATTATATGCCAGTCTCAGTGGCGAAACCAGAAATTTTCTCAAGAGTGTTCAAACTTGAAATAAGTAAAAAAATAATCCGATAAAGGGTGTTCAATACATATTGTGTACCTCTAAAATTTAATATTTTACCTATATAAACAGTGTAGTTTTCCGATAAAGGGTGATCAGTTGACCACCCTAAGCCTAGTGTGCCTTCGCCCCTGGCCAGTCTACGTATGCACTAACTTCATTTTACGTGGTTACTATAAATCTGGTAATTAAGCATAAAAATAATATGCTGTATAATATTACAACGCATATTATATTACAATTAACTAGTCAATTAACTATCTTTTTTAAACCTCATTTTAGCTTTCACATTACGGCACCAATGCTGCTAATAACAACCTCCGGAAAGTCAGGAGCTATTGTCTAAAGTAAATGCATTTATTTTTTTGTGGTTGCATCTATTCGTACAAATTCCGTGTCATTATGCCATAAATATCACTGACGGTTGAAAAAAAATGTCACTGATGGTATCACACAAAAAATATATTGTCTATCTTGATTCTGTCATTGGAAATTTTCCTCCCTTTTTAATAATCAGAGTCATTGCACTGCTTCTCGTGGATATAGTTATCTTTAAAAAAAAGTCTTTCTCTTTTTTGGTGTTTTTTTGGTTAAATTGCTACATGTAGAGGAGATGGAAAATCTCTTATCAATAATATTAACTTCTCACTTATCCCAAAAGATAAGTTTTTCTCCTTTTGTTTAATCCTTTCTTAAATAGAAGGAAATGTTACTAAGAGCTGCTACCTCTGGTCTTTTCTATGACTGTATTTGCTTTTTAATAATCAAACTGTTATGTACTGAAACATTTAGAGTCAATATCTCCTGGAATATTTTGTCTCATTACTGAATTGTTGACCTGAAAGCCGATGAGCATGCTACTGTCATTATGCAATTGTTTTAATTTAGGTGCAAGCAGGAGCTGTAAAAATTAGTTGGAACAGATCTGGGACACCACACACCATTATTAGGTCTTCTAATTTTTGAAATGTACTTGTATGCCTTATTGTTGAGAAAAAACAAACGAGAAGTTGCTTGAGCTTATTTCTGATGTATAATTTGGTTAGTGGAGCTAATTTCTTAAATTCAACATACAATCACTACACCTCAATCTCAAACTAGTTGAGGTCAGTTGTATGCATAACTAGTTAGGATTCGACTCTTTTTAGGCCCATTTCATTCCAATTTAAATGATTTGACTTAAAAGAAAAATTAGGGGTTCTCTAAAGCCTAAAACTGTTTCTTTAACTCACACCCTTATTCCTACACAATTAATGAAGTTTCTTTGGCAAATGCCAGAAGTAGTGTAAGTGTAACAACAGCAAATTAAGCTTTGTCCCGACTAGTTGGTATTGTATAAATGATTAGTTTGCTCGCACTATGTTCTGTTCTTAGCTAACTAGTAACTCCACATTGTTTTTTGGGGGGTTAAAAGTTCTATTTAGACAACTACTCTCAACCTTTTCCTTTTGAGCATAGGGTCTATCGGAAACAACCTTTCTGCCCCTATCGAGGCAGGGGTAAGGTCTGCATACACATTACCCTCCTCAGACCCCACGATGTGGGATTTTACTGGGTAATTGTTGTTGTTCTTGTTGTTTTAGCTTTCACATTATAGGAACAATTCTTGATATGGATATGTGACATGTGACCTTGTAGTAGATGGAATGTAGGTTTCTTTTTACAGAAAACATACCGAGTTGCTTCAGGTCGCTTTGTAGTTGAGACTGCAGGTCTTCAAACTCTCTTTTTGTGCTTGATAACAGGACCTTAAGATTCTGCTATCTTAAAATATTAGTCCATGACAGTGATCTTAGCAAAACAAGAAAGTTTTTAGCAATTAAGCCAAGTGTTGAACTGGAAAGAATCTTGTGCAAATTAAAGCATCACAGCTAATTTTCTTGCAGAACACTCATGCTTAAGCTTAACAAGAATAGAAATGAAATATGTTAACACCTAATTCACTTACTTCTCTAATAAGGGATGAGTTCTTAGACAACAAAGGCACTATTTCGTACTCTCACAGTCTTCGACAGATTATACGACCCCTAAGTGGTCAACTATTTTCAATACTGATCACAGCAACATGTGTGGCCATTGATAGTTGTGCCTCATGAGCAATTTAATTATCTTTATTTGCAACTCCATTACCAATTTAATGCTCAAGTGCATTACACATTGTATGATTAATCTAGTTGTAGAAACATGAGCAACTCCATTACCAATTTAATTATCTTTATTTGCATCAAATAATATCATCTTCCTCTCCTGGATTCTCAAGTGAAAAACCTTATTTGAAAATGAAACTATGTGTCTCTCTATACATGATTAGTGGTTTTCTAGACTAGTCAATTAACTATCTATTTTAAACCTCCATACTTAAGCCCCAGGAGATCGAGTGGTAACTAGTAACATATATATGCAATTCATAAAACTCGAAGCTAAGAACAGCAGGCAACCTAATGCGGAAGTGCTGTTACGTATTTCACAACTACACAGGCCAACTGTATCTAATTTTATATTCTCAATTCTAACATTTTCTTCCTTCTGCTCCACGCTTTCATCCCTCTGCTGCTGATGAACGACAACAATCTTCTAGGCACAGATCTACTCAACCACATCCATCTACTCATTATACTACCCACAATTCGCCTTTCCAACAGTATTATCACAATTCACCGCCACAGGGCTATACCCCGCTTCCTCCTAATGATCCTACCAATACTTACATGGGTGCATCGAGTCACCAGTCATAGAGCAATGTGATACGCCCGTTATCTGCTCCATTTGCTTCATCTCCAGCCGGATCACATCCATCTAGATTTCAGACGGCCGGATCGCAGCAGGGGTCTGGATTGCAGCAGGGTTCTAGATCAGTGCAGGGACGTGGATCGCATCCATCTTCATTAGAGACTTCGTCTCCCTCTCCACATAGTTCGTCTCCTAGCATTTCTAGACTTCGTGTTTGGGATAGTAGCACTGAGCCAGATGCCCCCTCTTCTGCGCATGCTTCAGATAATGATCTGGATGATGATCTGTATGATGTGCGTTATGATCATTACCATAGGTTGATCATTAGGCCTAAGGGCAATGGGTAAGATGTATTTATTACTTCTTTATTTTTGCCGAATTATAAAAGCTACTCTTATTTAATGTAATTGCAATGTTGCAGGTTTATTCCTAATAAAATGGTTACAAAGATAATCCGTGGTATACTTGGGTCGTTGTATTTCGAACCTTATCCAACTTGGAGTGACTTTCCAGAGAGTCTCGTGCGACAGATGTTCAACGAATTTAAGGTTTTAATTTAATTCTTATTTATGTAAGCGTTATATTAACAATATTTTTATCTAACGTTACATACTTTATTTGCAGATTAAGTGTTCCTGGGAGGACCAGTATAACCGTGAAATTTGTAAAAATTGGGAGTACAAATTGCGTAAGAGACTCTTTGATTCCTTCAGCACCGCCCGAAGGACTAAAAAGAGGCCTTCGTGGGTTCTACCGGATATATGGGTGGATCTGGAGAGGTATTGGACCACCGACACATTCAAGAAGCAGAGTGAACAAGGAAAGAAGGCCCGAGCATCAGAGAAGCGTGGCTCCTTACACTGTATGGATTTAAGGAGCATGGGGGATACGAGGAGACATCTGGTAATTCCTTAAAATATTTTGATCTATTTTTATCGAATTGGATTTATATATCTTCCAAAATTTTTGAATATCACGGTATTATTTATATTAAAGTGATATTTTTTAAAAATAAATTTAAATAATTAATAAGACATGAAATATAAGAGGTAAAGCTTCCTATTAATAGTTACCTGTCTTCTTTGACTTAAGTTTCATAACTCTTACTGCATCAGAAATACTGCTGACGGGAAGACCCAAAATCTTATTATGCTGTTAGAAACACTACATCCTTGATGTTACTAGCATGCATATCTCAATGTTCAAAAAGTGGATTCAGTAACTTTATCTGAAGTTCATTTTGTGAAACATAGAGATTTCTGAGCTTATTCAAGTTGTACTTATCAGATATGAGATGAGGCACTACTGATAACTTTGTCTT
This sequence comes from Nicotiana noctiflora, assembly GCA_032618575.1. Lineage (NCBI taxonomy): Eukaryota > Viridiplantae > Streptophyta > Magnoliopsida > Solanales > Solanaceae > Nicotiana > Nicotiana noctiflora. The sequence continues at coordinate 189,151 of JASVEL010002000.1, read as the reverse complement.
TTGAATTGTCCTCATACTGTATCGTGTTGAAATGAATGTTCTTTTACAGACCAAGGTTTATTATGGTTTTGATGATTATATGGTGATTACTATCATTATCCTTTTGGCCACTAAATTAATTCCTGCAGCCATGACATCTGCATTAGGCTTCTTAGTAACCACACCTATACCAGTAGGCTGCATATCCACACAATTCCTATATGCAATAGGATTCAAACGAGAGGCATTCTCCTGAGCAATTGTTGGTTCTGTGGCTAAATTCTGCACATCTGTACTTAGTCATATATATTTACTTATAGCGTTAGCGTTTGTAATTGGAAACTCCATTTGATTCTCTTTATTGATTTTACATCCTTCTCATCATCATATATTACCTTCTATTAGTATGATTCTTGGAACTGTTCATTATACTGAATAAGTTTTAAAGCTACATTTATTGTTTATCTTCCCCATTGACTTTTTGAGCTTTCTTGGTGCTCAAATTTACTGTTTTGAGTACTGTGTTGAGATTTAGTGGGAATATATAGATAACAGTAGATATGTATAATGGAAATGGGGCGGGAAGAGGAGGTAATTGTATGTATGAGAATGAAGTGGTGATGACAAGAGACCCAAAGCCAAGGTTGAGGTGGACTGTTGATCTACATCAACACTTTGTTGATGCTGTCACTAAGCTTGGTGGTCCTGAAAGTGAGTCTCTTTTTTTTATAATCTTGTTTTTGTTTGTAATAATTAAATTGCAACTGTCATAGGGTTGCATTGACTTGTCTCTATATATGCATTTGTTTGGCCATATTTTTCTGCTTTCTGAGTTGGGAATCACTTTGGTTCTTCTGTAACAATTCAAGGTAACTAGTCACTAGAAATAAATCCAAGTTTACTTCTCTCAGAATTATACTAGTGTATCTTTAAAATGGTATGAACTTATTGGAATGGCTTCCTATAGGCTACTACTATAAAGTTTCCAATTTCTATGTTTATAGGTTAATGCTTCTTTGGCTATATGTTCCCAAGTCATTGTTTATAGAAAGAAGCTAATTTTTCAGGGTTAGATTCAACTTTTTGCTTTCCAACTGGAATTGAAATATTTTAGTCAATGCCTCGCCTTTTAAAACATTGGTTCCAAGTGATTTCCAACATTTTGGAGTTAGTTTCGTTTAAGACAAGAGGGAGTTGCTCTTATAGTAAGCACCTTCCACTTCCAACTAAGAGGTTGTGAATTCGAGTCACCCCAAGAGCAAGATGTTGAGTTGCCGAGGGTTTATTGGAAACAGCTTCTCTACCCTATCTCTACTCTCCCCTGACCCCACTAGTGAGATTATACTGGGTTGTTGTTGGAGTCAGTTCCGTTTAATGCTCAGCAAATGTTTGATAGAAGGTTTTGGATTTACAGAAGCAACTCCCAAGTCAGTACTGAGGTTAACACGTTTATTATATCTGTAGGAAAAAAAGTTGGGGAGGAAGATGAGTCATGATGATTCCTCATGGAGACTCACATCCGGAAGAAGAAGGCACTGACAGATCCAACTAAATGGGTCGAGGACCGGGTAGAGACTACACATGTAAGTTTCATAACTACTATATATGTTTGTAATATTGTATAGTTAGTAATTTTCTATCTTCTAAATAAAGGGTCGCTACAAGTTCAATTTGGAGGAGTACACTCAGAGCTTGCCACCGAATGAGCAAGGCGAGCGACCACCCATTTCAGACGAAGAACATGAGAGGATATGGTTAGATACTATCGGTGGTCCTCAAAAGGGGATAGCATACGGCCTTTCAGATAAATCGTTTCGGCGCTATAGGGCGGGATTGCAAGGTATAGGGACTTCCGCCCAAGGCGAGGCGATTGATAGTTCGGTTATATCGTCTATGCAAGAGAAGATCGCAAATCTGACAAAAGAGCTTGAAGAGAACAAGGCTACCTTTCAACGCCAGCTAGAAAAGAGGGACAAACAATTTGATCTCATTCAAGGTCAGCGGACCAATCTTCTTGCTTGTGGTGCTTTCCCTATTCCCCAGTCTCCTCCTCCTTCCCCACCTGCCGACAATGAGGTCTTGAGACCGAAGATCGAAATGATGCTACATAAAAAAACTCATTGAATGTTGTGTATTGTTAAACACAGTTGAATACTTTAGTAGTTGTTGTTGTGGTTATTAGTTGTTATTTTGTTGGGTTTTCATGGTTGAATGGCATCAATGTAACCTGATATTATAGGATATATATTGGTTTAAATTGGTAGGTGGTGTAGCTAAAAGCAGCCACTTTTTGCCCATTTTTTCCCAGATTTCCGACCGAAATCGGTCGGAAATTATGAATTTATATTTATATTTTAAATAACTTAACAATTTGTAAATATTTATTTAATTAAATAATATTATTGTTTTTTAAGAATTCCGACCGATTCCGGTCGGAAAACCAAAATTAAAAATAAAATGATAATAACATTTTCCGACCGAAAGCGGACGGAAATAGAAAAATTTAAAATAAAATATTTAATATTTTGCCACCGAATTCAGTCGGAAATGAAATTTCTGAGGGGCAACCAATGCATGGAATTTCCAGACCGATTTCAGTCAGAAATTTGCGACCAATCTTTTTTGACCAATTTCGGTCGGAAATTTCCGACCAATTGCGGTCGGCGTGCATATGCGGCCATTATTGTTCCGTCCAATTAAAAACGGTCGGAATTTGGTCGGAAATTGTTAATTTTCGACCGATTTTGATCGGAAATTGTGGACGGAAATGCTATTAATAGATTCTACAGCAATAGTCCCTCGGACTCGGAAAGTAATAACGAAAATAGCTAACCCAATAGCAGATTCCGCAGCTGCCACCGTTGGAACCAATGAAGCAAATGATTGACCCATCATATCATCCGAAGAAACAGAAAATACCAAAAAGTGAAATCACCTAATTTCTAGTAGTGATTATTACTAAATTATAGTTAATTAATATATATTTTTACTCTTTTTATCGCTTAATCGTGATAAACTAATATAGTTTAATCTTTGCATATCGACAAATGATTTTTCTTTTTCAATATATTGATTGTGATTGAGGACTTCTTTGCTATTTGCCCTTATTGAGTTCAATATTCTTCATTTCAGGACTTATTCTTCAATTATATTATTAAACATAATTTTAAATAAAATTTTATATAATATTTTAAAAACTTTTTATTCATTTAGACAAGGTACACACGCAACACGTGTTCTATTGACTAGTATAACTTAAAATTTTCAAAGCTTCTTATAAATACTCTTTTTCAATTTCTTTCAAATCAAATTATTCCCAAACTTCAGAAAATTACGTTAAAATTTAATTTTTACAACATTATATATCCTTCCTTTTACAATGAATATCTCTAATTTTTTGCCTTGTTCAACAGAAACAAATAGAACGTTGCCTTGAATATCTCTATCTCAGTACTGTCAAACTTCTTTTTGGCACACCCCTTACTCGGGTGGACGCGAGGGAGTTTTTCCATTTAAAGTGACAATATTCGAAATGAGATTATTTTATTATTTCAGAGTCGCCACTTAGAATAAATTATGTTGTTCCAAGTCATCGATTTATTTAAATCTCAAATCAAGGAAAACTTCAACTTTTCAAATGAAGTCTGCGAACCAAAAATTCTAAGTAAGGAATTCTGTTGACCCGGGGAAGGAATTAGGCACCCCCGGGTCCCGTGGTTCTAGCACGGTCGCATAAACTATTGTAAATGGTTAAACTATCTCATTTTAATACATATTATGAATCATGTGCTTTTAATCGATTCAAAACCGCTTTTATTATTTATTATTTTTAAAGAGAATTGCAACGTCTTAAAAATACATCTCGAACCACGTCACAATCAATGTTGTCACGACCTGGATTTCCCACCATCGAGAGTCATGATGGCGCCTACTAGTGGAAGCTAGGCAAGCCAAATATTACTTACACCTCCATTAATTACCAAGTTCTTATTAAGACTTTAAAATTTAAAACATATAAATTACAGCGGAATAATTAAACTTAGCGGAAGACTTAGTCAATCTTATCAAATATGATAAAGAAAATCCAAACACAATACACTACCCAAGACTGGTGTCACAATACTCACGAACTTCTAAGAATAATACACAAAATTGTCTGAAAGAAATATAAGTTGTCTATCTCGAATTCATGAGATAACAGAATGAAAAACATAGATAGAAGAGACAACGGGTCCTGCGGACGCCTGCAAGGCTATCTCGTAGTCTCAGAAGTCGGAATATCCACAATCGCTACTGCCGCTGCTGCTGTCCGTAACCTGTATCTGCGCAAAAAGAGCGCAGAGTGTAGTATCAGCACAACCGACCCCATGTGCTCGTAAGTGCCTGGCCTATCCCAGCGAAATAGTGACGAGACTAAGGCCAGTCACCCACATAACCTGTACAGTTGCAATATATGTACATATACAAAAAAAAACATTTATAAGGAAAGACTCTGCTCTGAAATATCAGTCAATAACTCATAATATCCAGAATAATCTAGTCATCATAATAAATCTTACTTTCATGTCTCAATTCCTTCTCCATTTCATATCTCGTGGTAGGCGTACCACCCGCTCCCAACTGTAATAGTAAATTATATCTTGTGGTAGGCGTACCACCCGTTCCCAATTATATCAATAAGTTATATTCTGTGGTAGGCGTACCACCCGATCCCAATTGTATCAATAAATGATACCTTGTGGTACGCGTACCACCCGCTCCCAAATATATCAATAGGCTACCGACAACTATGGCCAATGCCAAGATTTTAAATCACTTTGTGGTCGGCGTGCCACACAATCCCATTTCTTATCATATAAGTGGTCGGCGCGCCACACGATCCCAATTCATAAATAAATAAATATATATATAAATTACCGGTATTTAACCAATAATCTCTGCATCAACAATATCTATAATTACCGGTTTTGAACCAATAATTGATAATAATTTAACAATCTATCTCCGTTACCGGTGTGACACCAATAACTCTTAATCAACAACTCATACATAACTAAATTCCATTTCCTTCAAACTGGGATAGAACAAACACGTACCTTAAATGTTACGAACAATTCAATCCGTGGCAATGCCTTTTCCTTTCAAATTTGGCTCCAATCCAATCGTATCTATACACAATTGATTTAATATCATCAATACTACTCAACAAACTAATTCATAAGGCCAATTACAACTATTACAACATTCTGCCCGGAATAGTGAATTTCGACCCCGGGCCCACATGGTCGGAACTTGGGGTTCGGACCAAAATCCGGTTACCCATCCCCCCACGAGTTCAAGTATATGATTTGTTTCAAAATCGGACCTCAATTCGAGGTCCAATTTCCCAATTCATGAAAAACCCTATATTCTACCAAAAACAAGAAATTCTACCATGAAAACCTTTGATTTCTATTGAAAAACATGTTTAATGTTGTTAGGAATTGAAAGAATTAAGTAAAAAAGTGACTTACAATTGCTTTGAAGAAGAGGGAGTTCGTGAAAAATCGCCAATGGGTGTTTTTGGGTTGTGAAATGTGAAAAATGAAGCTGGAAATCGGGATTTACAGGTCTATGTGTTCGCATTTGCGAACATGGGTTCGCAATTGCGAACCCCGACCAATTTCTGGAGTTTGAAAAATAAGCTAAGGATGGGAAGTTCGCATTTGCGAACTTTTGTTCGCATTTGTGAAGCCAAGGCAAATCTGGGGCCTTCGCATTTGCGAACATTTGTTCGCATTTGCGAACAAGGCTGGATTGAGGGGCCTTCGCATTTGCGACAAATGCTTCGCATTTGCGAAGCCAGGCTCAATATTGAAGGCCTCGCATTTGCGAGGTATACTTTGCATTTGCGAAGCAGTGCTCAATCCTGCCAACTTCGCATTTGCGAAGTATGGTTCGCATTTGCGAACCAAGACCAGCCTGGGACCTCTCGCAATTGCGAGAAAATCTTCGCCATTGTGAAGACAACAGCTGGGTGAAAAACCAGCAGTGCAAAAATTCAGAAATTGATCCAACGGCCTATCAAATCTTTACCCGAGCCCCCGGGCTCCAAACCAAATATGTACACAACATCAAAAACACATTACGAACTTGTTCGTGCGATCACATTGCCAATATCACATCGTTTTCATCAAATCAAGCCTCAAGTTCATGATTTTCATACTTTTGGTTTTCAAACTTTCAAACTTGGAACTCAAGGTCCAAAACATATCAAACGACATCCGAATGTCACCAAACTTTGCAGAAAGCACATATATAATATTTAAGACTTGTACCGGGCATCGGAACCAAAATACGAGCCCGATACCAAGGTCAATTAATTCATTTTCCTTTAACAATTACATCAAAAACAATTTCACAGAAAAATTCATAACTTGGGCTCTAGGCCTCAGAATTCGACTCCGGACGCATGTCCAAGTCCCATATTTTCCTACGGACCTTCCGGGACCATCCAATCTCGGGTCCGGGTCCGTTTACCAAAAATGTTGACCGAAGTCAACTATATCAATATTAATATCATTTTTATCCAAATTTCTCATAGAATTCATATTTTCTATCACAAAATCTTTCCGGCTACATGCTCGGATCGTGCACGTAAATCGAGGCAACATAGAATGGGGTTTTCAAAGCCTCAGAAGCTCGAAATGATTAATAAAACAAGTGATGACCCTTTGGGTCGTCACATTCTCCACCTCTAAAACAACTGTTCGTCCTCGAACGGACAAAAGAAAGAAGTACCTGAGTCGGGAAACAAATGTGGGTAGCGGCTCCGCATATCAGACTCGGACTCCCAGGTCGATGCCTCAGGAGGCTGACCTCTCCACTGAACACGCACAGAAGGATAACTCTTCGACCTCAACTGTCGAACCTGTCGGTCTAGAATGGCCACCGGCTCCTCCTCATAAGATAGATCTTTGTCCAATTGGACGGTACTGAAGTCTAACACATGTGTGGGATCGCCGTGGTATCTCCGAAGCATAGATACATGAAAAACTGGATGCACGGCTGATAAGCTAGGTGGCAAGGCAAGTTTATATGCCACCTCTCCCACACGATCAAGAATTTCAAATGGGCCAATAAACCTAGGGCTAAGTTTGCCCTTCTTTCCAAATCTCATCACGCCCTTCATAGGCGATACTCGGAGCAATACTCGCTCCCCAATCATGAAAGCTACATCTCGAACCTTGCGATCCGCATAGCTCTTTTGCCTGGACTGAGCTGTGCGAAGTCTATCTTGAATGATCTTGACCTTATCTAAGGCCTCCTGAACTAAATCCGTACCCAATAACCGAGCTTCTCCCGGTTCAAACCATCCAACCGGAGAACGACACCGCCTACCATACAATGCTTCATAAGGAGCCATCCGGATGCTCGATTGATAACTATTATTATAAGCAAACTCTGCCAAAGGGAGGAATTGATCCCACGAACCTCCAAAATCAATAACACACGCCCGTAGCATATCTTCCAGTATCTGAATAGTTCTCTCGGACTGACCATCCGTCTGGGGATGAAAGGCTGTACTTAGCTGAACTTGCGTGCCCAACTCTCGTTGAACCGCATTCCAGAAATGTGAGGTAAACTGTGCACCTCGATCTGAAATAATAGAGATTGGCACGCCATGAAGGCGAACGATCTCCCTGATATAAATCCCAGCCTAACCTCTCGGATGAATAGGTAGTGGCAATAGGAACAAAATGAGCTGACTTGGTCAGCCTATCAACAATCACCCAAACAGCATCAAACTTCTTCCGAGTCTTCGGAAGTCCGGAAATGAAATCCATCGTGATTCGCTCCCACTTCCATTCAGGAAGTTCAATTCTCTGAAATAAACCGCCAGGTCTCTGATGTTCATACTTAACCTGCTGACAATTAAGACACCGTGCCACATATGCCACAATATCCTTTTTCATTCTGCGCCACCAATAATGTTGACGCAAATCTCGATACATTTTTGCTGCGCCTGGATGAATAGAATACCGCGAACTGTGAGCTTCTTCTAGAATCAATTCTCTAAGCCCATCAACATTTGGCACACAAATGCGCCCTTGCATCCTCGGGATCCCATCAGCATCTAAGGTGACCTGTTTAGCACCTCCTCGCTGAACCGTATCTCTAAGGTCACATAAATAAGAATCATTATATTGTTGATCGCGGATATGCTCCAATAATGAAGAGCGAGCGATCGTGCAAGCTAGTACTCGACTAGGCTCAGAAATATCCAACCTCACAAATCGGTTGGCCAAGGACTGAACATCCAAAGCAAGTGGTCTCTGATTGACTGGAATATAAGCAAGACTACCCATACTGGCTGACTTCCTACTCAAAGCGTCGGCCACCACGTTTGCTTTTCCCGGATGATATAAAATGGTGACATCATAATCTTTTAGCAATTCTAGCCACCTTCTCTGCCTCAAATTCAACTCTTTCTGCTTAAACAAATACTGAAGACTCTTATGATCGGTGTATACTTCACATGCTACACCATACAAATAATGCCGCCGGATCTTCAATGCGTGAATAATCGCCGCCAATTCTAGATCATGCACAGGATAGTTCTTTTCATGAATCTTTAACTGCCTCGAAGCATAGGCAATAACCTTGCCATCCTGCATTAACACTGCACCAAGCCCAATACGGGAATCATCACAATAAACAGTATAAGGTCCCGTACCTGTGGGTAAAATCAATACCGGTGCTGTGGTACAGGCTGTCTTGAGCTTTTGAAAGCTCGCCTCACATTTATCGGACCATTCAAATTGAACACCCTTCTGTTTCAATATGGTCAGTGGGGTTGCAATAGATGAAATCCCTTCTACGAATCAGCGATAATAACCCGCTAATCCCAAGAAACTCCGAATATCTGTGGCTGATGTCGGTCTAGGCCAGTTCTTGACTGCCTCAATCTTCTTCGGATCAACCCGAATACCTGCTGCCGTCACAATATGACCCAGGAATGCAACTGAACTTAGCCAAAATTCACACTTTGAAAATTTTGCATATAGTTGGCTATCTCTCAGAGTCTGCAAGGCCACTCTGAGATGTTGCGCATGCTCCTCCTGACCGCGGGAATATATTAATATGTCATCAATGAAGACTATTACAAACAAGTCTAAATAAGGCCGGAACACCCGATTCATTAATTCCATAAAAGCCGCTGGAGCATTTGTCAACCCAAAAGACATGACCATAAATTCATAATGTCCATACCGAGTGCGGAACGCTGTCTTAGGGACATCAGATGCCCTAATCTTCAGCTGATGATAGCCGGATCTCAAATCTATCTTTGAAAATACCTTGGCACCCTGAAGCTGGTCAAATAAATCATCAATTCGCGGAAGTGGATATTTATTTTTGATAGTCACCTTGTTTAACCGTCGATAGTCAATGCACATTCTCATCGAACCATCTTTCTTCTTTACAAATAATACAGGTGCACCCCACGGCAAAACACTGGGTCTAATGAAACCCTTTTCAAGTAAATCCTGCAACTGCTCATTCAATTTTTTTAACTTCGGCGGAGCCATACGATATGGGGGAATAGAAATGGGCTGAGTGCCTGGAGCCAAGTCAATGCAAAAATCAATGTCCCTGTCGGGCGGCATACCTGCCAAGTCTGAAGGAAATACTTCAGGAAATTCGCGAACCACAGGCACAGAGTCAATAGAAGGAACCTCAGCACCGGAATCACGGACATAGGCCAAATAAGCCAAGCATCCCTTCCCAACCATACGCTGAGCCTTAACATAAGAAATAACATTGCGATTAGTATGACCTGAAATTCCTTTCCACTCTATACGAGGCAAATTCGGCAGAGCTAAAGTCATAGTCTTGGCATGGCAATCTAAAATAGCATGATATGGAGATAGCCAGTCCATGCCTAATATAATATCAAAGTCCACCATATTTAGGAGCAATAAATCAGCACGGGTCTCGAGACCCTCAATTACTATAATACATGACCGATGAACTCGATCAACCACAATAGAATCGCCTATTGGTGTAGACACATGAACAGGAACACTCAGTGGATCACTGGGCTGAATCAAGTATGGTGCAAAATAGGAAGACACGTACGAATATGTAGACCCAGGGTCAAATAATGCTGATGCCTTTCTATCACAAACCAAAATAATACCTGTAATGACGGCATCGGAAGACTCAGCCTCTGGTCTGGCGGGAAGTGCATAACATCGGGGCTGTGCCCCACCACCCTGAGCAGTATCTCTAGGACGATCAGCTGCTGGCTGGTCTCTACCTCTATCGGTCTGAGCTCCACCTCTATGACCTCTACCTCCACCTCTATGTCCTCTACCTCCGCCTCTAGCCGACTGGGCAGGCTGTGAGGGAACTGGGGCCTGAATCATGGCACGAGAACCCTGCTGATGAGATCTGTCAGAAGCTCGAGGGAAATACTTTGCAATGTGCCTAAGATCACCACACGTAAAACAAGCCCTCGACTGCTGAAAATAGCGAAGTGGTGGTGCACTGATAGGCTGCTGATCAGAGTAGCGTGGCTGAGAATTACGATCACCTGAAGCATCATGAGAAACCTGAAGAGCTGACTGATAAGGCCTAGGAGGATGGCCTCTATCATAAAAATCTCTATCTCCAGACGAGGTACCACCGAATCTACCCGAATTACGAGATCTCTTATCTGATCCATGTCTCGCTCCCTGTGACAGAGCCATCTCGATCCGGCGGGCTGCATTAGCCGCCTCCTGAAAAGTGATTTCAGTTCCTGCCCCCATAGCCATCTGTAGTCGAATTAGCTGATTCAAGCCATCAATAAACCTTCTCACCCTTTCCCGATCTGTGGGAAGTATAATAGTAGCATGACGAGCCAGGTCCACGAACCTAGTCTCGTACTGTGTGACAGACATAGAACCCTGATGAAGACGCTCAAATTGTCTGCGCAGAGCCTCCCGCTGAGTTGCTGGAAGGAACTTTTCCAAGAACAATTCCGCAAATTGCCCCCAAGTCAAAGATGATGATCCCGCTGGCCTGGATAGACAATAATCCCTCCACCAAGTCTTGGCAGAACCAGATAATCGAAAAGTAGCAAAATCCACACCATTAGTCTCCACAATGCCCATAGTACGGAGAACCTCGTGGCGGCTATATAGGAAATCCTGGGGATCCTCTTAAGGAGTGCCACTGAATGAGGTAGTGAACAGCTTGGTAAACTTGTCCAACCTCCATAATGCTTCAGCAGACATAGCTGCACATCACTATACTGAGTCCCTATAACCGGCTGAACTGTCTCAATTGGCTGAATCACAAGAACCTGATCCCGGGGAATTACTGGCTCTGGAGTGCGCCTAGCAAGAGTCTGATTGCCTCCTCCAGCTTGAGAAGTGGCTGGTGCTACTGGTAGTAAACCTGCTCTGGTAATATTGTCCATAAAACCTGCTATCCGAACTAAAGCATCCTAAAGATTCGGTGTAAACATAATCCCTCCGGGGACCTCATCTGGGCCCACTAGAACTGCTGGGGTTGGAACCTCCTCCTCGATATGAGCCTGAGGTTCTCCCACTTGTGCTGCTACTTGGGGCTGAGCTCCGCCCCTACCTTGGCCTCTAGGACGGCCTCGACCTTGGCCTCTGCCCCTAGCGGGAGTTGCCGCTGCTGGGACCTCGGGCTGCTGGTCAGTAGATGAGGATGCACGTGTTCTTACCATCTGCGGAAGAACAGAGTAGAAGTTCAATTAACATTTGAAAGATCAAGTCGCACGACCGGAAAGAATAAAGGGAAAATTTTCCTAACTCTGTAGCCTCTGGAGGATAAATACAGACGTCTCCGTACCGATCCCTCAGACTCTACTAAGGTTGTTCGTGAGTTGTGAGACCTATGCAACCTAGTGCTCTGATACCAACTTGTCACGACCCGGATTTCCCACCATCGGGAGTCATGATGGCACCTACTAGTGGAAGCTAGGCAAGCCAAATATTACTTACACCTCCATTAATTACCAAGTTCTTATTAAGACTTTAAAATTAAAAACATATAAATTACAGCGGAATAATTAAACTTAGCGGAAGACTTAGTCAATCTTATCAAATATGATAAAGAAAACCCAAACACAATACACTACCCAAGACTGGTGTCACAATACTCACGAACTTCTAAGAATAATACACAAAATTGTCTGAAAGAAATATAAGTTGTCTATCTCGAATTCATGAGATAACAGAATGAAAAACATAGATAGAAGAGACAACGGGTCCTGCGGACGCCTGCAAGGCTATCTCGTAGTCTCAGAAGTCGGAATATCCACAATCGCTACTGCCGCTGCTGCTGTCCGTAACCTGTATCTGCGCAAAAGAGCGCAGAGTGTAGTATCAGCACAACCGACCCCATGTGCTGGTAAGTGCCTGGCCTATCCCAGCGAAATAGTGACGAGACTAAGGCCAGTCACCCACATAACCTGTACAGTTGCAATATATGTACATATACAAAAAAAACATTTATAAGGAAAGACTCTGCTCTGAAATATCAATCAATAACTCATAATATCCAGAATAATCTAGTCATCATAATAAATCTTACTTTCATGTCTCAATTCCTTCTCCATTTCATATCTCGTGGTAGGCGTACCACCCGCTCCCAACTGTAAAAGTAAATTATATCTTGTGGTAGGCGTACCACCCGTTCCCAATTATATCAATAAGTTATATTCTGTGGTAGGCGTACCACCCGATCCCAATTGTATCAATAAATGATACCTTGTGGTAGGCGTACCACCCGCTCCCAAATATATCAATAGGCTACCGGCAACTATGGCAAATGCCAGGATTTTAAATCACTTTGTGGTCGGCGTGCCACACGATCCCATTTCTTATCATATAAGTGGTCGGCGCGCCACACGATCCCAATTCATAAATAAATAAATATATATATAAATTACCGGCATTTAACCAATAATCTCTGCATCAACAGTATCTATAATTACCGGTTTTGAACCAATAATTGACAATAATTTAACAATTTATCTCCATTACCGGTGTGACACCAATAACTCTTAATCAACAACTCATACATAACTAAATTCCATTTCCTTCAAACTGGGATAGAACAAACACTTACCTTAAATGTTACGAACAATTCAATCCGTGGTAATGCCTTTTCCTTTCAAATTTGGCTCCAATCCAATCGTATCTATACACAATTGATTTAATATCATCAATACTACTCAACAAACTAATTCATAAGGCCAATTACAACTATTACAACATTCTGCCCGGAATAGTGAATTTCAACCTCGGGCCCACATGGTCGGAACTCGGGGTTCGGACCAAAATCCGGTTACCCATCCCCCCACGAGTTCAAGTATATGATTTGTTTCAAAATCGGACCTCAATTCGAGGTCCAATTTCCCAATTCATGAAAAACCCTATATTCTACCAAAAACAAGAAATTCTACCATGAAAACCTTTGATTTCTATTGAAAAACATGTTTAATGTTGTTAGGAACTGAAAGAATTAAGTTAAAAGTGACTTACAATTGCTTTGAAGAAGAGGGAGTTCGTGAAAAATCGCCAATGGGTGTTTTTGGGTTGTGAAATGTGAAAAATGAAGCTGGAAATCGGGATTTACAGGTCTCTGTGTTCGCATTTGCGAACATGGGTTCGGAATTTGGAACCCCGACCAATTTCTGGAGTTTGAAAAATAAGCTAAGGATGGGAAGTTCGCATTTGCGAACTTTTGTTCGCATTTGCGAAGCCAAGGCAAATCTGGGGCCTTCGCATTTGCGAACATTTGTTCGCATTTGCGAACAAGGCTGGATTGAGGGGCCTTCGCATTTGCGACAAATGCTTCGCATTTGCGAAGCCAGGCTCAATATTGAAGGCCTCGCATTTGCGAGGTATACTTCGCATTTGTGAAGCAGTGCTCAATCCTGCCAACTTCGCATTTGCGAAGTATGGTTCGCATTTGCGAACCAAGACCAGCCCGGGACCTCTCGCAATTGCGAGAAAATCTTCGCAATTGCGAAGACAACAGCTGGGTGAAAAACCAGCAGTGCAAAAATTCAGAAATTGATCCAACGGCCTATCAAATCTTTACCCGAGCCCCCCGGGATCCAAACCAAACATGTACACCACATCAAAAACAAATTACGAACTTGTTCGTGCGATCACATCGCCAATATCACATCGTTTTCATCAAATCAAGCCTCAAGTTCATGATTTTCATACTTTTGGTTTTCAAACTTTCAAACTTGGAACTCAAGGTCCAAAACATATCAAACGACATCCGAATGTCACCAAACTTTGCAGAAAGCACATATATAATATTTAAGACTTGTACCGGGCATCGGAACCAAAATACGAGCCCGATACCAAGGTCAATTAATTCATTTTCCTTTAACAATTACATCAAAAACAATTTCACAGAAAAATCCATAACTTGGGCTCTAGGCCTTAGAATTCGACTCCTGACGCATGTCCAAGTCCCATATTTTCCTACGGACCTTCCGGGACCATCCAATCTCGGTCCGGGTCCGTTTACCAAAAATATTGACCGAAGTCAACTATATCAATATTAATATCATTTTTATCCAAATTTCTCATAGAATTCATATTTTCTATCACAAAATCTTTCCGGCTACATGCTCGGATCGTGCACGTAAATCGAGGCAACATAGAATGGGGTTTTCAAAGCCTCAGAAGCTCGAAATGATTAATAAAACAAGTGATGACCCTTTGGGTCGTCGCAAATGTACCCGTGATTATCGACACATTTCGACTCCGTTGAGACTTGGATTTGGGTCACATAAATGTGCACCCGAGTTTAAAAAGGTAAGGTTATTAGAACCGCACCTAAAGAGTCTAACACGTTTTAACTTTGTGAGGGCCATGGAAATGTGGTAAATGGCACGCCTCGAATTCTAGTTTCAAAGGATTACTTCCGCCAAAGATTTAAGGCCATATTTATGCAACTACTAAGAAAATTGCACTAGACCAAATCTGTTGAGCAAAATCACATAAAAAAGAAAATATATGAATCTACAACCTAATTTCAACATTTTTAATATTAAATTAAGCTAGAGAACAAATGAATAATTTAATTTGCATGGATGAACACAATGAATGAAATGAAATTTCACTGATCATTGTATTTCAAGTGATTCGAAATTTTCAGCAGAGAAACACTTATCTTGATGAAACAATAATAAACAACAAAAATAAAGCTAAATTCGACTTCTGAAACCATAAAAATGAACACCAATCGCAGAGAAAGGAACCAACTAACCGGAACAAAACTACGACGCTAACGGAAACCTCGAACTGAACTGGACAGTGAAGTGGTCGACTGGAAGTGGGCTTCGACTGGAGGTGTTCGTTTGGGACGTGAGGAGCAGCAGCAGCGACGATGGGATGGTGGTCGACTGAAGTGGCGGAGCTGGTCGTTTATGGCTGGTTTGACGGCCAGACGTGGATACAACGAAGGAAATAGTGGTTGACGAGCTGGTCGGAGACGGAAGGGGACTGGTTGTGACGACGAGAGGTCGTTAATAGCGAAGGAATGACAAGCGTCATTGACGGCTGGTCGTGATGACGACGGGAGGGGCTGCTGCTGCAGCGGGGATGGTCATTTGGGACTGGACGTCGGGACGATGTGGGGGGAGGGCTGGTGCTGGTCGAGAATGGCAGTAGGGTTTTTGTATGAGGACAAATCAGACACAAAATAAGGCTAGTTTGTACATACACGCAGCCGACCCAGATGAAGTACAGGTCGGGGACGTCTCCTTATGATGTCAACGACATTCGGAGACGTCCTCCCTCACGACCGCATGCCAAGAGGGATACGCTCCCGTCCATAGTGGCGAGTCGACAAGCCTGTCCAGGTGGACGTCCTCAACTTCCCTCTCCTTGTATTTCCGCTATAATTGTAATGCCCTTATGACGATGTAATAGTTGGGCGAGGAGACCACTTCCCTATATAAATGAGGGTCTCCCCCCATTTGTAAAGCACACTGATCATTAATAATACAACTTTCTTTCTCTGTATCATTCTTCTCTCTATTGTCATCATTTTTACTGCTCACTTGCTCTTGATACTTGATTAAATCTTATTATCTTCTTATAAAGATAATCTGTATATACCAATCCGACGATCAATCTTCAATATATATTACCGTTGATTCCGATTGTCCCTTTATTTACATGATTTGTTCAAAGGTATTCAACAGCTTTTGAGTAAAACAATTTGGCACCGTCTGTGGGGATTTCGAGAATCAAACTCGTAGTATACATTCGCAAGATCCGATCATCGGAAATTTTTTTGAAATGGCTAAAAATAACACACGACCCAAGGCTGTGGCATAAGTTACCACATACCTCCTGAGTGCCATGAACGAGGCTGGTGGTAGCACAGCCATCAACGCTACTCCCTTTGCCGCCGCCTGAAGCAGAAGCCTCCCCTACCCCGCAAGAAAGGGACTCCAATCCAAAAGAGGCACCTCCAGTAGTCAAGAGGCTACCTGGAAGAATGGCTGACCAGCACCTTGAGCAACTTAGTGGAAAAGCCACCGCAAGGTTGCGGAAATGCAGCACCGGCAACGAGCAACACCACCGCGACAGACGAACAGGAAGAAACACGGACCAACAGCCAACTCCTCGAGACGCAAACACACGACGATACACTAGCCTCCATCCTCAGAAAAATGAAGGAAATGGAAGGCGAAAACCAGGTCCTTCGTGACCAGATGAAGGAACACCAAGATAGGGTTGATAAGATTCCCGGGGCGCCTAAACTACTACCCAAACGGGATGTAGGATGGTTTGTGGAACAACCCTACTCCGAAGAAGCGACGCCCTACACCATCCCGAAAACCTTCAAGATGCCCCCATACCTAAAGGTGTACGACGGAACCACCGATCCCGATGATCACCTCATCCACTACATCACTGCAGTAAAAGGTAACGACTTGTCTAAAGAACAGGTACCGTCGGAACTGCTGAAGAAGTTCGGCGAAATGCTGACCGGAGGAGCGCTGACCTGGTACTCCCAGCGACCTGCCAAGGCGATCTCAACCTTCAAGGAAATGGCGGACAAGTTCGTCACCGCGCATGCCGGCGCTAAGAAAGCGGAAGCAACGGTGAACGACATATTCACCGTCAGACAAACCGCAGGCGAAGGCCTCAGGGACTTCCTCGCCAGATTCAATAGGGTAAGAATGAGCCTACCGAATATGTCAGAGGGAATGGCGGTAGCGGCCTTCCAGAACGGACTTAGCAGGGACGGCTCCAGGGCTACCAAAAAGCTGCTGAGCCGGATCATGAAGTACCCTCCTACGACCTGGGACGAGATCCATAATGCCTACTGCGCCGAGGTGCGGGCAGATGAGGAGGATCTTAACGGGCCAACCCGACAGCTGGCGGCCGTGCACCCAGACACAAGGAGAGATCGACAGCATGAGGGACGCCGGGAACTCCCCCCTCGTCCTAGCAAGGAACGACACCAATAGAGATGCCGTACAGATGCCGTGCAGCGTCACGTCGCCCCACTCAGAAACGATCGAGGTATGCCCCCTTTTTCTTCACATAACTTTTGTGTTTCACCCTCAGAAGTGGTGTACGCACTGGAGAAGCTCGACACTAAGGTGCAGTGGCCCCAAAAGATGAAATCAGACCCAGCCACGAGGAAATCCAACGTCCTGTGCGAGTTCCGTCAGGAACGAGGGTACCAGACTGAAGATTGTATCGATCCATGGCAGGAAGTCGTCGGAATGCTCAACCAGGGCTACCTGAAGGAGCTGCCCAGCGACAAGGGGAAAGCTAATTTTGCGCGTGGACGGGAGCACTCCCGGGGACCCCCAAAGCCGCCCTATCCGACACGTACGGTAAACATGATCGTCGGAGAGGGGGACGCCGCCACCATCAATCACGTCAAATTCACCAGCACACACCGACTGAAGAGGACCATCTCCCACAAGCGGTACGATGACCTCGAAGGGAGTATCACCTACGATAAGTCTGACGCCGACGGTTTGTGTTTCCTTCATTATGATGCTTTAGTTATTGCTCTGTGTATCATTGATACCGATGGCAGGAGAGTGATGATCGATGGCGAAAGCGGCGCCTGCATCATTCATCTAAGAGTCCTCGCACAGATGGGACTCGATGATAGAATAACCCCCAGGTGCATAACTCTAACTGGTTTTAACAGTGCAGTAGAGCGCACATCAGGAGAAGTGACCATGCCCGTCCTCGCGGGAGGTGTCACCGTGGAAACTACCTTCCACATGATGAACCAGGAGACGACCTACAACGTCATCATTGGGCGCCCATGGATACATGCCATACGAGCGGTCCCATTAAGCCTGTACCAAGTAATCAAATTCCCTACCCCGTGGGTATTATTCAGCATCAAAGGGGAGCCGCGCACAGCGCAAGAATGTTATAAAATAACTCAATATTGCGCTCACACCAGACAATTAAGCGGGGCGAGCACGCAGGCATAGCAATCAACCATGTCGGGGACCCAAGCGGACCCGACAACCGACACTATAAGGGATCCAGACATCATAGAAGCCTGTAATGCTACGGCCGAGGAGCTCGACCCGGTTCAACTAGACCAGAACGACCCCGAGAAAAAGGCCTACATCGGTCATGGGCTCGTCAATCCGGGTAAGTACCATGAATTCTTGACTAAACATGCAGATACATTTGCTTTTTCCCATACAGACATGCCAGGGATCTCGCCAGATATCGCCACTCACCGGCTCAACGTAGATCCATTACATCCACCAGTAAAACAAGGCAGGAGAAAGTTCAACGCCGCCATTAATGAGGCGGTCCGAGAGGAGGTAGACAAGTTACTGGCCAACGGTTCCGTCAGAGAGTCAAAGTACCCACAATGGGTCGCTAACGTGGTGATGGTAAAAAAGAAAAGCGGAAAATGGAGGATGTGCGTGGACTTCACCGATCTGAACAAGGCTTGCCCTAAGGACTCTTTCCCCCTACCTCACATCGACCAACTAATCGATGCCACCGCCGGGCACGAGCTATTAAGCTGCTTGGATGCCTATTCCGGCTATAACCAAATTCTGATGGCCGAGGAGGATCAGGAGAAAACCACCTTCATCACTCACCAAGGCACCTACTGCTACAGGGTGATGTCCTTCGGGCTGAAAAATGTGGGGGCCACTTACCAGAGGTTGGTCACTAAGATGTTCAAAGAGCAACTCGGGAAGACCATGGAGGTTTACATCGACGACATGCTATTCAAATAAGCAAAGAAGGAGGATCATATCGACCACTTGCGAGAGGCCTTCGAAATGTTGAACAGTTACGGGATGAAGCTAAACCCTGAGAAATGCGCTTTTGGTGTGGCATCCGGGAAATTCTTCGGCTTCCTTGTATCATAAAGAGGGATCGAGGTCAACCCCGACAAAATTAAGGTGATTGCCTCGATACCCGAAGCACTTACCAGCAAGAAACATGTTCAGAAGTCGACAGGCCGAATAGCCGCTCTCTCTCGCTTCATCTCCCGATCGTCGGACAGGTGCCACAAATTCTTCAATGTGCTAAAAAACAATAACGGGTTCCACTGGAACGACGAATGCGTCAAAGCCCTCCAAGAGTTGAAAACGTACTTGACGTCCCCACCATTGTTGGCAAAGGCAGAACCAGGCAAACCCCTACTGACATATCTGGCCGTCTCAGAGGTTGCGGTCAGCGCAGTGCTTATCCGCGAACAAAAAGGTACGCAATCACCTATCTATTACATTAGTAAGACTCTAGTGGACGCCGAGACTCGGTACCCACACCTAGAGAAGCTGGCATTGGCATTGGCTTCCCGAAAGCTAAGACCCTACTTCCAATGCCACCCCATCCGAGTAGTGACCACCTTCCCTCTAAGAAGCATCCCACATAAGCCCGAACTGTCGGGTCGTCTTGCCAGATGGGCTATAGAGCTCAGCGAGCACGACATCGCCTATATCCCTAGAACCACCATCAAATTGCAAGTCCTCGTCGACTTCAAAGCCGACTTCAGCGCCAGCATCTCGCCTGAGGCAGAGAGGGAGGCCCTACAAACAGTTCCTAACATGGACCCCTGGATACTCCATACCAATGGGGCCACGAACGCCTCGGGATCGGGACTGAGACTCGTTCTCGAGGTCCCTACGGGCGAGGTCATTCGCCAGTCCATACGATGCCCCAAGATGACTAACAATGAAGCGGAGTACGAAGCTGTTATTGCAGGTTTGAAATTAGCCGCCAGATACGAGGCCCGCCGACTGATCCTGCATTGCGACTCGCAACTTGTGGTAAATCAAGTCGCCGGAGCTTATCAGATCAAGGAGCAAAGGTTACAAAAATATCAAGCCGAGGTCTATAAACTAATGGCCCAATTCGACGAATGTCGCTTCGAACAAGTTCGTAGGGTACACAACGCCGACGCCGACAGGCTGGCCAAACTGGTCGCAACAACCACTAACTTAAGCAAAGAGAGCACAGTCACCCTCATGCATTCCGCCATCGATCACAACGAGGTATTCTTTATACACCTAACTTGGGACTGGCACAACCAGTTTGTGTCATACTTGCAGGAAGGGCGCCTACCGCGTGACAAAAAGAAGACAGAAAGCTTCGCACACAGGCAACAAGATACTGCCTGATGAACAATGATCTCTACAAAAGAACTTTTGGAGGACCCCTGGCTAAATGCCTAGGACATATCCAGACGACTCTAGTACTGGAAGAGGTCCATGAGGGGCATTGCGACGCCCATACGGGAAATCGAGTACTCGTATGGTGCCTGATACGAGCCGGTTACTATTGGCCCACCGTGAAAAGGGACGCTGCAGAATATGTCCGGCGATGCGGAAAATGCCAAATGTTTGCTCCCATGATACATCAGCCGGGGGAACCCCTCCACTCGGTCACCTCCCCATGGCCCTTCATCAAATGGGGAATGGATATAGTCGGACCGCTACCTGCCGGACGAGGAAACGTACGCTTTTTATTAGTTTTAACTGACTACTTTTCTAAGTGGGTAGAAGCAGGCGCCTACGCCCAAATCCGCGAGGAAGAATTGATAGCCTTCATCTGGAAAAACATCATATGTCGTTTCGGCATCCCCAAAGAAATAACGTGTGACAACGGACGACAGTTCATAGGACAAAAGACAACCGACTTTTTCGACAAATGGCACATAAAAAGAATACTCTCAACGCCATATCACCCAGCCGCCAACGGCCAAGCAGAATCATCCAACAGGACCATATTAAACATCCTGAAGAAAAAACTTGAAGACGCCAAGGGATTGTGGCCTGAGTTGCTACCAGAAGTATTATGGGCACACATAACCACCCCCAAATCCTTCACAGGAGAGACTCCCTACTCATTAGTCTACGGGACCGAGGCCGTCATACCAGTCGAAGTCGGTGAACCAAGTCTCAAATACTCGCACACAAGCGGGGGTGAGAACGACGCGAGCCGAATACAAGACTTGGCCGAGGCCGAAGAAAGAAGAGAAATGGCCCACATCAGGTTAGTGGCCCAAAAACAGCAGGTCAAGAGATACTACAACAAAAGGACGAAAATTCTTCCACTCAAGACAAGCGACTATGTGCTAAAAGCCAAAACACTGGCATCCAAATATCCTAATGAGGGGAAGTTGGGCACCAATTGGGACGGGCCCTACTAAATCATCGCAGCGGCAGACAAGGGCTCCTTCAAGCTGGAGACCATGGATGGAAAGATACTCCAAAACAACTGGAATATCTCACACCTCAAACGTTTCCACTTCTAAGAGGCACCCCCAAGTCATATTCTTTTTCCCTCATCCGGGTTTTGTCCCAATTGGGTTTTCACGGAGAGGTTTTTAATGAGGTGACCAAGGAGATGCCCAAAATCGTTTGCAAGGTTATTCTGATACACCAAGCATGCCGCCAACCGGCACAAACGCCGCATCACAGGGACTAGGGCTATGACCATAATATATAAAAGGCTACGACTATCTCAAACCTTAATGTATAAAGGGCTACGGCCATCTCCAATGAATGAAAGGCTACGGCCATCTCCAATGAATGAAAGGCTACGACCATCTCCAATGAATGAAAGGCTACGGCCATCTCCAGTGAATGACTACGGCCATCTCCAGTGAATGAAAGGCTACGGCCATCTCCAATGAATGAAAGGCTATGGCCATCTCCAATGAATGAAAGGCTAAGGCCTTAACAATAATAGGAGAGGCTACGGCCTCTCCCGGGTAAAAAGGAAGGCCAAAGCCTTAATTACACAAGACATATAAGCTCGACCTCGCCCAAACTGGGACTCAGGCTAAGTGCCCTCGACATCAAAGTATGGGTTCGTCCTCGTTCGAGCCGGGATTCAGGCAAAGTGCCTTCATCATAAAAACTTTTATAAGTATGACATCGGTCAAATAGAGGGCTACGCCCCGAACAGTACGGAAATAAAAACAAAGTATGAAGTAATAAATAACTTTAGAGAAGTCGATAAAAAGTTTCTTTATTTGAATATGATTACAAAATTACAAGGGGGTACATGTTACAAATATACACAAGCCCTATTCAACTACCAAGACCCCCGTCGCTTCCTTCCGCCCTGGCTGCGCCGTCCTCACCCTCGTCCTGGAACATCCTCTCGATCCAGGACCTGGTGCCCAGCTGGTCCGCATCAGTGAAGGAGCCGCCCGTCTAAACTGGAGAATCAGGATCGTAGCCATAGGCTTTGCGAGCTGTCCTGACCAGACGGTGCTGCTCGTCAACTTCCGCTTTGGTGGCTTTGCCAGCGGCCAGCAGCTCTTCGAACACAGTCTGCCTCGCCTCTGCATACACAAGCATGTCTTGGGCTTCGCAAGACATGTCTCTAACTGGGCCAACGGCCTCCACTTGCTGAGGAACTGCCGCCTCCGCCGAAGCTGCTTGAATCTCGGCCGACAAGGCGTCGACTTTGGCACATAGCTCAGCCGCCTCCATCATTGCTACGCGGCCCAGATCCAGTTCCCCCTCCCGCTGTTGGAGAAGGCTCTCCAGTTCACCGTTCCGAGTCACTGCGGTCAGTAGATCAGCATCCTCCATTTCAAGTTGGGTTGTCCGCTTGCGCAGTTGTTCCTCCAGTGACTGCACGCTCTCTCGGAGGAGGCGGAAGTCAGGGTCTTGGGAAAAGCAGTTCGCAAGCGCCTTGTGCTTTTCGCGGACCTCCTTATACTTCTTCGATGCCTTCCGAAGGGTAGCAATTTTATTCCGATCCCTTCGGCTCTGCTCGACCTCCAAAATAAGTGTCTACAAAAAAAAAAAAAATAGAAGACAAGTTAAAACCTCAAAAGAAAAGAAAGGAAAACGAACAATAATCGAGTCATACCTGCAGAGCGGCACCAGCAACTCGACGAGACAAGTCTCTGTCGCTCACCGTCTTCAGAGACTCCGCTTCGACAGCCCCGTACAACAGAGACATATCCGTCGCGGCCTGCTCGCTCTCCAGCAGCAGGTTATACCCCGTGGGGATCATGATTCGACGGCTACGACCCGTCTCCATCGTGCTCACTTGGGCATGCTCTCACTGCGGCACGTCAGCTGGCTCAGGGGCCGCCTCGATACCTCCCGGCGGCGGCACGTCTGCTGGCTCAGGGGTCGCCTCGATACCTTCTGGCGGCGGCACGTCCGCAGGTTCGGAGGTCGGCTCAGCGGCAATTAACCCCACGTCTACGGTCCCACCGGCGACAGTCGGAATGCTTTCTCCCTCGGCACATTGAGGAGTAGCATCCGCCTCGGCTGCAATTAGAAGCGTAGCCTTCACCGGCCGGATGGCATCGCCCATCAAGACCGGCCTCGATTCAGGGCGGCGAGTTACTGCCTTCCTTTGTTCCACGACCACTCCTTTTCCAAGGAGCAGCCTACACCTCTTCCGCTCCAATGGTTCATCATCCGCCAGAGCACCCTCTTCGACAGCAAGGGACGAGGGCCCTATGTTCGCCCCGGACGCTTGGTCAATGACCGACTCGGGCGTAACGAGAAGGTCTGGGAATGTCGGCTAAGACAGACTCCCGTATGAAACGATCAAGCTCCGAGAGGGCTACCTTGGAAACTTCATCGCCGGGTGCTACTACATCCGCCCGGCCCTCTTCGGGCTGAGCGGATTCGAGGGGACCTTCCCTTACAGAGATCACGAGCTCGGTTTCCGACGGTGGGGAACTGGCGGCACGGCGTCTCCGTCTCCGCGATACGTTTCGAGCTGCAGAAAAACAAATAAAACGAAGCGTCAGTTATAGCGACACCTAAAACAAGGAGAGAAGTCAGCGAATCAAAACCGTACTTGGAAGGCCGTATTTTAGGGAGAAAGCAGCCCATGTCCTGCATTTTTCGGCGTAGGGGATCAGCTGCCTCATCCACGCCCTTATGTCAGGTACAGACTGAGGCGTGCGCCCCCCCACTACGTACATAAAAAACAATAAGCGTTAGCATCTGAAAATGGCGTAAAGTCGAGTAAAACATAAAGATGCTAAAAGCACAGGTCAATACTTACAGTTATCGTTCCACGACTCCGGAAAATCGGTCGCGTCCCCCACTAGGTCCGAGGTACGGATGTAGAAATATTTCACCCAAAACTGGCGGTTGGGCTTATCGTCCGTCTCGATGACTAAGCCCTTCGTTCCGCGATTCTTTCGTTGCAGCATGTTGCCCCTCAAAAAGCCGGGACTGAACACCTGCAGTAGGTGGTGGATAGAGACGTC
This sequence comes from Nicotiana noctiflora, assembly GCA_032618575.1. NCBI lineage: Eukaryota > Viridiplantae > Streptophyta > Magnoliopsida > Solanales > Solanaceae > Nicotiana > Nicotiana noctiflora. The sequence goes on along the minus strand of JASVEL010002000.1, from coordinate 164,425 downwards.
TACGCCGGCTCTCTCCGCATACGTCGTCAATATTCGACAGCTCTTCCACGTATACGGAGTAAGCTGGGCCGGGCAGATGTTGTAAAATCGGCATAATGCCTTCGCCAATGGGTAAATTAGGAGTCCACACCCCATTATGAACGGGTATTCATAGATGGCACAGAACCCCGGCCGGTGAACGTAGACCAGGTCCCTCCCGGCCATACGCATCTCCACCGCCTCCGGTATCCGGCAAGACACCTGGAGGTCATGAAGTAAACCCATAGTGTAAGTGGACCTCTCCCATACAGGGGTCTCCGCCGGCGTGGAGAAATCCCTCCGAACATGTAGATCGCGAGGGAGGAGGTTTTCTATGGTTAAAGGGACAAGAGGTTTTTGGACTTTCTTGCTACCCTTCGACCGCCGGGAAGCCCCAGAAGTATCCTCACCCTTTTCCTGTTCCCGGTGACGGTTACCCTTTGCCATTTTCTTTTGGAATATAGACTGGGTACACTAAGGAAACAGAAGCAAGGATGCGAAGAACAGAGGAAAAGGTTGCGAGATATATGAAAATAAAAGGTTAGGGGCAAAATATTTCTGATGATCTAAAGAGTGGAAAGTATTGAAACTGTACTCTATTTATAATAAGCAATTGTGCGAAATTCGAATGGGTTTTGCACTGGAAAAGAGGCGGGAAACACAAACGTCAAATCGTCTTTATGACCAGCATTAAAAACAATAGTAATTATGACGCACGCCTTCAGCATGCGACATTTCAGAAAAACGTGCCACGCGTGCGCATGTGCACGGACCCAACATGGGCCGGATCTATCCGCCCATCGTAGATACGCTTCGAACACATCTCCAATAGGCGGAGGGACTATCTGTATGAGGACAAATCGGACACAAAACAAGGCTAGTTTGTACATACACACGGCCGACCCGGATGAAGTACAGGTCGGGGACGCCTCCTTATGATGTCAACGACATTCGGAGACGTCCTCCCTCACGACCGCACGCCAAGAGGGATACGCTCCCGTCCATACTGGCGAGTCGACGAGCTTGTCCAGGTGGACGTCCTCAACTTCCCTCTCCTTGTATTTCCGCTATAATTGTAATGCCCTTATGGCGATGTAATAGTTGGGCGGGGAGACCACTTCCCTATATAAAGGAGGGTCTCCCCCCATTTGTAGGGGGACTCTGATCATTAATAATACAACTTTCTCTCTCTGTATCATTCTTCTCTCTATTATCATCATTTTTACTGCTCACTTGCTCTTGATACTTGATTAAATCTTATTATCTTCTTATAAAGATAATTTGTATATACCAATGTGACGATCAATCTTCAATATATATTACTGTTGATTCCGATTGTCCCTTTATTTACATTGATTGATTTGTTCAAAGGTATTCAACAACTTTTGAGTAAAACAGTTTTGTTTCGTTTTCTTCCATCGAAGAAGCTGAAATTGTGTCTATCTCCTTATATTTTCTTCTATCTCTCCTTAATCTTTCTCTCTTCCATTTTTTTAAATTTCCTCCTCCCTGTGTGCATGTGTTGTCTCCTTTTTATTTTGTCCGTTATTCCCTTTTGTGTTTTCTCTATATAATATTTTTTTTGTATGTTTCTTGCTTTTCCAAAATGAAGCTACTCAACAGTAGTTAATCTTTTCTTAAAGTATTAAATACCCATCATTTATCTTGTGTACAAAACATGATGGCCATGTGTCTGCTCCCCACATGAAAGACCGAGGGTAATGGGTCTTCACGTGGGTTCAAGAGTGATGGGTCTGATCTGTCTGTGTTCCCCACATGTGGTGGGCTTGGATTTTTATGGGCTATGTTCGAAAATTAAACCTAAAATCTGATAGTTTGAACCCGAATATTATTCTATGCCTAAAATCGAGAATAAGAATACGATGTTATTTAATTAATCCTACATAAGAAAAATAAATAATTATCAAAATAAGACTAACAATTTAAACAAAACTATTTTTGATATTTTTCAAGTTTAAAATGACTACAAAACACTAATAAAACTATTTTTTTTATAATTTTCATTTGTATATAAAGATAAAAATATAAAGTACTATTTTTTTATTTTTCAAGTTTAAAATGACTAAAAAATATTAATAAAACTATTGTTTTTGTAATTTTTCATTTTAATGTAAAAATAAAGTAAAAGAATAAAAATTAGCTGAGATAGCTATATTAGGCCTAAACTAAATATTTTACGCTAAAATATAAAAAATCTCGGGGAGGGTCAAAAATCACACGTCGACAGCTGCCCCTCTTTGACTGGAAACACAAAGAGTTTTCAAACAAAGAACGACTAGACATGTGTTTTGACCCAACCCTTATTTGGAGAGACTAAAACTAAGAGAGAGGAAGAGAATGTGACCGAGCCCTGGTATCTGAGCTGCCTACATATCCTTGGCTATAAAGGAATCAAGCCACGTGTAGTTCGGAAGTGAGTGAGAATATGGAGTACGCCGAGGTGGAGAGTCATTCGAGGTGTCGTTCCGCCAAAGTTCCGTTCCATCGAGGTTCCGGTCTGTGGTCTTATTATTACACCAAAAGTCAAAACATGAAAAAGACTAACTAAGCCTATCAGCTACTAGTTACAAGATTCCTATCTATGAGTCTTTGGAACTTGATCTTGAGTCTTAGATGATTTTGTCGTAGTCTTAGATCTGAATCTCGATGCTCGCAGGTTGTAAGTATTTATTTCTTTCGACAGCATTTGAGCAGAACAGGATTGGCGGGGCTTGCGACTTCCAACAGATTTCGAGCAGTTTGCCACCTCGTTCGCCCCAATATGCAAACTCATTTCTTTCTTATTTTCTTCTGTTCTATCATTCTAGAGGGAAACCTGTCCCATCGGTCACCTTGCGCCTTGCGTTTTGGGATCAACCTGCCTTAAGACATCCAAAACGAATAAACGAACAAAATTTTTCTGTCCCAGTTTGCACTAGGAAAATTTTGTGAGTTAGTTATGACATATATTCAAGCAGTCACATCAAGATTATGTATCCGGGTGAATGGATCAAGGCGGTGTTGGGACATGGCTGGGTTATACCGTTAAAGGTCATCGGGTTATGCCGAGACTTGGAAAGAAAAGGCTCCTTGGGTTATGCCAGGGAGATCCACGGGTTATGCCAGAATTCAATGGGTTATGCCGTTAAGGTCATCGGGTTATGCCGAGATTCAACGGGTTATGCTATTAAGGTCATCAGGTTATGCCGAGACTTGGAAAGAATAATGCTCCTTGGGTTATGCCAGGGAGATCCACGGATTATTCCGGGATATTCAACGGGTTATGCCGTTGGGGTCATCGGGTTATGCCGAGACTTGGAAAGAAAAGGCTCCTTGGGTTATGCCAGGGAGATCCATGGGTTATGCCGAGATTTAAAGGGTTATGCCATTAAGGTCATCGGGTTATGCCGAGACTTGGAAAGAAAAGGCTCCTTGGGTTATGCCAGGGAGATCCACGGGTTATGCCGGGATTCAACGGGTTATGCCGTTGGGGTCATCGAGTTATGCCGAGACTTAGAAAGAAAAAGGCTCATTGGGTTATGCTAGGGAGATCCACGGGTTATGCCGGGATTTAACGGGTTATGCTGTTGGGGTCATCGGGTTAAGCCGAGACTTGAAAAGAAAAGGCTCCTTGTGTTATGCTAGGGAGATCCATAGGTTATGCCGGGATTCAACGGGTTATGCCGTTGGGGTCATCGGGTTATGCCGAGACTTGAAAAGAAAAAGGCTCCTTGGGTTATTCCAGGGAGATCCATGGGTTATGCTGGGATTTAACGGGTTATGCCGTTGGGGTCATCGGGTTATGCCGAGACTTGGAAAGAAAAAGGCTCCTTGGGTTATGCTAGGGAGATCCACAGGTTATGCCGGGATTCAACGGGTTATGCCATAGGGGTCATCGGATTATGCCGGGACTTGGAAAGAAAAATGCTCTTTGGGTTATGCCAGAATTTTCAACAGGTTATGCCGTTGGGGTCATCGGGTTATGCCGAGACTTGGAAAGAAAAGGCTCTTTGGATTATGCCAGGGAGATCCACGAGTTATACCGGGAGGTTCATCTGGTTATGCTGAGACTTAGAAAGAAAAGGCTCTTTGGGTTATGCCGAGACTCGGAAAGAAAAGGCTCCTTGGGTTATGACAGGGAGATTCACGGGTTATGCCGGGATGGTCATCCGGTTATGCCGAGACGTGGAAAGAAAAGGCTCCTTGGGTTATACTAGGGAGATCCACGGGCCATGCCGAGACTCGGAAAGAAAAGGCTCCTTGGGTTATGCCAGGGAGATCCACGGTTTATGCCAGGATGGTCATCAGGTTATGCCGAGACTTAGAAAGAAAAGGCTCCTTGGGTTGTGCCAGGGAGATCCACAGGTTATGCCGGGATAGTCATCGGGTTATGCCGAGACTTGGAAAGAAAAAGATCCTTGGGTTATTCCATGGAGATCCACGGGTTATGCCGTGATGGTCATCGGGTTACGCCAAGACTCAGAAAGAAAAGGCTCATTGGGTTATGCCAGGGAGATCTACGGGTTATGCCAGGAGGGTCATCGGGTTATGTCGAGACTTGGAAAGAAAAGGCTCCTTGGGTTATGCCAGGGAGATCCATGGTTTTTTGCTGGGATTATCTTGGGAATGGGACCCTATTCTACCATGATATTTTTTTTGGGTTTTTTACTTTCATTTATTTCCTTCTTTCGTCCTTTTTTTCATTATTATTATGATGGAACAAATGAGGGGATTGGAGACCATATTTCTAAAAGGCGCAACTTAGGGATTAGAGCCCTAAAGCTGGCAAAGGGTAAAATGCTCAACTCAGGGATTGGAGTCCTAATGTTGGCCAAGGGAAAAAACGCTCAACTCAGGGATTAGAGACCTAACGTTGGCTAAACAAAAAAAAATGCTCAATTCAGGGATTGGAGCCCTAATATTGGCTAGGAAAGCTGCTCAACTCAGGGATTGGAGCCCTAATATTGGCTAAGGAAAATTGCTCAACTCAGGGATTGAAGCCCTAATGTTGGCTAAAGAGAAAAACCTGGTCAACTCAGGGATTGGAGCCCTAATATTGGCTAAGGAAAACTGCTCAACTCAAGGATTGGAGCCCTAATGTTGGCTAAGTAAAGTGCTCAACTCAAGGATTGGAGCCCTAATGTTGGCCAAGGTAAACGCTCAACTCAGGGTTGGGCCCTAATGTTGGCTAAGAGAAACGCTCAACTCAAGGATTGGAGCCCTAATGTTAGCTAAGGAAACTGCTCAACTCAGGGGTTGGAGCCCTAATGTTGGCTAAAGGAAACTAGGGTGATCGAGGCCCTATGTCTAAAAGGACACAACTCAGGGATTAGAGTCCTAATGTTGGCAAACGGATAAAAGATTGATATTGGGAATTCTAAACTAACCCTTTTTTTTGTTTTGTTTTTATTGTTTTTTCTGTTTCTTAATCATTTTTTTTTCATTTTTCAATTCATTTTTTTTCTAATTAAAAAGATAAAATGCAGGAAAGAACTTGGAGGAAACTTCCCTTTTGGATTGATTATTTGCTGCAAAGCTGTTTCTAGCACTTGCGCATTTCTTTTCCTTTTTGGTTGCACCTGCTTCTTGCACGGTTGCTTGGATTGCACATGTTTCAATTTTTCAAACAAAAAACAATTGTTAGTTTAAAATGGTGGTTGGTTTTATGGCCTTGATTGTTTTTTTCTTTTTTTTTGATCTTTTGATCTCGGCCCAGCTTCTTTGATGAAGATCTCAACTGTAACTGCTTGATTGCTGGGGACTCATTTCTTAACAGGCCCTGAGAACCTCGTTTTTGTTTTGGGTGGAACTCAACCTTTTTGACTTTATTTTGCCTTTGTAGGCCATTCTTCCCCTTTTTTTAAGCATTGGGGAACTTTTGGCTCCTCACACTTTGCTGGATTGGCTAGTTGCGTGGGACTTAACCTTTTACAACTTTGTTTCGCCTTCGTAGGCCTTTTAATTCTTTCTTGTTGCTTCCAACTTCAAATTCAGAGCATTGGAGGTACCTTGACTTTTCAACTCTTTGCCGAGACGGTTAGCCACGTGGGATTCAATCTTTTTCACTTCATTTGCCTTTATAAGCAACTCGGTTTGATTTTGTCCTTCCAAGAGTTTTCAATTCCAGAGCAGTGGTTGCCCCGGCCAGTCGAGGTCGACTTGATGCACCTACTGAGGCCGGGTATCTTTTTGCACTTTACTCGCACCAAATGAGAACCCTGTGAATCAGTCTTGCCATCATTTCTTTATCTCAATTTCGAAACAATGTTAGACCGAAAGGGATTCAAAGAAAACAAACAATAGAATGGAGAATGAGTTTAAAAACTAGAAGTTTCCCTTTTGGGGAACGGAAGAAAGGACTTATCTTGACTACATACGGACTTCAATAAACATGACATGCCTTTTGGACTGGATGCCTGATCTGTGTAAACCATCCGACTCTCAGAAATTCATCACAACTTTGCCTTGAAACTGAGGAACCTCGCAAGAACTCTGTTGATGCTGATGGTTGTGAGCATCTTTTCGATCATGAGCGCCCTTCTCAGGTTTTCACGAGTTGAACTCTCTCATTTCTTTTCTCACAATCGCCTAATAGCGCTCTTTGCGATTTTTCAATAACAAGGATCTCTCATTCTCATTTCTTGGCTTACCATCGCCTTACGATGCCTGAGTGGGTTTTCACCAATAAGAGACTCTCATTTTATTCCTCTCATTTTGTTGTATCAGATCCAAATAACTACATCCTCCCATTTTGAACCTCTTTGCCGATTGAATAGAAGGACTTGAACAAGGTTTGGGATAAAAATAATTTGGATTGAATTACAACTTTGGAAACTTTTGGTGGTCTCATGGCCGAACCATTATAACTTTCTTCCCAGTTTCACTTTTGAGGGACTTTGGATTGTTATTTTGGTGTGACTCAACCCCAGAGAGAGGCTGTCTACGTATCCTTTTGGACTGAAGTCAAACGTAGTTCATGGAAACTTTGTTTTTGGTTATCTTTTTTTTCTGTTTTTTTCTTTCTTTTCCTTTTTTCCTCTTTTTTCTTCTTTCTCCCTTTTCATTTTAATTTCTTTTCTTTTCTTATTTTTTTGATTTTATTTTTCAATAACACTTTCAGGTTCCAAAGAGGGTAATCAAAGAAGAGTAACCGGCTCAAATGGGTTTGCAAAGGGTTGATAGTATTTGGGTAGCGAGAATGAAAGTCTTAGTCATCCGAAGCGAAGAATATTAGAACTATATGGAGGATCCAACATAGTACCTTTTGGCTGTATTTGCATGGGCAGTTATTTCAGGGACATTTCTTTAGATGTGTCCCAAGTACAACGCACTCTTTTGGCATTACTCTTGTTGTAATGTATGGACCTTTCCAATCTGGACCCAATTTTCTTTCAACTTTTCCAACTCTTTGTTTTATTTTCTTAAACGTATCTTCATTGCGATATGATCCTTGATTCAATATTTCGAGATCTGACAACTTTCAAGATCCGAGCATGAGGTTCTCAAGCATGTAATATTATTGAAATCCGCATTTAAACAGAACTGAAAAGAGAATAAGAAAGAAAAATGACAAGATTAAGAGAAGAGACATTCATGAAAAATGAAATATTAATTAACTTTTTTTTCTCAATTTTTGATTTTTTTTAAGAGAGAAGGGTTTACATAAAAAAGTAAGACAATAAATTAAAACACCAGGATCACACCCTGAGATAATCCAAATGCAGAAAGGATAGCCAGACTGGCTACCGAGACTCCCATCTGATGGGGAACTTTTATGCTTGGAAACTATTTTTTGGCTTTTATTCTATCTCGGTAATGGCTGCAATGGCCTTCAGTGTCAGATCAAATTCCTCATCTTCGCAAATCATTACGACTATTGGCATGTTGTTGTGAGTAGGCAACAGATTGTTCATAACTTCAGGAGCTTCTTCATCCCGAAAAATGATTCTTTTAGCTTCAATAAAAACTTCAACTACCCTTTTGAGGGTCCAAAAGTCCTCTATACTGTGTCAACTGCTCCAGAGTGGTATTCCAATCTAGCATCAACTCGATGCGAGGGGGACTGAAGGTTTGGCCGGTTTGGGGCCATTGGCTGCAATAGATCTAGCCTGATTAGCTTTTAGAACAAACTTGAATACGATTCACCAATATGGGTGAACTGATTCTTTCTGAAAGGCTCTCTCGGGCGAGGATTGTATTGGGGATCATTTGGCTGAGGATTATATGGAGCTTGGTAAGGATGGACATTTCTGGGAAGGGGAGCTCGATTTTGTGGATAATGTTGTGGCATCGTGTAAGATTGTGCGCTCGTCACCGTATAGGGAGGCAGTTCCACGACATAAGCATCGTCTTGAAGGGGATAATAGTGTGGTGGGATGATAGGAGGAACATATGATTGGCTGAATGACCACTGGGCCCCCCTCGAGCTTAACACCATTATGGCTCCCTCTTCAAACCCATTTCTGTTCATCAAACCCTCCAAACCGTTTTGAGCAGGATGTGATGTGGCCTTAAAGGCAGCATGACTCAAGATTCGACCCCTTTTTAAACCGTTTTCAACCATTTCCCTAATTTTGATAGCCTCAGCGAACGGCTTACCCACAGTAGACAACATGTTCTCGAAGTAGTCAGCCTCTTGTGCCTGCAAAAAGACCATGACCATTTCAGTCTCGCCCATTGGAGGCATTACCCTAGCAGCTTGCTCACGCCATTTGACAGCATATTCACGAAAGCTTTCCGCGATTTCCTTTTTCTAATTGGACAAAGTTATTCTGTTGGGAGTGATGTCCACATTATACTGGAACTGACGGACAAAATCTCGAGCCATATCATCCCACACATGCCAATGATTAATTTCTTGATGCGTATACCACTCAGAAACGATTCTGGTAAGGCTTTCCCCAAAATAAACCATTAGTAGCTCCTCTCTTCCACCAGCACCCCTCAACTGGTTATAGTATCATTTCAGATGAGCGACTGGGTCTCCGTGCCCGTTGTATTTTTCAAATTTTGGCATCTTGAAGCGAGCTGGCAAATGGACATGGGGAAACATACATAGGTCCGAGTATGAGACACTTTTCTGACCACTCAGACCTTGCACATTTTTCAAGATTTGTTCCAGCTCTTCATTTTTCGAGCAATTTCCTCTTACTCAGAATTTTTAACAACATTTCATTGCTCCACTAAAAGATCATATTGCAGAGGTTGAGAGAAGGGGTACGGGGTCACATATGCTATTTCTAATTTAAGTTGTAGACCCTGAAAGGTGAACATTGGAGGCGGTGCCTTGAAACTAGTGCTGGGGGCGAACCACAGAAGGCATGCTAGGAACATTGGACAGCATTGGAGGGTGACCGCATGGGATGATCAGGTTGAGCACATGGGTATTGGTAACCACAGTTGACCTGGGAATCAACTCGGGGAACCCAGGGATTGCACTTGGCGGTTCCTTACTATTAGACCAGGCGTCCCACATTCCATTATGCGAAGACGCAATATTTTATTCTCTTCAGCAACTGCTGATTCTAGCTGCAGAATAGCATATGTCAGGCTATCCTTCGGACCAATGACTGGTAGATTGCTAGCGAAGGCCATATGTGCCTTTGGATCTTTTGAAGGAGGGGAGGGTAGATTACCAACAAAACCTGGCTTTTTTGCACATCTAACAATCTTGTTAGTTTTGAAACATTTAACATCTAGGAAATCGCACGTTTGGATGCAATGCACCAACTAGTTAAACACTTCTATCATGTGTTTGAACGGGTACATATTTCATCCCGGCCTTAACTAACTCTTTCCGTATGGACCTCTTTCTTCATCTTTGTTTCTCTCTAATCACTCTTGACTTATGTTTTATTTTTGCCACTCTTTTTGGCACTATATTTTCTCTTTTGTTTTTCACTCTTTTATTTTTGTCATCCGATTTTTTTTTCTTCCATTCTTTTTCACTCTTTTCTTTCTTTTTCACTCAAAATTCTTTTTTATTTATTTTTATTTTATCACTCAACTAATCTTATGGCTGTGATCGAATCTGACGGGGAATGCCTACGTATCATGTCCCCGCATGAATCAGATCTTGTGTAGTTCGGAAAGATCGAGAATGGAATAAATATACTAACTTTTTTTGACTTTTTGAAAGGAATGTTTTAAAAGAAGTAAGGAAATATTTTTTTTGATTGATTTTTCTTTATTTTAATTTTTTTCTCTTTGGAATTCTCTAAATAAATGCTTTAGAAGAAGAAAAGGAATTTTTGTTTTGTTTTTTTTGGAATTTGTTTTTTGTTTTTTTGAAAGAAAACTTCTAAAAATTCAATTGGTTTTGATTTGAATTTTAGGAAATTTAGAAGTAAAAAGAAAATATTTTTGTTTGAATTTTCATTTGTTTTCTCTTATTCTAAGAATATATTATTTATTTTTTTATTTTGGATGTTGCCTCTTAATTTTTGAAAGAGGGATTTTTTTTAAAAGAAAAGATATTTTGAATTTCTTAGCTTTTTATTTGTTTACAAAAGGTATTTCTAAAGAAAAGTAAAAATATTTTTTTGGACTTCAATATTTCATATTTTTATGGACATTTACAAAAGAAATGCTTCTAAAGAAGAAAAGGATATTTTTGAATTTTTGTTTCTCAATTTTTTTTTTAGATTTTTTTAAAACATACTTCAAAATGAAAGAAACTCGTATTTTAGATTTTGATTTTTATTAATTTATTTCTTAATTATTTATGAAAGACATTAGAAAGAAGGAAACCATTTTCTTTTTGAGTTTTAAAACTACTTTTCTTTTAATTTTCTAAGCTAAGATTTTTAAATAAGGAACTGTTAGAAATTTCTTTTGTATTTTTTAAAATTTGGGTCGGAACCGAAGAGGCTTGCCTACGTATCTCACATTCGGTGAGAATCAAACCCGCGTAGTTCGGTAAAACGAACTATATTATTTTAAAGAAAAAAAAATAGAATCGCTTTTTTTTTCATTTTGTTTTTCAAAATTTACCAGAGTTTCGGTGTTATTTGGTACTTTCAAGACATGTGATTAAATCTCTTAACCCTACACACTGGTATTTTTCTTTTCTTCAAATCCATTTTTTTTTTCAAATAAGAAGGTGAGCATGCAATTTCAAAACAAATAAATGCACAAACATGATACATCGTGGTGGTCTTTTCATTTCAGGTACACCTGTCCTAGACAGACCCAACCCTTGTGTTGAGTTTTCTAAGTCAAAATGCACATGATGCAAACAAACGGTCCTACTAGGGATCCGACACGAGGCTTTGTTATTCTAAGTTAATATCCTGTTGGAGAAAGTATCTAGACTGGCTTTACTCGAGGGGACAACTCCAGTCGAGGAGGGTCAGTGTACTGGTAGCATGGCTTTCCGTCTTAACTGGTGGTACTCCCGCCTAAAATACGTGTGACTAAATCCTTCACCGGGTGGCAAGCACCTCGGCTATCTCAAAGAAAAATAGGCTATCTCCAGCAAATGCTCGATGTTAAATTCAAGAAGACTCAGAGGAGAGGTGGGTATCGGCACAGTTTATATACAGTTCACGAAATATCTAAGCGGTAGAAGCAACATTTAGCACATTAAGATAAACATGTAATAAAGATCAGATAATAAATAAGCCAAATACAACAATTATTCAAAAGCTCGAATTCTTAAACCCTGAACCAGAATGGGTTTGTTTCCCAGCAGGGTCGCCAAAGTTGTCACACCTCCTTTTGGCGTGCCCCTACCCCGGGGGTGGATGCGAGGGAGTTTTTCTATTTAAAGTAACAATATTTGAAATAGGATTATTTTATTATTTCAGGGTCGCCACTTAGTTCTCTATCTTTCAATCTGGGCACTCTACTCTCTGCTCCAAACACTCTCTGCTCTTGACCGCTTCCAACAAGAATGGACGGAACACCACCGTCCACCGATGAAATTACACCGGACAAGTACAAAAACACTCGACTGAACAGTGTGGTTATTCCTCCACAAATAGATTTCAAAACAAACACCCATTTGTTCTCAATGCCTTCGACGCAGTGAACGATTCAAAGAGAAGCGACGGATCTCCAAATATCACCGGCGAAATTTCACCGGACCAAGCACAAAAGGAAAACTCTGACAGTGTGAACAGATTCAACGACAACTCATCCTTTCTCAGACTACTTCTCCATCAAATCTCAACTGTCTCTAAGGCAAGCTCAGGTATTTCTCTGACTACAATCAACGATGACCTTCTGCAAATCACTGGTGGTTGTGAACTACCTGGAAATGAAACTTCAATCGGTTATATGGAAAAAAATTGGTACCAAAATAATCCCATTGAGGAGGAGAATGAATATGCAGCATCAATTTCAACTGGGTTTCAACCATCACCTCCGATATTACAACCAACGATCAATGAAAATGAGAGCACACCAACTGTTCGACAAAATTCTTGACCAAATTCCACCTCTGTTTCTGAGCAAATGGGGAGTCAATTGCGTATTGAAATCTCTTCTACAACACCAAACGACGCTATCTGCCAAACCTTGAACAACCCTAACCAAGAAAACCAGCATCAAAAGTTAAATCGGTCATTAGAAGTTCACAAAGTTGCCGGAAATGGTGGCCCGACACTACAGATAAGCCAAAGCCAATTCCAAAATGCCGATATATCTCAGGAGTATGTTACAGATTCGTCAAAACAGTTTTCACAGGCGTCAATATTACAGACTTCACAACAGCCACTGATTTCAGCACCTCAAGAGACTGTCCCAAATAGTTCAAATCAAATTTCGCATGAGCCAACCTCGTCGAACACTACAAAAGGTACGTCAGAACATTGTTTCACTAATCATACGGTAATCCTCCAACAACATCAACAGATATGCCCAACTACTATACAGTTGGGCGACCAGATTACTGTTTCTGAGCTCTCAAACAAAAATGCAAAGGATACTGTATTATCGAACACTAGAAATGGAGGTGCTGAAAAAACAGATCCTTTAGGTGTTCGACGAAACAACACAGTTAACTCAAGTGAACTAAGTCGGGACTCAGGTAATGATTCACATAGCTCTAGTCACAGAGAGTCGAATCACAGAGTCGCGGATGCTCCTCCACAGTCAGCTACACATCACACACCACCGCTTAGGGTATCTTCAAACTTTGAAAAACCTCCCAGGAAAAACCAAAAGAATAACTACAAACAAAATGATAGACTAGACCAGGTTCCTCTAACTATTCCAGATAAAACCATCACATCTCAACCCAATCCCAATTCAAGCAAACCTAAAGCACCCGTCAACATCGCACCACCCCCACCACCAACTGTTACACATTCCTATGTCACTAGATTGAGAGCTAGACAAGAAGCTGAAAACAGTACAATATCCTTTTCACCCCCAATCATTACCACAAAACAAGGCAAACCTGCTGTCATTTTCAAAAGAGAGGACTATATGATTAAGTTTGCTGAAAGGTGCAAATTCACTGTTGTTTCTAAATTCTCAACCATAATGCCAAATATGGAAGTGATCAGGAAGAGCTTTACAACCCAGACTGAGCTTAAAGGTGCAGTCAAAATTGCCCATTTCAACGCCAAGACTGTTTACATCGATTTGGACAATGAATATGATCACTCAACAGTTTGGACCAAACAACAAATGTATATCCAGGGTCAAATGATGAGAATTGAAGCTTGGAACCCTGTTTTCAAACCCAATGAAGACTCTCCTATAGTCCCAGTGTGGATTATGGTCCCTGAACTCCCATGGCACCTGTACTATATGGAGATTCTTTCTCCTCTGTTATCTCCAGTTGGAATAGCACTTTTCTTGGACTTGGCATCATTTCAGAAGACTAGAGAAAGTATGGTCAAAATCAAAATGAAAATTGACCTTACAAAAGAAAGAACCTCCCATGTATGGCTTGGATATGATGAGAATCAGGATGTTAATGGAGATGGTCAATGGCTAGAGGTTCAATATGATACAATTCCAGCATACTGCATTCATTGTAGACATTTAGGCCATTACATGCCAGCCTGTCCTGTCAAGATAAGAGACTTTGAAATTCAAAGGAAAAAAGGAGAAGAATCATCAGCAGCATCTACATCCCAAGCAAAACACCAACCAAAACCAACTGACATGTCTGAACCGAATAAGCAAAAACAAAACAATAGTCAACCAGGAAAAACCAAAACAGAAGCGCAGGATCAACAAGGGAAATCACAAACAACACAACATACAAAAAAGCAGAACACCAAAAAGAGATTGAGAAAACACAAATGGATGAGTGGCAAACACAAAAGAAAAAGAACTTCAAAGGCACTAACCAAGGTAAGAAACAAGTCTATGTCCAAAAACAACCAAGCTCTCAACATCAACAGGACAAGAAAACATCAGGTATTATTTCTAACAATCCTCCAGCTCATCTGGAGAGGAGTGATGATTCTGTGGCTCAGAATCCCCCCATCCCCATTTTCCCCAATGTTTCTAGCCATGTTGATATTGTTGAACAAAACATCCCCATTCCCACTATCCCTCCGGTTTCTACTAAAGTTCATACTGTTGCTCAAATTTCCCCAATCCCCCTAGTCCCCCTATTGATATTATTGATGTTGATTCTGTTGCTCAGAATCCTCCCATCCCCATTGTCCCTTCTATTTCTAATTATGTTGTTGCTGTAATTAATGGAGGGAGGATGGATTGTCAGGAGAACCGTAGGAGTAGACAGGATGGGGATCCAAAAGGGGAGGGGTTTCCTCATGTTTTGCATGAGTGTGCTAATACACAATTGGCTCAACCTAGGAATGACCTAACCTCTTCTACCCCAGTTACAATACAGGGAGGTACCTCCGGTTTCCACTCGTAGGAGGGTGAAAAGTATGAAGCTTTCAGTTCTGAGGAAGATTATTGGATCACACAAAGTGCTGAGCTAAGGAAGTTAGCAAAAGGAAAAGCTCATGAAACGTCTGATTTAATCTTGCAATTCTCAAAGTCAAGAAATAAACCAAGCCAAAAGAAAAGGCAAGCTTTGAGAAGGAAATCATCAGAGATATCTATTAATGAACCTTCTGAACACAACTATCCCCAAACACCAACTACTACTGTGAAAAGACCTCTGGATCCGGTTTCTGCTAACAAGTCACAGGTCTATAAGTACCCTCCCTCTAATCCTTCTTTGTCCCAACCTTTTCCGGATATCAATGCCCAAAATAATGAACATGCCAATGAATCTCATGTGGAGCAAGCTTTGGCTATCTCCCCCTATGATGATAGCCCTCTAAATAAATCCCCTCCTGATTTTGATGAATACAGACCCATTGTTTCTAAGGATGAGATGACTAGAGATATCGAAGAAGAACATGATGGCTCTGATGATGAACACCATTATGACCTTGTGAATGCAATCACCGGAGAATATCAACACCAAGAAGTCATTCAAACATATGGACTATCTCCCAGACCCCCCTACAACCCCTCACCAAGACTTACAAGAAGCAAAAAAGCAGGGAACTCCATTATTCCACCAAAGCAGAAATTTTCCTCCCAGTTTTAATGATTAGTACACTCATATGGAATGTTAGAGGTATCAGAACCGCTGGTGCAATTGAGAGAATTAAAGTTTTGAAACAAGTCCACAAAATATCATTCATAGCTATCCTTGAACCATTCCTTGACACTTCTCACATCAATCTCTACAAAATCCAAATGTCCATGCACCATTCTTTTTCCAACCCAAATAACAAAATATGGATTTTTTGGGACCAAGAATTCACTGGCAATGTTATCGATCACGATGAACAACAGGTCACAATTGAACTGACACATGTGGAGGCTACTGAACCCATCCTTCTCACGATCATATATGCAAAGTGTACACCAGTTTTTAGAAGGCATCTTTGGGACAACCTCAGATCCAAACCCTCTACTCCATCTGCCCCTTGGTGTGTTATTGGTGACTTTAATGTCATAGCCTCTATTGAAGAGAAAATTGGTGGCATTCCGTATCAAATCAACAAAAGCATTGAGTTTCTGAGTATGATAGAGGATTGTGTTCTCACTGATCTTGGCTTCAATGGACCTAGGTACACCTGGTCCAATGGGAGGGGACAAGCCTCTATTATATGGAAGAGACTTGATAGGGGATTGGTTAATGACAACTGGCTCACATCTTACCCAGCTACTACTATCACTCATTTGGCTTCTACAGGCTCAGACCACTCTCCACTCCTCATGGAAATGCATGTTAGACCTGACAATACAACAAGGTACTTCAGATTCCTCGACTGTTGGACTGAAGAGGAATCATTCCTCCCTCTAGTTCAACAAGTTTGGGACACACAGGTTGATGGCAACCCTATGTGGATCTTCCATAAAAAAATCAAATCTTTGTGTAGTGTTCTCTCCAAATGGTCAAGGCGGGTTTATGGCGATATCTTCCTCAAAGTAAAGGAATTTGAAGAAAAGGTTAAAAATGCTGAAGAAACTTGGTCTCAATCAAACCATGAAGAAGACAGAACCACTGCTCAGAATCTCAATGCTCAATATGTTAAATATCTCAAAGTAGAAGAGGTAGTCTTGAAACAAAAAACCAAGCTACAATGGTTCAAGGATGGTGATGCTAACTCTAAATACTTCCACAGCCTAATCAGAGGTAGAAGGAGAAAGTTGTATATTCATAAGATCAAAAATGATGATGGGAAGTGGATCTGTGGTGATAATGCAATTGGGGAAGCTGCCTGTGAACATTTTCAAAACCTTTTCTCTAACCCTGGGGGTATCATTAGAGAAGACCTGCTTTCATGTATCCCATCACTTATCACGGAGGAAGATAATGATAGTCTCAACAAGGATCCAACCATGCAAGAGCTCAAGGAATTTGTCTTCTCCATGAGCACTATCAGTGCTTGCTGGCCCGGATGGCATGAATGGGAAATGTTTTCAGCATTGTTGGGAGATCATTAAAGATGACCTTTTCAATGTAGTAAATGCCTTCTTTTGTGGCCAATCTATGCCAAGATACATGACTCAAGCATGTTTAGTCCTTCTTCCCAAGGTTGAATTTCCAAACAATCTATCTGAGTTCAGAACTATAAGCCTGAGCAATTTTCTGAACAAAATCATTTCCAAAATCATCAGTTCCAGAATAGCCCCTATTCTCCCCAGAATCATTTCTCCGAATCAGACTGGTTTTGTCAAGGGTAGAAGTATCTCTGAGAATATTAGGTTGGCTCAAGAAATTGTTCAAGGAATTAAAAAGCCAAATATAGGTGGTAATGTAGTGATCAAACTGGATATGGCAAAGGCATACGACAGGGTCTCCTGGTCTTTCACATGCATAATGATGAGAAGAATGGGCTTTAGTGAGAAAATGATCGACATGGTGTGGAGAACAATGTCAAACAACTGGTACTCTGTCATTGTTAATAGTACTAGGTGTGGATTCTTTCATTCTACTAGAGGTCTAAAACAAGGTGATCCACTGGCTCCTTCTTTGTTTATAATTGGGGCGGAACTCCTGTCAAGGATGCTCAACAACTTAACTCATGATCAATTCTTCAATGGTTTCTACATGGAGAGAAGAGGTCCTCGGGTCAATCACCTGAGTTTTGCAGATGATGTGATCATCTTTACCTCGGCCCGCAAAACCTCTCTAACCAAGGTAATGAATATATTACAACAATATGAACAAGCGTCTGGGCAGCAAATCAACAATCAGAAAAGCCATTACATGACAACTACATCTACTCTCCCTTGTACAAACAGAAGGATCCAACAGGTAACAGGTTTCACAAGAAAAGACTCTCCAATCACTTATCTGGGATGTCCTCTCTATACTGGCAGAAAGAGAATTTTTCACTTTAATTGCCTAATGTCTAAGGTAGTAAGTAGAATTAGAAGGTTGGCACGGTAAGCTTCTCTCCTATGGCGGCAGAGTAACTTTGATAAAGCATGTTCTGCAATCTATACCAATCCACCTTCTTTCAGCAGTTTCTCCTCCTAAAACTATCCTCAAACAAATTGAAAGGCTTGCAGCAAATTTCTTTTGGGGTATGGACAAGGATAGGAACAAATACCACTGGGCATCTTGGCAAAAGTTATGCCACCCTATGAAGGAAGGCGACATAGGCTTAAGATCCATTCAAGATGTGACCACATCAATGGAATACAAACAATGGTGGATCTTTAGGACTAAAAACACTCTATGGAGTCAATTCCTTCTGGCTAAATATTGCAAGAGATCTCATCCTGTTTCCAAAAAATGGGCTAATGGGTAGTCACAAACATGGAAAAGGATGACGTATAACAAGAAAAAGGCTAAAAACTACATACAATAGAGGTTACACTCTGGTAATTGCAGTTTCTGGTGGGATAATTGTCTTGGCATTGGACGGTTGGCTTCATTCAGAAACAATGGGGGCAGACCTAATAAGGTCAAGGTCTCTTACTTCTGGTGTAACGGGCAATGGGATCAGCAGAAATTAATTCAAATTGCTCCCATCAACATGATACCCCATATCCTTCAAATACAAATCCATCTCGATCCAAACACACCTGATAAACCTATATGGAACCATACCACCTCCAGAACTTTCACCTGTGCATCTGCTTGGAATGTAATTAGACAAAAGAATCAACTACTCATTACTGATCAGATGACCTGGCACAAACAAATTCCTTTCAAATGGTCTTTTTGCTTATGGAGGGCCCTCAGAAACAAATTACCTACGGATGATAGAGTGGCCAGGTTTGGGCCACCTACTGTTAATAAGTGTGTTTGTTGCATTAAGCCTTCGGCTGAAACTGTGGATCACATTCTCAATAATGGTCATTTTGCAAAGATCATATGGAAGCACTTCAATTCTCCAATTGGAATCCAAAAACAATCTCAACCATTAAGAGCTACCCTTCTCAGCTGGTGGGTTCAGAAAAGGAAAAATGACGTGCATAAATTACTACTTGACACCATGCCTATCATTATTTGCTGGAACTTGTGGAAGCATAGGTGTGCTATTAAATATGGAGGAAAGACTCCATCAATCACCAGAACTCTATTTTCCATCACATCTGACGTCATTCTTCTTCTTCGATGCACCTATACTACTGCCAGATGGCCTTCTGACTGGTTGAGCATTTACAATGCTATTGAGAAATTAACGAATCACCTCCAGGTGCAGCAGGTAGTATGGCTCAAACCTCCCATGGACTATGTCAAAATTAACTCTGATGGTAGTGCTTTGTCAAATCCTGGTAAGATTGGAGCTGGAATCCTTGTTCGAAATCATCATGGTCAGTTCATTCACGCTATGGCAAGCCCTTTGGGAGAAGGATCCAATAACCTAGCAGAAACGGAAGCAACTCTTCTCGGTATCAAATGGTGCATTGATAATGGTTTTACCAAAATTCACCTTGAGACTGACTCTAAGTTGCTTATTCTTTGGTTAACCACCAATTCTGTCACGCCTTGGTCATTGAGCATGCACATTCAGGAAATTAAGATGTTGGCTAATCAGTGCGAGAATATTTCATATTACCATGTTTTCAGAGAAGCTAACTATCCAGCTGATTCCTTGTCTAAGCTCGGTCATACCCTCACCTCCATAACTCACTTTAATAGCATAATGGACCTACCCCCTATCATAAAAGGACAGATTGTTTTGGATCTACAAGGCACATCGGCTTTCAGGCATAAAGAAACTAAGCAGATCTATTTTCCTCCTTGATTTTGGCTAGCAAGATTTATGAATTGGGAAGGTATACCACAGCTCAACATCAATCACTTCTCATAACCCAAACATCAACATCTGTTTGGATTCAAATGCAACAATCCAGCTCTGACCATCTCAACTGGATTTTGGAAACAAGTTTCAGGAATTAAATTTGCTACTTGCATTCAAATGTAGCAGAAAACAGCATCAGTTTAATCAACTGTTTGATCACAACAACAGTAGGTTATACATTGTGCAATAAATGATGCAACAAATGCAGTAACTGGACAAGAAGTGAAGAGAACACGCTCCTGTCACCTGAACAACAATGCCTCTTACTACTTGTTCTGTTGTATTTCCTCCTTATCTCCTCCTCTATTCAAACAGTTAACTTTCTAACACGTTTGTTCACTTGTCAGTTTAGAATCACAGGGACAGGTTTATCTTAAAAGAAGTTAATCAGACTTCTGGACATGCTATATGAATGAAATGCTTACAGGAACAACAGCTTCTCACATGCAACTTGTATGTACAAATGTGTTTTCAACTCTATTAGAACAAGGCAACATCATAAATGGGACAGCTCCATTCAATCACAACACTAAAGGTTTCCAAGAGGGTACTACATGCTGAATCAAACAAGACATCAAAGATGCCTGCCAATTGTTTACAATCCCGCAGTAAGTTTTTTGAGTTTTTGGACAGTTTGGGTGCTTTCTTTCAGTGGTATTAGCTTCCTTGAAGCTCATTCTGATGGAAGTATCTAAATTGGTCAAAAGATCTCAATTACTATAGGGACAAAGCAGCATCTTTGTATTATGTTATCATTACAGAATACTACCATCCTTTACATAAACTTAGAGTTTGTTCTAGGTTTGTTTCAAATGTAATTTGTATATTCCATTGGCTATCATTGTTTGATAAACAATAGGATCAACATCATAGTTTAATCTCATCAAAGTGGTCAAATACCATTTGGTTACCATATTTGGTTAACCAAAAAGTACTTTTATCTTATGTGTGGAGGTAAGGTTTATGTCCCCCTCCAATGTGTTGTAATTATATTTCGTATTTATGAAAATCAACACTAGGCTCTACGCCTAGTGGACTTTTTAAAAAAAAAAAAAGGGGTCGCCACTTGGAATAAATTGTGGTGTTACAAGTCACCGATTTATTTAAATCACAAATCAAGGAAAACTTCAACTTTCCAAATGAAGTCTACGAACCAGAAATTCTAAGTAAGGAATTCTGTTGACCCGAGGGGAAGGTATTAGGCACCCCCGGGTCCCGTGGTTCTAGAACGGTTGCTTAAATTATTGTAAGTAGTTAATATATCTGATTTTAATACATATTATGAATCATGTGCTTTTATTCGATTCTAAATCGTTTTTATTATTTATTATTTTTAAAGAGAATTGCAACGTCGTAAAAATGCATCTCGAATCATGTCACAATCAATGTACCCGTTATTATCGATACATTTTGACTCCATTGAGACTTGGATTTGGATCACATAAATGTGCACCAGAGTTTAAGAAGGTAAGGTTATTAGAACTGCGCCTAAAGAGTCTAACGCGTTTTAACTTTGCGAGTGCCATGGAAATTTGCTAAATGGCACGCCTCAAATTCTAGTTTCAAAGGATTACTTCCGCCAAAGCTTTAAGGCCATATTTACGCAACTACTAAGAAAATTGCACTGCACCAAATCTGTTGATCAAAATCACATAAAAAAGAAAATATATGAATCTACAACCTAATTTCAACGTTTTTTAATATTAAACTAAGCTAGAGAGCAAATGAATAATTTTATTTGCATGGCTGAACACAATGAATGAAATGAAATTTCACTAATCATTATATTCCAAGTGATTCGAAATTTTCAGCAGAGAAACATTTATCTGAAATTTTCAGCAGAGAAGCATTTATCTTGATGAAACAACAATAAACAATAAAAATAAAGCTAAATCCGACTTCTGAAATCATAAAAATGAAAACCAATCGCAGAGAAAGTAACCAACTAACCGGAACAAAACTACGACGTCAACGGAAACCTCGAACGGAACAGGACAGTGAAGTGGTCGACTGGAAGTGCGCTTGGAATGGAGGTGGTCGTTTGGGATGTGAGGAGCAGCAGCGGCGACGTTGGGATGGTGGTCGACTGAAGTGGCGGAGCTGGTCGTTTATGGCTGGTTCGACGGCCAGGCATGGAGGCGACGAAGGAAATGGTGGTTGACGAGCTGGTCGGAGACGGAATGGGACTGGTTGTGACGACGAGAGGTCGTTAATGGCGAAAGAACGACAAGCGTCATTGATGGCTGGTCGTGACGACGGGAGGGGCTGCTGCTGCAGCGGGGATGGTTGTTTGGGACTGGACGTCGGGACGACGTGGGGGAGGGCTGGTGCGGGTCGAGAATGGCAGTAGGGTTTTGTTTGGTTTTCTTCCGTCGAAGAAGATGAAATAGTGTCTGTCTCCTTATATTTTCTTCTTCCTCTCCTTAATCTTTCTCTCTTCCGTTTCTTTTAAATTCCCTTCTCCCATGTGTGTCGTGTGTGCATGTGTTGTCTCCTTTTTATTTTGTCTGTTATTTCCTTTTTGTAGTGTGTGTGCATGTATTTTATCCATATAATATTTATTTTTTTGTGTTTTCTTGCTTTTCGAAAATGAAGATACTCAACAGTAGTCAATCTTTTCTTAAAATATTAAAACCACATCATCTATCTTGTTTGTGATGGCCATGTGTCTGCTCCCCACGTGAAAGACCAATGGTAATGGGTCTTCTCGTGGGTTCAAAAGTGTTGGGTCTGCTCTGTCCGTGTTTCCTACGTGTGATGGGCTCGGATTTTTATGGATTATGTTTGAATATTAAGCTCAAAACTGGATAGTTTGAACCCGAATAAAATTTTATGTGCGGAATCGAGAATAAGAACACGATGTTATTTAATTAATCATACGTAAGAAAAATTAAATAATTATCAAAATTAGACTAACAATTTAAACAAAACATATTTGATATTTTTCAAGTTTAAAATGACTACAAAACATTAGTAAAACTATTTTTTTTTTGTAATTTTTATTTTTATGTAAAGATAAAAATATAAAGTACTATTTTTGTATTTTTCAAGTTTAAAATGACTACAAAACATTAATAAAATTAATTTTTTTTATAATTTTTTATTTTAAGGTAAAAATAAAGTAAAAGAATAAAAATTAGCTGAGATAGCTATATTAGGCCTAAACTAAATATTTTACGCTAAAATATAAAAAATCTCGGGTAAGGTCAAAAATGACATGTGTACAATTACATCATGTTATTTTCAAATTCGTCGTCATTTGATTTTTCTTAATTAGGAAAGATTTTCATACTTCTCTATTTTCAAAAAATATGTATCCCATATGAAGAATATTTTCTTTTTTGTTATGAAAATAATGCTCTAGGTTAAAATAGCACGGGCTAGCCAGTTTTTGGACTATTCATTCAAAAATAGCCAGCGTTTGCAAAGTCATTGAAAAATGGACACTATTTTGCTGCAACAGGAACCGATCCAGCATAATATATTGGAGATCGGTGCACTGTGTATGAACTTTCAGTATATTATGCTGGAACTCCAACACGCGGAAAGTTCCAGCATAATATATTGGAGATTGGAGCACCTGTATATAAACTGTTATGACCGAAAAAATCAGGTGGCATGCGGAAGCTAGCAAAGCAAACCTTGAACGACAATAAATCCAACAACAAAGAGAAATCTACCAAAAGAGTCACAAATATTTAACGTGGTTCGGTCAACTGATCTACATCCACAACGAAGATGAGCAATCCACTATAATAAAAAAGAGTACAAAATATCGAGAGAATAGCCTCACGAACAGGCAAACATAAGTGACACACTAACACTTGTCCCGTAAAGTTCTCTCCATAAACAAGACTCTCAAGCCCCATATGGCTACATTTTGGATGCTACTGAATGAGAAGGAAGGATCCTCAATTTATAGAAGTCCAAACATTTTCCTACAAGAAAAAGGACTAGCCAAATATTGGAGATTTATAATTTTCTTTTAAAAAAAAGAAAACCATGTTAAAGTAATTACATTGCCCTTTTCCTTCAAGAGACAGGAAAACCAAATATGGTAAGAAAATTATGGCAAATACCTAACAATTCTCCCCCTTGACCTAAATTTTCTGACAAAATAAACTTGATCCACCTTCTTCACATAGCCTTCAACAGGTCGCATCTCCAGATCTCCGCCATAAAGTTTGTCTCAACGTGCGTAACACTCGGTCAAATTTCTCAGACGAAAATCACCATTATCATCAAATATGTTATATCTAGAACTTAACCCGCCAAGATGAACCTATCTTAAACCTCGCTCTGATACCAGTTTTTGTGTCAAGGAAGAGGCAAACCCGAAAATAAAGAAGATAAAGAACACCTAATTTTAACGTGGAAAACCCTTCAAATCGAAGGTAAAAACCATGGTGTCACAAAGATCCAAAAAACTCCACTATAACAATAAGAGGGTTACAACATTCTCCAAATTGGCTACACAACAAGGGCAAAACACGGAGCAACAATAGCAACAAGAGCAACAACTAATCAATTGAAGAAAGAATATAATCTACAAAATGAAGCTACTGTCCGAGGCACGCAATTAAATTCTACGAGCCTCCAAATCCGATCTCCACCGTTCAAATCCAAGACCAATATGTTACGAACACTCAATCAAAATTCAGCCCGATCCAATGTTTAGCGAATCGAAAAATATGATTTGAATATTGGCTGGTCGGAATAAAAATCTGCAGCAAAAGAAATATTTTCTTCTCTCTTCTCACTTGATGAAAGCTCTCTCAAAACCCACTCTTATGTGCTTAAGTCTTTCAAAGACTTGTATCAATGAGCATGGAATAATTCTCCAAGGTTGTCCTATTTATAGATCATGAGTGGTGCTTTCTCATAAAGCCAAAACCCACTCAAAATAGGAATAAACCGAATCCATTTCCAAATAGGATTGGAAATCAAAAGAGAATAGGATTAGGCCATTAGGCTTTTGGCTGGACAACATGGGCATGTGCCCAACAAACTCCCCCTCGAGCCAATGGGCCAAATATGTCTTCAAGTAGAGGAACTATTGACAGGCTTCATGCATGCCAATTTTCTGCAAAATTTATGTTTATCTGCAAGCTTAACTACGAAGTCCTCAGGCTGCTCCATATAAATCTCCTAATCTAAATCACCATGAAGAAAAGCAGTCTTGACATCCATATGCTCAACCTCTAAATCTATACTTGTAGCTAAGCCTAGAACCACACGAATAGAATACATCTTCACAATAGTGGAGAAAATTTCATCAAAGTCAACTCCCTTCTTTTGGCCAAAACCTTTAACAACTAACCTCGCCTTGTATCTAGACGCAGAGGTATGATTATATTGCTTTATTCTGAATATCCATTTGTTAGATAAAGCTCTCTTACCTTTTGGCAATTTCACTAACTCATATGTGTCATTCTCATGGAGTGACTTCATCTCATCTTACATCGCTTCGATCCAATGAACTTTGTGATTATCTTGCATGACTTTATCATAATGCTCAGGTTTTTCCATGTCAGTCAAAAGTACATATTCATCAGGAGGATAGTGCATGGATTTTTGCTTCTCCCTTGTAGATCTTCTAAGAGAGGTTTCAGGAGCATTCAAAGTCGTTACGTGTGCAGGAATTGGTTGATGATCAACCACAACTTCATCAACTGGAGTATCCATAACATCTACACCATAATGATCATTTTGATCTTGATAACTATCTCCATCATTGTCTTGGGTTCCTTCATGTGCAATAGGTGCCTTAGCAATTGAAACTGGATCAATATCAACTAAGCTCTCATTACTCTGAGAATCTATCTTCTTAGCTTTGCCAATACCTTCATCGGCTATAATCTCGGGTTTATGAGCTGAAAAAAATGGATAGATGCATCTTCTTCACGAACAACAAGTCTTTCATCTTTCTTCTCCAAACATTGTAATTTCTCCCATTTAAACTTACCATCTTGCTCATATTACCACTTGTTAGGACCGCCTCCGTTCCATAATAAACCGGATAAATAATCAAGGCTATGATACCACTTGTTATGACCGAAAAAATCAGGTCATGCGGAAGCTAGCAAAGCAAATCTTGAACGATGATAAATCCAACAACAAAGAGAAATCTACCAAAAGACACACAAACATTTAACGTGGTCCGGTCAACTGACCTACATCCATAACAAAGATGAGCAATCCACTATAATAAAAAGAGTACAAAATATCGAGAGAACAACCTCACGAAGAGACAAACACAAGTGACACACTAACACTTGTCCTGTAAAGTTTTTCCCCTAAATAAGATTCTCAAGCCCCCTATGGATATATTATGGATGCTACTGAATGAGAAGGAAGGATCCTCAATTTATAGAAGTCCAAATATTTTCCTACAAGAAAAAGGACTAGCCAAATATTGGAGATTTATAATTTCCTTTTACAAAAAGGAAAACCATGTTACGGTAATTATATTGCCCTTTTCCTTCAAGAGATAGGAAAACCAAATATGGTAAGAAAATTGGCAAACACCTAACATGAACTTCCAGCATATTATACTGGATCTTTATATTATACTGGATGCTGGAGTTCCCATATACTTATGCTGGAACTCCATTATAATATGCTGGAGTTCCAGTATACTTATGTTGGAGCTCCATTATAACATGCTGAAGTTTCAGTATACTTATGTTAGAACTCTAGTATATTATGTTGGAGTAGCTTCCAGATTTTGAACAATATTTTTGTTTAGATTTATCTTTACAGGAAAAGTGACTAAAATTCGATTCTTTTTGAAATTGTGGCTATTTTTGAATAACCACTTGTAAATCTAGCTATTTTTGAATTTCTCCCGCTAGCTCGGGGTTTTAAGAGTGCTTAGTCTTTTTTTTCTTTTGGATATCCCGGACTCCTTAATTAATTTGTTCCATTTTATGCAACACTCTTTTCTTTTTAATTTGTTTAAAAGGTATGAAGTTTTTATTTTTATGTTTGGCAATTGTATAACTTTAAACTTCATCTTTATCCATAAGACATGCTTTTATAGTCACGAAAATATTATATCATATTTAAGCCATAATCTCTCATGGTAGTATATATATATATGTCGTTCTTTCTCATTATACACTCTCAACCTGTATGTATAATTAATGGCAGCTAATAAAGAAGTTTGTGAAGATTGCAACTTCTATGTATCTATTATGATCGACAGTGGTGAAGTCAGAAAATTCAAAAATTTGAACACCCTTGCCAGGGGGCTATGCAAAGGTATTCAACGTCTATTTTATATCAATAACGTAACATAATTTTTTGACAAACTTGAGCCAATATAACTTCGCCCTTGCTGATCGACAACTATGTTTTAGTCTTTTTGTGTTTGAAGCTGGTTGTTTTACCTCGCATATCCAATCTCTTTTTCTTGAGAGGCTTCAAATTAAATTGTGAAAAATTTGAGCATCCAATTCAATGGATGAAGTAATATATAGAGTTTAATGTGTTAATTCTTATTATTTTCTTTTATGATCTTCTTTCATGTGCTTTTGGAGAAGATAAAAAATTAACAGAGAAATCAGGTGAAGCATAGATCTGAAGTAGGGGGGGCTACAGTAGGCTCAACAGACTGAAGCATGGGCATTGAGCCCGTGATCAAGCAAGAAATTTTACTAAAGAATATCGAACTATATAAAAAAAATACAAAAATATAAGGGAAGTCAATATAAGTACTTAGTATATTATACATTAAAAAAAAAAATTGGCTCAGCTAAATAGTACAATTTTCTGGTGAAGTCACCCTTAGCATACATGTTTACTGTAAAAATGCCAACGACAATTAAATTTGTACATGAGATTCTAAAAATACGTGATCTATTTTCGAGCTAGTTTGTTAGGGCAGTTAGTGTTAAGACGCAAGGTATAGTGATGAAACCAAGTTAAGCAAGACAGTAATCGAACCAGTACGAGGCTATTCCCCAGGGGCGGAGATGGTCGACGGAGCCTCGGGGTCGGCGTTAGCGTTGATCTCGAACTATCGAGGAAAACCGGGGATGGGATAATAGTTAAGATATAACTAGGTAGGGCTCATTTTGCTTATATTAAGCTACAGAGTGAAGAAATAAGTTAAGACGCGACAAGCATCCTCGAGGGGTATCAAATGATAAACACGGAGAATGGCCAATAACAAAATAACTTTGAACAAGAGAGAATTAGTGAATTAGAGAAAATAGAGAGAGAAAGGATATTATTGCTCTTGAGTAAGACAATTGGATGCCCCTTCCAAGGTGTTGGTGACCCTTCTTTTATAGGAATAGGACGTCCCAACTTAGTACAAAATACATAGTACTACAAAACATAATGAGATGTGTAAGCTTATTATTTCGACGACAGATGAGGGCTGGCGTCGAGCTGCTTGGATAGATTTTATCGACCCCGGGTACATCCCTCGGGGGATACCTACGTTCATTGGGACCTTAGCCTATGTCTGATCATAGCAGGGTATTGATAGACCTCTAGCGAAGTGATTAATCCGAGATCCCGTGCCTTTGGGGTTACTCTCGAGGCATCATGCCAGGAGAAAATATGTCCCCTGATTTTATCGCATATAGATAGTTGATCACGCCCAACTATTCCTTCTAAAAAGGACTCTGCGGACGCTGCAAATATAACCTAAGTATTACGCGCGGGGTCGAATCGACATAGAGTTAGCGTATCAACTACTATCTTCAGACCCACTAACTCTTCCGAATTAGCTTCCCAAATATTCCAATCTCAGTTGAGTGTTTCTTTAATAACTAATTTGGCAAATAAATAAATAGTTGTAAACTAAACTAAATAGGTTGTTAACAATAATAAGAAAAAGCTAAGGTGATGATTTTCCCTATTGATGGAATCCCTTATGTTTATGCTCATACAAATTTACTAACATCTCTCTTTAATCATGAACGCTAATCTTACCGTAAATCTCTCCCGAGTAATCATAGTAATTTACTATTTCACTCTCCCGAGTTACACTAGCTTACTTTAATTAACACATTTCACTTTATATTACACCCAAGGATTCGT
This sequence comes from Nicotiana noctiflora, assembly GCA_032618575.1. Lineage (NCBI taxonomy): Eukaryota > Viridiplantae > Streptophyta > Magnoliopsida > Solanales > Solanaceae > Nicotiana > Nicotiana noctiflora. The sequence goes on along the minus strand of JASVEL010002000.1, from coordinate 135,596 downwards.
TATCCCTAATCCCGCCTTTAAACCCGCAATTTTATATTCCTCTTATAATCTAGGAGTGGTGTTGTTCAACAATAACCTAAATATGCACTCTTTTCCAGGTTATGCACACTAAATAGGTACAACTAATTAAGGATCCTGTAAATTAATTACAACAAATATGAAGTTGAACAAATAGAGATTAAACTAGCAATTTGTATTCACATAAACAAGAAGTTCATCACCCAATAGGTTCTATCAAAACCTTAGACAATAATTTTAGCTACTCATGGCTATGGGTAAATAAACTAGAATAGAATTCATCATAAAAATCAAAAGAAAAGAAGAAAGATGTTTGGAGACTTCTCTCACAATAGTTTTCCTTGCCAAAAGACTCTAAAAAATAATACATGCCTCTCTTGGACGAAGTCTAATGTTTTAAATAGGGTTTAGGTCTATAAATCCCATTTTTGACACTTTGACCCCTAAAGTTTTCGTCGCCTGATGCGGTTCTGCCGCGGTCACGGTACAACCGCGACCAATCAGCCTATCTGATTCTCTAAAGTTTCGCAGTAGCCTTCAACCACGGTTATGTCGCGGTCGGGGTAGAAGCACGACCAAATAGTCATACTGAATCCTAAGGGCTGGTATGGCGTGGCTTTAATAGGAATTTACACATTTGGCCTCTTTTCTCTAATTTTGACCCCAAAACTGTTTCTTAGCCTTCCTTAGCCATATATCACATACAAATCAAGAAAAGCACTCATAAGAGCATTTTGTTATCATACGTATCAACAAAACAACATAAGAAGGTGATTATTTGAGGCGTGATTATAGTCATCACCTATTATCAACACCCTACACTTAAACATTTGCTCGTCCTCGAGCAAACTAAACCATACTTCTAGGCCTAAATGATCAATGTATTGCCCCAATATATGTTATACTCATTATTATCAACGATTAACCTAAGTAGTGCAACAATCCTAACTTAAATGCGGACTTTCATGCCATGACACACTTGTGCTTACTCTAATTACTCTAACAGACGTGAAGATTCACTTTTTCTTCATGATTCACATGCCCTCACATAAACAAAATCTGAGAGAAGTTCCACACACATAAAATTCAACAACAAGGAATCATATATAGAAAGAATTCACTCACTCTTAGCAAAGAGAATTCACATGCCACACATACACACCATAAGCTTGCCCCTTGTGTAATACTCTACTAATCGAGCTATTCAGTCAAAGATCAAGAGGTCTTTATAGGTTGTAATGTAGGCTAAGGGACGAGTAAAATATATTTGGATATAGTGACTAACATCCGCACTTTTAATATACACTTCCTTTTATATCACCTTTATGCTCAACCCAATCATTACTCCACATTTTTATTCACCTGTGTCCCCCACTTTTCTTTAGGTGCAACTGGCTTATTCTTTTCTTCTTCTTTTTTCCAGAGATTTACTATATAATGCTAGTTCACCAATCAAACCATTCGTTCTTGAATCTCTTATTTCACTACCTCACTACCACCCCACACTTTGATTTTTGTATAATCTTTAGTGATTCAAGTACTTTTAGGAGATAAAGGTTCAAACACTTAGCTTATTCAAACACATCTACTTAGATAATTATAGGGTTATCAAAGAACATGCTTCAGGCTCAAAGGGGTTAACCATGGTACTATGTATAAGTGGATATACAATTATATAGTGTTGTACAAATAAATACCTCAATCATCTCTAAGACTAAACGAGCTATGAACCTCACGCGGCGCTCAAAACATCGACGGGAGTGACTTGAAATTGAGGTTCTTTTAGAACCGATGACGGGTCAGGCAAAAATATTCAATAAAGACCTTAACGAGCAGAAATAAAGCCTACAGAAAGACCACGGGAAAAAATATCATAAGAGCCTTTGTCTCCAGCTAAGAAAGACTACGGGCCTCATATTAAAAGGTCTTTGCTACCATACAGCGTAAGAGCCATTGTCTCCAGCTTGAACATTAACAACTTGAGGATTAAAGTGAGCTCAAGTCGTAACTCGATTCGGAGACCAAATCCAAAATAGTTAACTAAGCAAGCCTATGATACACATACTAAAAGGTCTCAATGACCAAACGGCGTAAAATCACAAGAGATTTTAGGTTCAATTATCGCTTGAGTCGCAATGCGACTCAGAGACTGGACCCAAAATTTATAATATGCCTAAGGGCATGGCATAAGAGCCGCTATCACCGGCCAAAAGCTCAACGAGATTTGAGGGTCAGTTACTACTCGAGTCGCAATGCGACTCGGAGACTAGACCCAAAAATTACAATATGCCTAAAGGCACTGTATAAGAGCTGCTGTCACCGGCTGGAAACTCTATGATATTTGAGGGTCAATTACAGCTCGAGTCGCAATAGGACTCGGATATTGGACCCAAAAATTATAATGTGTCTAAGGGCACGACATAAATGCCACTATCGTCGACCGTAAAATCAAAAAAGATTAAGGGTCAGATGCAACTCGATTCGCAACACGACTCGAATACCAAACTTAAGAATAGTTGGGGCGACAAACACGCAAAGGTAAAAGATGAAGATAACTACTGCCTGCCCACACGGGCACGGAAAATATAAGGACAAGGAGGCCTGAATCGAATCCCGACTCAAGGACTTAGCTTAAAATAGCCAGGCCAAACGCGGATGCCTAGGTGGCTAATCACATCAAAAATAACACTTGGGAGCCTCCGACATATCTAATCAAATCCGGATCTGCGAGTATCCCACCAAACATCAAAACCAGCCAGCCCGATTGAAAGCGATAACAAAGATAAAGGTACAAATGAAACAAAACTTCAAAATCCTTCTTATATATTACATGCACACAAAAAAGGCGCACTGCCCATCTACTGGAACCCTACGCATATATCAAAAACAAGGCGGCAAGAAAAAGAAAAATCTACACTCCGCTCTAAAAGAAGTACAGCTTGTCAAAATTCACCCTCGGTGACCTCAGTAAAAGGTAACCAAGTGCCACGACTATTCTCTTAGCTCGAGGCAATTTTTCCAAAAAAAGGTGAACCCCTTGTGCCAACTCAAATACATCTCTTGAGAGACCACAACAAACCTATTTTTCGATCCCTATCCCTCGGTTGAGGGATTGCTTCGATTTAGCTTGAGCATCGTCAGCAGCTTGCGAACACATTGCCATCTCCCGACCAGCCTTGGTTCGGCCTCGCGTCACTTCGGCCCAAGCATCAACTATCTCATCTCCAAGCTACGGAGGATCAAAACCAGAATTTTCCAAATCACGCCCGGTTTAACTTTGGCGCTATCGCAAGTCAAAAGGATTTAACTCCAAAGGTAGAGACCTTGGCCAAGGCATTCATCCCCTTCGAAGATTAGACCAGCACTTGAGCCCATAGCTTCCCACAAGTAACTCCGGCACGGTCGACGATACCCTTAAGGTGCTCCGAAACCTCCGTTTTTCCTACAAATAATATTAAAAAAGGAGAAAGCTAGCCCTAAGGGCAGAAAGGGGCAAAGCACGCTATAGGAAGTCACCCGCTCTACCAGACAGATTTTGTAGTTAGAGCTCAGAATTTTTTGAGGCTTGTGCCCTTAACATAGCAGCTTGGATCTAAGCACATTATGAGCCTACAAAAAGAACTTTCGATGGAGAAAAGATTACCTGAGGCGCACCCCCTGACGGGCACTTTTTTATCTCTAAAAAAACGACAAAATGTTTTGAGGGACGAACACCAGCGGCCAACACTAGGGATGGACCATTCACCCGGAGTCCGGCATACGCCTTCCCCAAAAAATCATCCATTAAAGGCATATTCCGACTACCCCTAACAGGCGAAGGCATCCTCGCATTGCATTTAAGCGGTGAAAAGTTCAAAAAATAACCCAGGGACTACTTCCCTTGGAAAAGAACCGTGGTCAAAAGAAAAACCAAGGGGGAAGTATTACACTACCTAAATAAGAAAATAAAATACAATAAATTCTACATGGACTACTTCCCTCAAGAGTATTGTCCAAGTAGTCCGTTATTAGGAAGAGTCCTCTAACTTTGTTTTTGGGTTTTATATTTTTTTTATAATTAGTTCCAACTTTGAACCTAAAGAGACCCGTCGACAAGTGTCCATCGTTGGGCCAAGTCAACTAATTCTAATATAGACCTAATCAAATATATACAACAATAACTACTTCATAACATTACAACTATAGACACTACAACATACAAACAGAGTAAGTCTCCCCCCCCCCCACACTTAAAATTATGGCATGTCCCCATGTCATATAAACAAAGTAAAGAGCAGAAGGGTTAGAAGACTTCTCTGAGACTCAGTCAGAGTCAGAGATAGTGTTGGGGTCAAAAGGTAGGCTCTCCAAATGCACGGAACAAACCCATGAACCGGCTCTCAGTCTTGGACTGCCTCTGGGACATAACATCCACCCTCGTGTGCAATCCTTCCACCGAGGAGTGGAGATCCGCTACCTCTTCCTCTAAAGACCGTAGCATAGTTCTGGTGGACGGTGATCTTGATAGTCCAGCTCCAGAATGTGTGTGCCAAGAAGGACCAGCACTGTCTGTAGACCTCCTGGATGGAGCAACAGGGACCGGGTCATCATTCTCGTCATCAATGTCAATTGTTGTTCTTACACCCCGGCCCACCCTGATTCCAGAAGCTTTGAATGGTGCTTTTTGTGGAAAATCTCCATCAGCTGGGTATGTGGGTGTATTTTTCATCAAACATAATGTGGTTACCAATGAAGGGAAATAGAATCCCTTTGTCTGTAGTGGTCCCCAGAGTACCATTTCATCTCCAATTACCCGGGCCGGATCAAACTCCTTTTGAGTGACAAAACACCAAGTCAATATTGCCCGATTGAAGTTCACATCCGTTGTATTGCTGGATGGCAGGAATCTGCTGCAGATGACAGTCAGCCAACATTCGGCCAAGTGAGTGAAGGAGCTGGAGTTGAGGGTGATTTGGTCCTTTATCCAAATGGGTCACCCCTCTGTGCGTAGTGCAGCTATCATAACCTCCCATGTGATATTTGGCCTATCATGATAATAGTCCATGTCACTGATGAATGGAGGTAGCCTCAACGCTTGTCGAATTGTCGGAACTTTGGCACTAACTATTTTTCCATGAACAATGACCTCCCTACTCAAGTGGAATGAGCAGTTGGCATAAAATTCTTGAACTAACATCTTGTTAACTGGGGCGGGGTCATCGAATAGGAACTCCATCTCCCGCCTCCTAATCTCCTCATACATATCCTCCTTTTTAGCACAGAGGGCTACTCGATCGATCGGAATCTCATGAAGGAAACTTGTTGTAGCTTTAGCATGGAAATTGTCCTCAGCCAGTTCCGATGCGAACCGGGATTCATCATAAGTCGGGCGCCTAGAAGGCCATGCTGAATTCCTTGATCTTTTGGGAACCATATGACTGGCAAAGAATCAAACAAACTATCAAAATATCCTCTGACAATAGCCAATCGGATGGTTACTCAGACTTCACCTCCCGATGGCACCAAATACTCTCCCTCAATTCATTCCTAACAACTTCCACAATAGCCCCACCATTTTCCTACCACTTCCGGAATAATACACCCCACACTTACACCTTTCAATGTTATTCATGAGATGCAATACCACCAAATACTACTACAACAATACCACAATTCAATTACACAACATAATCCCTCAATTACAATACTCCCAAACTTAGGTTGGGTGTAAAACACCCCAAACATATACAACACAATACCAATTTTCGGCCAACACCTGGCCCAACACCATACTACACCTTAAAACCATATTTTAGGCCTCCAAGCTACCAAAACAACTTCATAATTAAACAATAATGGAGACCCAATCAGTTTCTCACCGTACAACCACATAAACATCAACTACAACACTGGAAACTATGGAAGAAAGCAAAAATTCAAGTTTTTACACTAATCCTAACTTGGGTTTAATTAAAACAACTAATTAACAAAACCACAGTGCTTAAGAGAGAAAGAAATAGAGAGAGAAGAGATAAAACTTACTTGCGTTGAAGAAGTGGGTGATTGAGTGTTGTAAATGGAGTTTGGGGAATAATGGAGATGAAGTAGAAGGAAGAAAAGAGAGAACTTTGTTAAAAGAGTTGTATTTTTAGAGAGGGAGAAAAGGAATAAGGAAGGGGGGCATAAATAATAGGGGGAGGGGGGAATGATAGTTTCTAGGTTAAAAAGGGGGGGGGAAGAAAAAAAATTAAAAAAACTTACCTGGGCCGCGTCTGGGCTCGCCGCGGTTCTATTGTGGTCGCGTTAGAACCGCGAGCGATGAGGTTCATAGAGGTTCAACCACCGCGGTGTCAACGCGGTCGCGGTACAAACGCGGTGGATTAACTTCAGAGAGGGGATTTGACCGCGGTTCCATTGCGGTCGCGGTGGAACCGCCGTCGGTGTCCTTTTCTGATTCTAACGCCCAGTTTTATTTTATATAGCTAAACTACGAAGGTTACCATTACAACAATTTTATGGGTTGCCTCCCACGTATTTAACATCACGACACGACTCATATGAGCGCATTTTAAGGTTCACTTGACCTTTGTGGTTCATTCAAATGTTGCTCGGACATCTCTTTTGGGTCGTTCATACCCATATACAATTTCAACCGCTGACCATTGACTCTAAATGTACGAGACTCATCTTCAGTAGCAACTTCCACAGCTCTGGATGGAAACACTTCGACCACGCAAAACTGTACGGACCACCTTGACTTTAGCTTACCCGGAAGCAACCACAATCTTGAGCTATAGAGCAATACCTTGTCCCCAAATTTGAAGCTTTGCTCAATGATGTTTTGATCGTGTAACCATTTCATTCTCTCCTTATACAACATTGTGCTCTCAAAAGCAAGATACTAGAACTCCTCTAGCTCATGTAATTCATTGACTCTTGGCACGCCCGCAACTTCCAAGTTTAAATTCAGTTGTTTCAGTGCCACCACGCTTTATGTTCAAGTTCAATAGGTAGGTGACAAGCCTTCCCAAACATCAACTTATATGGTGACATACCAATTGGTGTCTTGAAAGCTGTCTTGTAAGCTCATAGTGCATCATCTAGCTTCCTTGACCAGTCAGTTCTTCTAGTGTTCACAGTTTTTGTTAATACGCTCTTGATCTCTCTATTGGACACCTCAACTTGTCCACTAGTTTGCGGGTGATATGGAGTATCCATCTTATGGCCAACAACTTCTTAAAGGCCCTGTTGCAGAAGTGTGTGCCGTCGTCGCTTATAATTGCACGAGCTATCCCAAAGCGGGTGAATATGTTCTTCTTGAGAAACCCAACCACCACTTTAGCAGCATAGGTGGGTAACATTGTAGCTTCCACCCATTTGGACACATAGTCTACAGCAACAAGAATGTACTTATTACCATAGGAGCTGATGAAGGGACCCATGAAATCTATCCCCCACACATCGAACACTTCCACCTCTTGAATTGGGTTCATAGGCATCTCATGAAGCTGGGAAATGTTCCCGGTTCGTTGACATTCATTACCACCCTTGACCCATATGTGAGCATATTTAAACACTGGCTGTTGTCCGGCCTCTAGCACCTTGGTTGTTGTCCTGATCCCTCCAAAGTGACCGCCATACGCCGAAGCGTGGCATAGCCTGCAACATAGAACATTGTTTGATCTCGGGGATGCATCTCTAGATCATGTTATCAAGACAAATTCTAAACAAATAGGGCTCATCCCAATAATACAATTGGCTTTCACGAAAGAATCTCTTCCTCTGGACCGATGACAGGTCGTGAGGAACAATACCACTAGCTAGGTAATTTGCATAGTTTGCATACCATAGCGCTTCCTGATGAGTGGTAGTGAGCAGCTGCTCATCTAGAAAAATTTCCTTAGTTTCTTCAACTTCTACAACATTTTTATCTCCTTCAAGTCGTGATAAGTGATCAACAACTTGATTTTCAGTGCCCTTGCGGTCACAAATTTCAAGATCAAACTATTGCAGTAGCAACACCCAACGAATCAGGCATGGCTTAGAGTCCTTCTTTTCTATTAAATATCTAAGAGCTTCATGGTCAGTGTACTCAATTACCTTGGATTTTATCAGATAGGATCGGTCCTTGTCAAAAGCAAATACCGAAGCTAGCATCTCCTTATCCATCATTGTGTAGTTCAACTAGGCTCCGCTCAGTGTTCTACTAGCATAGTAGATTGGGTGCATCAATTTGTCCTTTCACTGGCCCAGCACTGCCCCCACCGCATAGTCACTAGCACCACACATTAGTTTAAATGGTTGCTCCCAGTTGGGGGCAACAATGATTGGTGTTGTGACCAGCCGTTTCTTCAACTCCTCAAAAGCTACCCTGCAATCATCAGAAAATACAAAAGGGTGATCTTTCTCTAATAACTTACAGAGAGGATTGGCGATTTTGGAGAAGTCCTTAATGAACCTCCGGTAGAAATCGACATGTCCAAGAAAGCTTCTTATGGATTTTACTGAAGTTGGTGGTGGCGACTTTGCTATGACATCAACCTTTTCTCTATCAACCTCTATTCCTTTGCTTGACACCCGATGCCCCAAGACTATCCTTCTTGTACCATAAAATGGAACTTCTCCCAATTCAGAACCAAGTTAGTCTCGATGCACCGTTTTAGCACATGCGTCAGATTTACCAGGCATTCCTCAAATGAATTCCCCACTACTGAGAAGTCATCCATGAACACCTCCATTATATCTTCTACCATGTCAGTGAATATGGCCATCATGCACTGTAGGAATATGGCGGGTGCATTACATAGGCCAAATGGCAACCTCCAGAAGGCATAAATGCTATATGGGTATGTGAAGAAGGTCTTTTCTCTATCCTCGGGGAAATGGAGATCTGATTGTACCCTGAGTACCCATCTAAGAAGCAAAAGTGTGACCTCCCTGCCAATCTATCCAGCATCTAATCAATGAAGGGAAATGGGAAGTGGTTTTTCCGTGTGGCTAGATTCAACTTCCTGTAATACATGCAAATCTTCCAGCCTGTGATGGTTCTTATTGAGATAAGTTCATTGTTCTCATTCTTCACCACCGTCATGCTACCGTTTTTAGGCACATATTGAACTGGGCTAACCCATCAACTATCAGAAATTGGGAAAATGATTCCCGCATTTAACCACTTTATCACTTCCTTCTTCAGCACTTCCTTCATGTTTGGGTTCAGCCTCCTTTGGTGTTCCCTGGAATGTTTGTGTCCCTCTTCCAGCAGAATCTTATGCATGCAATAGGCGGGGCTAATCCCTTTGAGGTCTTCCATGGTCCACCCAATGGCATTTTTGCACTCCTTTAATACCTACATAAGCTGTTGAACCTGCACATCTAACAAACCATATGATATAATAATAGGTAATGTGGAGTTGGGACCCAGAATTTCATACCTGAGGTGGGATGGTAATGGCTTTAGTTCAAGCTTAGGCGGTTCTTCAATGGATGGTTTTGCTGGAGGGGTCTCTCTCTTTTCTAAGTGTAAAGGCTGAAACTCAAGATTTCTATCCCATGACCCTCTACCTTCCAGTGCTAACACCCATTCCGCCAAATTCTCCCCATTCACTTTGTCTAAGTTCATTATATATGCCGCTAGGGGATCCTCAGCCGTCAACACCTCATCATCTAACTCTATAGTTACAACTACTTCATCAATAAGAGAGCAATTTGCGAACTCACTCTGTTGCCTCATGGATTTCTGCACATTGAATCATTGAGCCTCATCTTGAGCTCCCCAATTTCACAATCAATCAACGCTCTCCCAGTGGCCAAGAATGGTCTTCCTAAGATTATAGGAATTTCTTCATCCACCTTGCATTCCAAGATTACAAAATCTATGGGGAACACGAATTTCCCCACCTAAATAAGTACATCATCAAGGATCCCAAATGGACGTTTCATAGTCCTGTCGGCCAGCTGCAGCAACATAGAGGTGGGTCTAGCTCTCCCAATGCCTAGCCTCTTATAAATAACCAAGGGAATAAGATTAATGCTGGCCCCCAAATCACAAAGTGCCTTAGTAAAGGCGAAGTTTCCTGTAGTGCATGGAATTGTAAAGCAACCTGGATCGGATAACGTTTCAGCAAAAGATCTGGACACCATTGCACTACAAGTCTGAGTAAGAGTCACCGTGGCCAAGTCTTGGAAGTCAAATTTTCGAGACATCAAATCCTTCATCATTTTAGCATACCTAGGCATCTCTTTTAAAGTTTCAATCAATAGAATGTTTACCTGAATTTGCTTGAGCATTTCAAAGAACTTTTTGTACTGCTCCTCCTTTTGGTGCTCGGCCAACCTCTGCGGGAATGGGACAGGAGGTCTTTTCTTCCCAATCACTTGGGGTTTTCTCCTTCTCAGCTACAATTTCTACTACTGGCACTTCAACAGGCTCAGCTAATTTCTTAGTCTCCTACTGCATATCCTTCTCTACATGTGAGGGCTGGACTGTCACTTTTGTCAATCATGTAGACTCATCCAGTTCAATAGGTACTGGAATGAGTGTCTCAACCTGTATGTTACCTCGTGCTCTCTCTTGTTCAACATCAAGATCCCTACCATTTCGAAGACTCACTGCCATCAGCTGCTTGGGGCCCTGATCTTTTGGACTGATTTGGGTATCTATAGGTAATGTCCCTTGAGGATGATTGTTTAATGACATTGAAATATGGCCCACTTGTACCTCAATATTTTTAATGGACGCATCGTGTCCATCCACACTTTCATTTATTTTTGCATTGGAGCCAATAATCTGCTGCATCATCGCTTCCAGTCTTGCAAACCGATCCTCTTGTCTTCCACCATGTTGTTGTTGAGGTGGATGGTACCCTTGCTACTGATTGTTGAACCCCTGTGGTCTAGGATATGGTTCCATATTGTTGGGGGATCTCATACCTCCTACGTTTCCTGCATTATATTATGGCTGAGTCTGCTGACCCCAAGTCTGATTTCCTTGTCTCTGACTCCCATAGTTAGTCACATAGTTCATATCTTCATGTTGATGATGATGATCATGCTCTGCATTCCACGGATTACCAATTGGTTAGCTAATGCAAGATGTGCATAAGCCCTCATTCGTAGTGTCTACTATATGTACCTGCTGCTTAACTCCTGATTTCTCCACCTTTTTGGTGAGGATGCTCATCTGTGTCAAGAGAGTCGCCATATTTTCAGCCATAATGTTCGAAGGATCAAGAGGCACTGAGTGCACCACTAGAGTGATAGGTGAATTCCTAGTTGTCCATCTTGAATTTTGTGCCATTTTGTCCAGCAAAATCTAACCTTCTCTCCAAGTCTTGCTAAAAAATGCCCCACCTGCTCAGGCATCCACAATATTCTTCATGCTATCAGACTGCCCCATGTAAAACCTTTTTCCCAACATCCGTTCTGGAACTACATGGTGAGGACACATAACCAACATTCCCTTAAACCTGTCCCATGTCTCATGTAAAGTCTCCATTGGTTTCTGCTTGAAGCTCACAATCTCATCAATTTGTTGAGCAGTTTAGTTGGGCGGGTGGAACTTGTTGTGAAATTGTTTGACTAATTCATCCCATGTTTCTATAGAGTTGATAGGGAGTGAATTCAGCCATACATGTGCAGCTCCTGTCACCTAGAATGGAAACAATAATAGCCTGATTGCTTCAGGACTCACGTTGGGTTGCCTTTGTTTTTTGCATATGGATTGGAAGTTCTTCAAGTGTTGTTGAGGATCTTCTATTTGTGTCCCAGAAAAGAGTCCCTTATTTTGCAACAAGTGTAGCATATTGTTTGTAATCTGGAACGATTCATCTTGTATTGCGTGCACAACAATGGCAGTAGCCAAATTGTTAGTTGTTGGTTGTGCCCAGTCATATAGTGCATGCTCAGGCACAGGAGGTGCCTCTTCCCTAACATTTAAACCAGGTTGCTGATTCCTGCCATTTTCATTGGGATCATTCACGTCTCCCATGTCACTTTCAAATTTTAGTGTCTGTTGGGATTATTAAATTAGTTTGTTGACATGATTCAATGCCTGAAATATTTGCTCTGGGTCTGAGAGTCCTTTAAGTAGTTCTCCAGTACTCGTAGATTTTCTAGGCATACACCTGAACAACCAAGTCAACAACCGTCAAATTTTCAATCAAAAGTTGGGTAGAGAGAAAACTGACTACAATAAGAATCTTTGTATTTTGTAAATGGCAATTGATAATTCCATTAGCTCGCCGGCAATGGCGCCAAAATTTGATCACGCTCAACTTTTCCTTCTAAAAAGGACTCTGCGGACGCTGCAAATATAACCCAAGTATTACGCTCGGGGTCGAATCGATAGAGAGTTAACCTATCAACTACTATCTTCAGACCCACTAACTCTTCAGAATTAGCTTCCCAAATATTCAAATCTCAGTTGAGTGTTTCTTTAATAACTACTTTAGCAAATAAATAAATAGCTGTAAATTAAACTAAATAGGTTGTAAACAATAATGAGAAAAAGCTAAGGTGATGATTTCTCCTATTGATGGAATCCCTTCTGTTTATACTCATACAAATTTACCAATATCTCTCTATCAATAATGAACGCTAATCTTACCGTAAATCTCTCCCGAGTAATCACAGTAATTTACTATTGCACTCTTCCGAGTTACACTAGCTTACTTTAATTAAGATAGTTCAGTTTAGATCACACCCAAGGCTGCATTATCCCTAATCCCTCATTTAAACCCACAATTATAGATTCATCTTATAATCTTGGAGTGGTGTTGTTCAACAATAACCTAAATATGCACTCTTTTCCAAGTTATGCACACTAAATAGTCACAAATAGTTGAGGATCCTGTCAATTAACTACAACAAATACGAAGTTCATCACCCAATAGGTTCCATTAAAACCTTATACAAGAATTTTAGCTACTCATGGATATTGGTAAATAAACTAGAATAGAATTAACCATAAAAATCAAAAGGAAAGAAGAAAGATGTTTTAAATAGGGTTTAGGTCTAAAAATCCCGTTTTTGACACTTTGACCCCTAAAGTTTTCGTCGCCTACCGCGGTTCTGCCACGGTCGCGGTAGAACCGCGGCCGATCAACCTTTCTGATTCTCTAAAGTTCTACAGCAGCCTTCTATCACGGTTCTGCCATGGTCGCAATAAAATCGCGGCCAAACAGCCATTCTGAATCCTAAGGGCTAGTATGACATGGCTTCAATGTGAATTTACACATTTGGCCTCTTTTCTCAAATTTTGGCTCCAAAACTGCTCCTTAGCCTTCCTTAGCCATGTATCACCTACAAATCATGAAAAGAACTCATAAGAGCATTTTGTTATCATATTTATCAACAAAACAACATAAGAAGGTGATTATTTAAGGCGTTATTATAGTCAAATTCACCTATTATCAATAGTCTCCGCGTTTCTTAGAGGTAAGCGATAAGAAATGTTTTTGACACCCCATTTTGCGGGCTCTTGAAATGACATCATGTTGATGGCGCAACTCTTTTTACAAAAGTCTAGGCACCTCACCTTCCCGCTTCTTCAGGGCTATTAGAAATATCATGGCTCCCCGTTCCTCTAGGTCGTATCGTTGCTACCGTTCCAGCTTCCATGAACGCATTAATTGATCTTGTTGTTACATTTTTCGAGGGAGGTAATGATGCCTTCAGTTACTTTTCCCTCTCACTATATACGAGGCTGCTTGTGATCAGCTTTTCATTCAAACTCCCTTCGATACTCGTCCTTCTTTCCTTTACTTCCATTTTATAGCCTTTGCTATCTCGCTATGTTTGGGGCCTATGGCCTTAACATCTTATGTCAGGCGATGCTGTTATTATTGTTGTTGTTGTTGTCACTATCTCTGTTGGCTAGGGGCAACGAAGTAGGGAGTCGATTTCCTCCGATTCAGGGAAATACTCGGATTATCCACCTTCACTCAAGAGGGGGCTCGAATTATACACTGTTGCTCACCATCCTTTCTCGGCTTGACGTATTACACCCTTTTTGGATTCCTGGGGGTGTGGCAAGCCACTGTATTCATACTATCCTGTTTTTATTAATATTTCATAATTAATTTATCAACAAAACCATAACTTTAATTAAATAAGTGCGGAAGACTTCATCGAAATAGAAATAAGCAGTTTCAAGGTAAAACCATACTGAAATCCTCTACCCAAGACGTGGAGTCACCAACTCACGAACTACTACTGAATACTACACATAAAAGTCCGAAAGAAATATAACATAATCTGTTTGTCTCGGAACAAAGAGACTACAACTAGTAACATAAGTAAAGAGAGAGATGCCGGGCCTGCGGACGTCTGCTACCTCGGTCTCAATATGATCAACTCCCACGAAATCGATTTACTGCTGCTGCTGCTCCTGATCGTAACCTGGACCTGTGCAAAAATGCACGAAGTGTAATATCAGCACAACCGACCCCATGTGCTGGTAAGTGCCTGGCCTATCCCGGCGAAGTAGTGACAAGCCAAAGGACCAGACACCCACATAAACCTGTGCAGTTCCATATATATGTATACCACAAAATAACGAGAAATAACCAAGTAATAACGCAATAAGGAATATCTCAAATGAACTCAACAATTAACAACAATTAATAAGTACACAAGGGAAAACAAAGTATAATGGAAAAACAAGTAATATCAAGTCAAGTAATAGCAAGTAGTTGCACGGCATCACCCTTCGTGCTTTTACTCTCATCCTCACCAAATAAGCAAATAAAGTGCACGGCATCACCCTTCGTGTTTTTACTCTCATCCTCACATCCATGGTACGGCATGATCCTTCGTACATGGTTCAATAACAAGGCACGGCATGATCCTTCGTGCATAATCAATAACATGGCACGGCATTAACCTTCGTGCATAATCAATAACAAGGCACGTCATTAACCTTCGTGCATAAACAATAAATCAAGGCACGGCATCACCCTTCGTGCATTATCACTCTTCCTCACCCAAATAACAATCACAGTTAAGGGCAAAGAATGAAACAGTAAATCATAAACCGTCCCAGCAAGGGCAATCAATAATCATCTTCACAACAAGTCCCGGCAAGGGAGAACAATAACAATTCTACAACCCATCAAGGGTTCAACAGTTTATCTTCAAATATGTCTCACAACAAGTATTAACAATGACTCACGGTCATGCTAGACGCCAGTGTATGGATGCTCGTCACCACAGCCCATACACCGCACTCGATCACATAACACATAGCACATAATCTTATTCCCTCAAGCTAGGATAGAACAAACACTTACCTCGAATGTTTACGAACAATTCAATCCGTGGCAATGCCTTTTCCTTTCAAATTTGGCTCCAATCCAATCGTATCTATACACAATTGATTTAATATCATCAATACTACTCAACAAACTAATTCATAAGGCCAATTACAACTTTTACAACATTCTGCCCGGAATAGTGAATTTCGACCCCGGGCCCACATGGTCGGAACTCGGGGTTCGGACCAAAATCCGGTTACCCATCCCCCCACGAGTTCAAGTATATGATTTGTTTCAAAATCGGACCTCAATTCGAGGTCCAATTTACCAATTCATGAAAAACCCTATATTCTACCAAAAACAAGAAATCCTACCATGAAAACCTTTGATTTCTATTGAAAAACATGTTTAATGTTGTTAGGAATTGAAAGAATTAAGTAAAAAGTGACTTAAAATTGCTTTGAAGAAGAGGGAGTTCGTGAAAAATCGCCAATGGGTGTTTTTGGGTTGTGAAATGTGAAAAATGAACCTGGAAATCGTGATTTACAGGTCTCCGTGTTCGCATTTGCGAACATGGGTTCGCAATTGCGAACCCCGACCAATTCTGGAGTTTGAAAAATAAGCTAAGGATGGGAAGTTCACATTTGCGAACTTTTGTTCGCATTTGCGAAGCCAAGGCATATTGGGAGGTTCGCTTTTGCGACATAATGTTCGCATTTGCGAACAAGGCTGGCCTCCAGGGACCTTCGCATTTGCGAAGCCTGGCTTAACAATGAAGGCCTCGCATTTGCGAGGTTATGTTCGCATTTGCGAACCTAAGCCGTCCTGGACGCCCTTCGCATTTGCGATCAAGGGTTCGCATTTGCGAACCATGCCTTGATCTGTCACCTTCGCAATTGCGAGAACTACTTCGCAAATGCGAAGCCAACAGCTGGGTGAAAAACCAGCAGTGCAAAAATTCAGAAATTGTTCCAACGGCCTATCAAATCTTTACCCGAGCCCCCGGGCTCCAAACCAAACATGTACACAACATCAAAAACACATTACGAACTTGTTCGTGCGATCACATCGCCAATATCACATCGTTTTCATCAAATCAAGCCTCAAGTTCATGATTTTCATACTTTTGGTTTTCAAAACTTTCAAACTTGGAACTCAAGGTCCAAAACATATCAAACGACTTCCGAATGTCACCCAACTTTGCCGAAAGCACATATATAATATTTAAGACTTGTACCGGGCGTCGGAACCAAAATACGAGCCCGATACCAAGGTCAATTAATTCATTTTCCTTTAACAATTACATCAAAAACAATTTCACAGAAAAATTCATAACTTGGGCTCTAGGCCTCAGAATTCGACTCCGGACGCATGTCCAAGTCCCATATTTTCCTACGGACCTTTCGGGACCATCCAATCTCGGGTCCGGGTCCGTTTACCAAAAATGTTGACCGAAGCCAACCATATCAATATTAATATCAAAATTCTTCAAATTTCTCACATTTTTCATATATTTCAACATAAAAACTTTCCGACCACATGCCCGGATCGTGCACGTAAATCGAGGCAACATAGAATGAGGTTTTCAAAGCCTCGGGAGCTCGAAATGATTAATAAAATAAGTGATGACCCTTTGGGTCGTCACATTCTCCACCTCTAAAACAACCGTTCGTCCTCGAACGGACAAAAGAAAGAAGTACCTGAGTCGGGGAACAAATGTGGGTAGCGGCTCCGCATATCAGACTCGGACTCCCAGGTCGATGCCTCAGGAGGCTGACCTTTCCACTGAACACGCACAGAAGGAAAACACATGTGTGGGATCGCCGGTCTAGAATGGCCACCGGCTCCTCCTCGTAAGATAGATCATTGTCCAATTGGACGGTACTGAAGTCTAACACATGTGTGGGATCGCCGTGGTATCTCCGAAGCATAGATACATGAAAAACTGGATGCACGGCTGATAAGCTAGGCGGCAAAGCTAGTCCGTAAGCCACCCCTCCCACTCTGTCTAGAATTTCAAATGGGCCAATATACCTAGGGCTGAGCTTGCCCTTCTTCCCGAATCTCATCACGCCCTTCATCGGCGACACTCGGAGCAATACACGCTCACCAACCATGAAATCTACATCTCGAACCTTACGGTCCGCATAAGTCTTCTGCCCGGACCGAGCTGAACGCAATCTCTCCTGGATAGTCTTGACCTTATCCAAGGCCTCTTGAACTAAATCCGTACCCAACAACCGAGCCTCTCCCGGTTCAAACCATCCAACCGGAGATCGACATCTCCTACCATACAACGCCTCATACGGGGCCATCTGGATGCTAGACCGGTAGCTGTTGTTGTAGGCGAACTCTGCTAATGGCAGAGACCGGTCCCACGAGCCTCCGAAATCAATAACACGAGGCTCGAAGCATGTCCTCTAGAATCCGAATAGTCCTCTCGGACCGGCCATCCGTCCGAGGATGAAATGCCGTACTCAATTGAACCTGGGTGCCTAACTCCTGCTGGACCACTCTCCGGAACCGCGAGGTAAACTGCGTACCCCGATCGGAAATAATAGATACTGGCACCCCACGAAGACGAACAATCTCCCTAATGTAAATCTCCGCTAACCTCTCTCACGAGTAGGAGACAGATATCGGAATAAAGTGTGCTGACTTGGTCAGCCTATCAACAATGACCCAAATAGCATCAAATTTCCTCCGAGTCAAAGGAAGTCCGGAGTAACGAAGTCCATAGTGATCCGCTCCCATTTTCACTCGGGAATCTCAATCCTATGGAATACACCACCAGGCCTCCGGTGCTCATATTTCACCTGCCGACAATTTAAACACCGAGCAACATACGCAACGATATCTTTCTTCATTCTGCGCCACCAATAGTGCTGCCGTAAGTCCTAGTACATCTTTGCGGCGCCTGGGTGAATAGAATACCGCGAACTGTGGGCCTCCGCTAATAACAACTCTCGAATCCCTTCGACATTGGGTACACAAACTCGACCCTGCAATCTCAATACCCCATCCTCATCTAGATTTACCTTTGTGGCACCTCCCCGCTGTACTGTATCTCTCAAATCACGCAAATGAGGATCATCAAGTTGCCTCTCACGGATACGCTCTAATAAAAAAGAACGAGCGACCGTGCAGGCTAACACCCTGCTAGGCTCAGAAATGTCTAATCTCACGAACCGGTTGGCTAAGGCCTGGACATCTAGTGCTAATGGTCTCTGACTGACCGGAATGAATGCAAGACTACCCATGCTGGCAGACTTTCTACTCAATGCATCGGCCACCACATTGGCCTTACCTAGGTGATATAAGATAGTAACATCATAGTCTTTTAGCAACTCTAACCATCTCCGTTGTCGTAGATTTAGCTCCTTTTGCTTGAACAAGTACTGCAGGCTTTTGTGATCAGTGTATACCTCACACGTCACACCATATAGATAATGCCTCCGGATCTTCAAGGCATGCACCACTGCTGCTAACTCAAGATCATGAACTGGATAATTCTTCTCATGTATTTTTAGCTATCTCAAAGCATAAGCGATAACCTTACCATCCTGCATCAATACCGCTCCAAGCCCTGTACGAGATGCGTCACAATACACTATATAAGTCCATGCACCCGTAGGTAGTATCAACACTGGTGCGGTGGTCAAGGCTGTCTTGAGCTTCTGAAAGCTCGCCTCACACTCCTCTGACCACTGGAACTGGACACCCTTCTGGGTCAACCTGGTCATCGGGGCTGCAATAGAAGAAAACCCCTCTACAAATCGACGGTAGTAACTGCCAATCCCAAGAAACTCCGGATCTCAGTCACTGAAGCTGGTCGATGCCAATTCTGGACTGCCTCAATCTTCTTTGGGTCTACCTGAATACCTTCCACTGATACAATGTGACCCAGAAATGCTACCGAACTCAGCCAGAACTCACATTTAGAAAATTTGGCATATAGCTGGTTAACTTTCAGAGTCTGAAGAACCACTCTGAGGTGATGCTCGTGCTCTTCCTGGCTGCGGGAGTACACCAAGATGTCATCTATAAAGACTATCACGAACAGATCTAAGTAAGGCCTGAATACCCGATTCATCAACTCCATGAATGCTGCTGGGGCATTGGTCAACCCAAAGAACATGACCAAGAACTCATAATGCCCATATCTAGTGCGAAAGGCTGTCTTAGGAATGTCAGCCGCCCTGATCTTCAGCTGATGGTAGCCTGACCTCAAGTCTATCTTTGAGAATACCCTCGCTCCCTGGAGCTGGTCAAACGAATCATCAATCCTCGGCAGTGGATACTTATTCTTTATTGTCACTTTGTTCAATTGCCGGTAATCAATACACATCCGCATCGAGCCATCTTTCTTCTTTACAAATAATACAGGTGCTCCCTAGGGGGAAACACTGGGCCTGATAAAGCCTTTCTCAAGAAGCTCTTGCAACTGATCTTTCAACTCTTTTAATTCCGGCGGGACCATACGATAGGGTGGAATAGAGATGGGCCGAGTGCCCGGTGCCAGATCAATACAAAAATCAATATCCCTGTCGGGTGGCATGCCCGGCAGATCTGAAGGAAAAACCTCAGGAAACTCCCGTGCAATAGGGACTGACTCAATGGAAGGAACCTCTGCGCTGGAATCACGAACATAAGCCAGATAAGCTAGACACCCCTTCTCGACCATGCGTTGAGCCTTCACATAGGAAATAATGGTGCGAACGGAGTGGCTTGAGGTACCTTTCCACTCTAGCCGGGGTGATTCTGGCAAGGTCAAGGTCACGATCTTAGCATGACAATCTAGAATAGCATGGTATGGGGACAACCAGTCCATCCCCAATATGACATCAAAATCCACCATGTCCAAAAGCAACAGATCAACACGGGTCTCAAGACTCCAAAATATAACTACGCACAAACGATGCACCCGGTCGACTACAATGGAGTCACCCACCGGTGTAGACACATAAACTGGAATATCCAGAGCATAGTTGGGCACGGTCAAATACGGTGCAAAGTAGGAAGACACATATGAATATGTAGATCTAGGGTCAAATAATACTGAAGCACCTCTGCCACACACAAGAATGGTACATGTAATCACGACATCTGATGTCTCTGCCTCTGGCCTAGCTGGCAAAGCATAGAATCGGGGATCTGCACCTCCCCTCTGAGCTACGTCTCTAGGACGGCCATCAACTGGCTGACCTCTACCTCCGGCTGGACGGTCTCCACCTCTACGGTCTCGACCTCCACCTCTATAATCTCTACCCCCACCTCTGGCTGGCTGGGCAGGCTGAGGGTCAACTGGGGCTTGAATTATGGGATGAGGGCCCCGCTACTGAGTGTTGCCAGTCGCTCGAGGGCAGAACCTCACAAAATGACCTAGATCACCACAACCGTAGCAACTCTTAGGCTGATGGGGCCACTGGCCCTGACGCCCCGAATGGCCTCCACGAACACTCTGAAGAGGCTGAGCATTAATAGGAGACTGATCTGAATACTGCTCACAAAACCCACAATCACCTGGTCCACCCTGCGAAGCCTGAAGGGCGGAATGGAAAGGCCTGGAAGACTGGCCCCTATCAAAGGATTCCCTGCCACCAGAAGAAGAACCACTAAACCTGCCTGAATGACGAGGCCTCTTGTCTGAAGAATAACCACCTCCCCGAGCAAGAGCCATCTCAACTCTACGTGCTGCATTAGCTGCCTCCTGAAATGATATGTCACTCCCCACGCCCATAGCCATATGAAGTCTAATTGGCTGATTAAGCCCATCTATAAACCTGCGGACCCTCTCCCGCTCTGTGGGAAGTATCACCACTGCATGACGAGCCAAATCAACAAATCTCGTCTCATACTTAGTGACCGTCATAGTGCCCTGATGGAGGCGCTCAAACTGCCTCCGAAGTGCATCCCGCTGAGTAGCAGGGAGAAACTTCTCCAGAAATAGCTCTGCAAACTGATCCCATGATAAAGCTGGGGACCCTGCTGGTCGAGTCAAGCAATAATCCCTCCACCAAGTCTTGGCGGATCCTAAAAGCCTGAATGTACAGAAGTCAACTCCATTGGACTCCACGATCCCCATAGTCTTGAGAATCTCATGGCAACTGAATAAGAAATCCTGAGGATCCTCTGATGTGGCACCGCTGAAAGTAGTGGTAAACAGCTTGGAGAACCGATCAAGTCTCCATAAGGAATCAGAAGTCATGGCCGCTCCATCTCCGGCATGAGCCGTGGTACTCGACTGAGTGGCCACAGCTGGCTGAACCACTGGTGCCTGAGGCTGAGGAACTACTGGCTCCGGAGTACGAGCAATAGGAGTCTGGGCCCCTCCTCCAGCCTGAGAAGCGGCTGGTGCAACTGATAATAAGCCTGCTCTGGCAACGCTGTCCATAAATCCCGCTATCCTGACCAAAGCCTCCCGAAGATCCGGGGTAAATAAAGCCTCTCCCGGGACCTGAGTTGGGCCCACTAGAGCTGCTGGGACTGGAACCTCCTCGTCAATCTCAATATGAGGCTCCACCTCTGGAGTAGCAGCCGGGGGCTGAGCTCTACCCCTACCACGACCTCTGATACGGCATCGGCCCCTGCCCCTCACGGGAGCTGCCTGGGGCTCGGGCTGCTGGTCAGCGGACGAAGAAGCGCGTGTCCTCACCATCCGCGAAAGGACAGAATAGAAGTTCAATCAGTATTTGAGGAACAAGTCACACGACAAGAAATAACAAATGAGAGACTCTTTCCTAACTCAATAGACTCTGGAGGACAAGTACAGACGTCTCCGTACCTACCTCTCAAACTCTACTAAGCATGTTCGTGAGTGGTGAGACCTATGTAACCTAGAGCTCTGATACCAACTTGTCATGACCCGGATTTTCCCCCAACATCGGGATCGTGATGGCGCCTACTCGTGGTAGCTAGGCAAGCCATTATATTCATACTATCATGTTTTTAATAATATTTCCTAATTAATTTATCAACAAAACCATAACTTTAATTAAATAAGTGTGGAAGACTTTATCGAAATAGAAATAAGCAGTTTCAAGGTAAAACCAAACTGAAATCCTCTACCCAAGACGTGGAGTCACCAACTCACGAACTACTACTGAATACTACACATAAAAGTCTGAAAGAAATATAACATAATCTGTTTGTCTCGGAACAAAGAGACTACAGCTAGTAACATAAGTAAAGAGAGAGACGCCGGGCCTGCGGACGTCTGCAAGCTACCTCGGTCTCAAATATGATCAACTCCCACGCAAAAGATTTACTGCTGCTGCTCCTGATCGTAACCTGGACCTGTGCAAAAACGCACAGAAGTGTAATATCAGCACAACCGACCCCATGTGCTGGTAAGTGCCTGGCCTATCCCGGCGAAGTAGTGACAAGCCTAGGACCGGACACCCACATAAACCTGTGCAGTTCCATATATATGTATACCACAAAATAACGAGAAATAACCAAGTAATAACGCAATAATGAATATCTCAAATGAACTCAACAATTAACAACAATTAATAAGTACACAAGGGAAAACAAAGTATAATGGAAAAACAAGTAATATCAAGTCAAGTAATAGCAAGTAGTTGCACGGCATCACCCTTCGTGCTTTTACTCTCATCCTCACTAAATAAGCAAATAAAGTGCACGGCATCACCCTTCGTGCTTTTACTCTCATCCTCACATCCATGGTACGGCATGATCCTTCGTACATGGTTCAATAACAAGGCACGGCATGATCCTTCGTACATGGTTCAATAACATGGCACGGCATGATCCTTCGTGCATAATCAATAACATGGCACGACATTAACCTTCGTGCATAATCAATAACAAGGCACGGCATCACCCTTCGTGCATTATCACTCTTCCCCACCCATCACCCTTCGTGCATTATCACTCTTCCTCACCCAAATAACAATCACAGTTAAGGGCAAAGAATGAAACAATAAATCATAAACCGTCCCAGCAAGGGCAATCAATAATCATCTTCACAACAAGTCCCGACAAGGGAGAACAATAACAATTCTACAACCCAGCAAGGGTTCAACAGTTTATCTTCAAATATGTCTCACAACAAGTATTAACAACGACTCACAGTCATGCTAGACGCCAGTGTATGGATGCTCGTCACCACAGCCCATACACCGCACTCGATCACATAACACATAGCACATAATCATATTCCCTCAAGCTAGGATAGAACAAACACTTACCTCGAATGTTTACGAACAATTCAATCCGTGGCAATGCCTTTTCCTTTCAAATTTGGCTCCAATCCAATTGTATCTATACACAATTGATTTAATATCATCAATACTACTCAACAAACTAATTCATAAGGCAAATTACAACTTTTACAACATTCTGCCCGGAATAGTGAATTTCGACCCCGGGCCCACATGGTCGGAACTCGGGGTTCGGACCAAAATCCGGTTACCCATCCCTCCACGAGTTCAAGTATATGATTTGTTTCAAAATCGGACCTCAATTCGAGGTCCAATTTCCCAATTCATGAAAAACCCTATATTCTACCAAAAACAAGAAATCCTACCATGAAAACCTTTGATTTCTATTGAAAAACATGTTTAATGTTGTTAGGAATTGAAAGAATTAAGTAAAAAGTGACTTACAATTGCTTTGAAGAAGAGGGAGTTCGTGAAAAATCGCCAATGGGTGTTTTTGGGTTGTGAAATGTGAAAAATGAAGATGGAAATCGTGATTTACATGTCTATGTGTTCGCATTTGCGAACATGGGTTCGCAATTGCGAACCCCGACCAATTCTGGAGTTTGAAAAATAAGCTAAGGATGGGAAGTTCACATTTGCGAACTTTTGTTCGCATTTGCGAAGCCAAGGCATACTGGGAGGTTCGCATTTGCGACATAATGTTCGCATTTGCGAATAAGGCTGGCCTCCAGGGACCTTCGCATTTGCGAAGAATGCTTCGCATTTGCGAAGCCTAGCTTAACAATGAAGGCCTCGCATTTGCGAGGTTATGTTCGCATTTGCGAACCCAAGCCGTCCTGGACGCCCTTCGCATTTGCGATCAAGGGTTCGCATTTGCGAACCCTGCCTTGATCTGTCACCTTCGCAATTGCGAGAAATACTTCGCAAATGCGAAGCCAACAACTGGGTGAAAAAGCAGCAGTGCAAAAATTCAGAAATTGATCCAACGGCCTATCAAATCTTTACCCGAGCCCCCGGGCTCCAAACCAAACATGTACACAACATCAAAAACACATTACGAACTTGTTCGTGCGATCACATCGCCAATATCACATCGTTTTCATCAAATCAAGCCTCAAGTTCATGATTTTCATACTTTTGGTTTTCAAAACTTTCAAACTTGGAACTCAAGGTCCAAAACATATCAAACGACTTCCGAATGTCACCAAACTTTGCAGAAAGCACATATATAATATTAAGACTTGTACCGGGCGTCAGAACCAAAATACGAGCCCGATACCAAGGTCAATTAATTCATTTTCCTTTAACAATTACATCAAAAACAATTTCACGAAAAAATTCATAACTTGGGCTCTAGGCCTCAGAATTCGACTCCGGACGCATGTCCAAGTCCCATATTTTCCTACAGACCTTTCGGGACCATCCAATCTCGGGTCCGGGTCCGTTTACCAAAAATGTTGACCGAAGCCAACCATATCAATATTAATATCAAAATTCTTCAAATTTCTCACATTTTTCATATATTTCAACATAAAAACTTTCTGGCCACATGCCCGGGTCGTGCACGTAAATCGAGGCAACATAGAATGAGTTTTTCAAAGCCTCAGGAGCTCAACATGATTAATAAAATAAGTGATGACCCTTTGGGTCGTCACATTTAAGCTAAGTCCCTAAGTCGGGATTCGATTCAGGCCTCATTGTCCTTGAATCTTCCGTGCCCGTGTGGGCAGGCAGTAGTCATCTTCATCTTTTACCTTTGAGCATTTGTCGCCCCATCTATTCTTAAGTTCGGTATTCGAGTCGTGTTGTGACTCGAGCTGCATCTGACCTTTAATCTTTTGTGATTTTATGGTCGGCGATAGTGGCATTTATGACGTGCCCTTAGGCACATTATAATTTTTGGGTCCAATCTCCGAGTCCTGTTGTGACTCGAGTTATAATTGACCCTCGTAGAGTTTCTGGCCGATGACAACGGATCTTATGCAGTGTATTTTGGCATATTGTAATATTGGGTCTAGTCTCCGAGTCGCGTTGCGACTCGAGCAGTAATTGACCCACAAATCTTGTTGAGTTTTTGGTAGGTAATAGCGGATCTTATAAATTTTGGGTCCAGTCTCCGAGTCGCATTGCCACTCGAGCTGTAATTGACCCTCAAATTTCTCATGGTTTTTCGGCCGGCGATAATGGAATTTATGTCGTTTGGTTATTGAGACCTTTAGTATAGGGATCATAGGCTTGCTTAGTTAACTATTTTGGATTCGGTCTCCGAATCGAGTTATGACTTGAGCTCACTTTAATCCTCAAGTTGTCAATATTCAAGCTGGAGACAATGGCTCTTACGCTGTATGGTCGTAAAGAACTTTTATTACAAGGACCATAGGCTTTCTTAGCCGGAGACAAAGCTCTTACGCTATTTTTGCCCGTGGGCTTACTGTAGGCTTTATTTCTGCTTGTTAAGGTCTTTATTGAATATTTTTGCCTGAGCCGTCATCGGTTCTAAAAGAACCTTAATTTCAAGTTGTTGTCGGCAATGTTTTGAGCGCGTCGTAAGGTTCATAGCTCGTAGGTCGAGCAGATTGACACTCTTGCAATTTTGGAGCCGACAAAGCCGAGACTCGTTTTTTCCTGTTGAGGGAAGCCTGTTTTTAACTAGTTCTTTTCGAAGTATATTCAAAGGATTTTTTAGCTGCAATCGGTGTCCCCTAGTTACGTTATTTTGGTTGTATCAGCCGTTTTAACCATAGTTATGTGTTTGGCCATGGCCATTTTTGATCCTAAGTGGCAGTTTTAGACGTCTACACCGAGGGTATGCCCTTTAGGGATTATTACAAATGCAGCGTATAGCCTAAACTGTGGGATTTTCATGATGTTGAGGTCTTAAAATTTGTCATGCCTATTGAGATCTTACAATTTATGTAGAGTAGGTCTGGTTATGCCAAGGCTACCCGTTAGGGCCTTACAATTTTGGATTTTCCGGTGCATAGAGATTGGCAATAATTTTTCCGAGTCATCGGGTTTTGTTTAAGCTTGAAGGTAGCTTTTTGTGAACCCATAGTTTAATTGTGAGGGCTTTGTGAGCCCGGAACTCTGATCTTAGGGTCAAGTGGATGCTGAATCATTTTAAGTCTCCGAGTATCTCGGGACGTATTCGATGGAGAGGCCTCTATCAGGAGTATGCTCTGACCTTTCCTTTTGGAGAACAAGGCATTGGAAGATATCCTCTGATCCATTGGTGCATATATGCGATGTTGCATTGGATCGACCTATTTTAGGGCGAATTGGGTTGTTTCGATGATTTCCATGTTGCTTTATCCTTCATGAGAAACCTTTCACTTTTCTCATAAAGAAGGGGGGGGGGTATTTTTGATTGCTCGATAAAATAATACATGCTTTTGTTTTGGCAAGGTTTGTCTATATTGTCTCCTTTGGCCTGGTACATCGTCTCCACGTAGGGGCCTTTGCTCGGTGCTTTCCTACCTCCTTTGAGTCTGGTGGAATTTAGGGGGAATGCCCCTTGCTGCTTAGAAAGATGGCCGTAAGGGTGGCTTCGAGCGATTTTTGTGGAGTTTCCCCTCTGGTAGCTTCGCAAGCTTGCATCATTAAAAACCTTTTCGGTAAAAAACCTTCTTCTTTTAGGATAAAAAAACTCGATCAAAGGAATAAAGTGCAATGGGCGTGCTTTTTGGGGGGTCTCGAGGTCTTCTAATAGTGTCGGCGTCCTGGTATATTCGGTCGAGTGCCTGTATGAGGGTTAACCTCTAATTTGAAAATAAAAGAAAATAAACGACGGTACCTTGGGAAGGAATACGTACGTGGTGCCTTGAAACTGACTTATTACGACTACCCGAGGGCGGACATACGACATAGATTTCTATTTTTCCCTTGTCACACCCGACCGGGGCTGACGCCAGATTCGCTCGTGGGCTTATTCGGAAGTGGAGGTACGGGTGTTGGTAGCACGTCATGTATTGCAAACATTTCCCTTGCCGCATTTTGTTCTCCGTGAACGGTTTTGGTCCCATCCTTTGTCGATAATTTTATCATCTGGTGGAGGGTGGATGGTAATGCTCTTTTGCAATGTATCCATGGCCATCCAAACAAGGTGTTATACCTCATGTCTCCCACGGTGATGGGGATGATGATCTCTCCTTCCGTCGTTTCGCTTGCCACGTTGAACCCATTAAGGACACGAGTGACGGTCACGATTTGTTTGGTTAATCCGAGTTTTTCAACCACCCTCGCCCAGATAATATTGGCCGAGCTACCTAGATCCACGAGTACACGTTTTATTTGAAAAGAATTCACAAGAAAGAAGATTACCAGGGCGACGTTGTGGGGGTTGAGACAGGGCCTCGATGTCTTCTTCACTGAACGTTAGGGCATCCTCGGGGATATATTCTCGAGTTCGCTTCTCCCCGGGGATGGATATTTTTTTTCCACATCATGGGTTCTTGTGGGGTATCGTCTCCCCCATGATCATTTGGATGACGTGTTGTGGTTCGTTTACTTCGTTCTTCTTGACTGCCTCCCTATATAGGAAGTGATTTTTTATCCGATCGCTGAGGAGTTCCTTGAGGTTTCCTTTCTTGAGTTGCCGGGCTACTTCATCTCGTAGTTGATGGCAATCCTCGGTACAGTGGTCGTGTGTGTTATGGAACTCACACGTCAAGTTGTAATTTCTCTGCGAAGGGTTCGTTTATATTGGTTTGGGCCCCTTTGCATCCCTAATTTTGCTGATGGCGAACACGATGTGTGATATGTCGACACTGAAGTTGTATTCTGATAAGTGGGGAACGTTTGTCGGTACCATGTTTCGATCGAACCTGGTCCAGTTAACGATCCCCCGAGGACCATGTCCTCGATCTATCCTTCGATCATTTCAGGGCAGGTTGCGCCTCGGGGCGTTCTCCTATCTTCGAGGTATGGTTGGTACCTTTCTTTGCTTAATTTCATCTCTTTCTCCAGGAGTCTATTTGGGTATACTGAACTCGAAGAGGCTCCTAGCTGGTCGTCCTCAGCCCTAATCTTTGACTGGTATCGGTTGTTGACGTCCGACGAGGTCACAGCTAGGTATTCGATTAGATACTGCTTCAGCTATTTTGAATCCATTGAGCTTCGTTTGTTCAAGCCTTGGGTGAAGGCCTGCACTGCCCAATCGCCGGAGACTGGTGGTAGCTTCATCCGCTCCATCTGTAAGCGGGACATGAATTCTCGCAACATCTTGTTCTCTCTCTGATTGATTTTGAAAACGTCGGACTTCCTTGTCACTACTTTGATGGATCTAGCATGTGCATTTACGAAAGAATTTGCTAGCATGGCGAATGGATCTCTGGAGTTGGGAGCGAAGTTATGGTACCACATCATGGCTCCCTTTGAAAGTGTTTCTCTAAATTGTTTTCAGCAGTACAGACTCGATCTCGTAGTTTTTATGTCGTTGCCTTTCACTGTGTAGGTGTACGTAGTGATGTGTTCGTTAGGGTCGGATGTGCCATTGTACTTAGGGAGCTCTGGAATTCTGAACTTCTTCGGGATGTGTTTCGGCTCCGCTTCCTCGGGGAATGGCCTTTGAATGAACTTCTTCGAATCCAAGCCTTTAAGGACTAGGGGAGCATCTGAGATCTGATTGACCCTAGAGTTATAGGTCTCGACCCTTTTATCATTGGCCGCAATCATTTTATATCGTGATTCGATCCTTTTGGTGAGGTCCTCGAGCATTTTTATGATGGTGGGATCATCCATTAACCCATTGTTTCTTGATCTTTCGAGTACTCGCTCGGTGGGAGGAGCCGTCTCCGATGCCACCGTGTTGGGGGTTCTCGGATGGCTTTACAGCTGAGCGATGGTAAGTTGCTATGCCTGCAACATCTCAAAAATAACATGAAGACTAACTTCCTATTCTTCCCGAGCCGGGGTTTTTTGCGCTTCATGTTGGTCGATGCGTCGTACGCTTCTGTCGGTGTGAGAAGTTTCATCTAATTTTGTGTGTCATGTGTATTTGCGTCCACTAGGATTGGTCTGGGAGAAAAATCAGGATTCTGCAGGGTTGCTCGAGCGGTCGGGATAGCCACACCATTTTCCCCATGATCTTGGAAGTTGTCATTTTCAACTCTATTTATCGAGCCAGACATTTGTCCTGCAATCAAAGGGTCTTGGGCAACGAAAGTGTGAAAGATAATGTGCGTTTGTGTGACAAAACTAGCAAGAAAATAATCACTGTTATTTTTAGCCCCATGGTGTGCACCAAACTGTTTACCGTAAAAATGGTAACGATAATAAAATTTTTAAATGAGATTCTAAAAATACGTGATCTATTCTCGAGCTAGTTTGTCAAGGCAGTTAGTGCTAAGGCGCGAAGTATAATGATGAAAACGAGTTAAGCAAGGCAGCAATCGAACCAGCAGAGGGCTGTTTCCCGGGGGAGATGGTCGACGAAGCCTCGGGGTCGGCGTTAGCGTTGATCTTGAACTATCGGGGACAACAAGGGACGTGATAACATTTAAGATATAACTAGGTAGGGCTCATTTGGCTAATATTAAGCTACGTAGTGATGAAATAAGTTAAAATGCGACGAGCATGGAGATGGCCTAGAGGGGTATCAAATGATAAACACGGAGAATGGCCAATAATAAGATAACTTTGAACCAGAGAGAATAAGTGAATTGGAGAAAAGAGAGAGAGAGAAAGGATATTATTGCTCTTGAGTAAGACAATTGGATGCCCCTTCAAAGGTGTTGGTGACCCTTCTTTTATAGGAAGGGAACATCCCAACTTAGTACAACTCATATGAGGGCTGGCATCGAGCCGATTAGATAGATTTCATCAAACCCGGGTACATCCCTCAGGGGATACCTACGTTCATTGGGACCTTAGCCGATGTCTGATCATAGTAGGTATTAATAGACCTCTAGATAAGCGATCGATATGAGATCCCGTGACTTCGGGGTTACTCTCGAGGTATCATGCCAGGGGAAAATCGGTCAACTGATTTCACCGCGTACAATACGGTAGCCCAGCCACTTGTTAGAGTAGAGAGAGTAAGTAGGCTACAAAAATATTACTCCCTCAATTCCAATTTATGTGAATCTGTTTTATTGGGTACGATGTTTAAGAAAAAATAAGAGTTTTGGAATTTGTGATCCTAAACAATTCAAAAAGGGGGTCGAGAGTATTTGTATGGTTATAAAAACTTCTCATAAAGGGTAGTATTAGAAGTTTAAGCTAAATTATTTCCAATTTTAGAACTAGATCATTCTTTTTTTTAACGGACCAAAAAGAAAATATGTTCGCGTAAACTGGAACGGAGGAGTAATAAACATGGAGCAGAGATAGTAGCGATGGGCCGAGTAGAGTGGGAGAAAAATCCTCAGCAATTGAAGGGGGAAGTGCACGGTTGGCCACTAATAACATACGTATTTACTTTTAAGCCATCGTTTAAAATATCTTTAGTCTTTAGCCACTACTTTAATAAACTTTAACTGCCCGGACGAAAATACTCTTTTGCTCATATCCTTAACTTTTGTACTTAACTTCATGCTTCAGGACTACATGTCCTTAACTTTTGAACTTGGAGCTCTAAGTTCAAGACTTCAGAACTACATGTCCTTAACTTTTGAACTTGTAACTCTAAGTTCGGGATTTCAGCACTTCAGGACTATGTGTCTTTAACTTTTGAACTTGAAACTCTAAGTTCAAGATTTCAAGGCTACATGTTCTTAATTTTAGAACTTGGAACTCAAACTTCAGGATCAAACGTCCTTAACTTTTGAACTTGTAAGTCAAAGTTAAGGACATAGAGCATGTTTGGATTAGCTGGAAAAAAGTAGCTTGTATGCACTTTGCTTAAAAGCAGATTTTAAGTGCTGAAACTTATTTTATAAATAAGTAGTTACATATTTAGATAAAAATGCTGAAGCTTAAAAAAAGTTGTTGAAGTGTTTGGTAAACAAGTGATGTTTAGAATTTTTTCCTATTAAAAAGACAAAAATATCCCTAAAGTTGTTAACATTATAAAAGGAGCTGATTATTACAATATATTTGATTAATAAGTAATACAAACAAAAAATAATTCATATTTTAATTTAAATAATAAAATTATATAAAAATTAGGTCATTATATGCATATTTCAAGAGAACGAAACAAAATAACAAACACTTAATTGGAACGTAAAATAATACAGATGAAACATATCTCTCATTCTCAGCTGCTCGGAATGCATCATCCATATTGTATTTCTTTCTAATATAGTTATGAATGGCCATAGTAGCAAGTATGATGTCTCTTTGAGTGTCAATGTGATAGAAAGGCATGTCTCGCAAATTTGACTATCTTGCTTTCCAAACCCCAAATGTTCGCTCAACAATATTTCTACAAGAAGAATGCAAATAGTTAAATTTTTCAATTCGGCCTCTTGGTTCTCGCAATTGTCTTGCTGCACCGCAGCAGAATTGTGCTAGGTGATATCTCACATTATCTCCTTTGTATGGAGCCATATATCCCTTCATGTGAGGATATCCTGCATCAACTAAATAATACTTATTTCCAATTGGATATGGAAAGTTAAGTTCTGGTCTACGAAGTGCCTCACCAAATATACGACTATCGTGAGATGCTCCTTCCCACCCAGCCCATGCAAATGTAAAACACTTATTAAAATTTATGACAACAAGAATATTTTGAGTCGGATAACCTTTACGTCCAATATATGATGTCTCTTGACCTTGCGGTAGTCTTGCTTTAACATGTGTGCCATCAAGTGCTCCAATACAATCCTACATACATTTACAAGTATAAATATAACTTAAGTTAGTAATACTTATAAAAGTTAAGTTATAAATTTAATAAAAAATAATTATGTAAAAATATTTCTTACTCTAAAGAAAGAGAGATATCGATCATTACATGGCTTGTGAGCTCATGCACCATCATTATAATTTTGATGTGGTCTAATTATATCCCTTGCAAGCTTACAAATCGCCTTTAAAATACTATGAAAGTGTCTATGAATTGTTTCTCCCGAATGTTGAAAGATTTCCTGTATCAATCGATTTCCAGCTCCATGTGCACAAGTCATCAAGAACACGCCTAACATCTCGTGTATAGACATTCCACGTATGGGTTTAAGCTCATATTTTTCAATTAAGTCATTCGCTAGATCAATAAACACCGACTTCCTCAATCAAAAGTTTTCATAACAAGGAGTCTCGTTTCCTCTTAATATCTCTTGAATAAATACATTTTCAGAGCGACTAGATGTACGACAAGGTTCCTTGCATATGTATTTTTGGTAATACATCAATATCAGTTTACCTGCTATTTGACATAAAGCAGTCCATTCCTTCTCATCTTGCTCCCTCTGTATTTCCTCCAGTTCTTCTTCATCTTCATCGTCTGACGAATAACTTAGATAAGAATCTCTTATATCACTAGAGTTTGAACTTTCCATTTAACTGAAATAAAAACATAAGTAAAGAGGAGTTAATTGAAAGCTTTACAAATTCATTCCAATGGTCAGTTGTTACCTGAAGCTTTAACATTTAAAATAGACACATACATTATCCATAAAACACATTAAATCATAACAAAGTTTACAAATAAAACCATAATAAAGTTTACACATAAAACCATAATAAAGTTTACACATACAATCAATATTCGAACACAGAATAATAGAAAGACTCAACCACAACGATATATTATTCAATTTTCTTAAGGTATAACAGGTAGTTAAACTCCAACCAACACTTGTGAGCTTTATCAGTAGGCATCCTCAAAAATATCTATCGATTATTTTTCTTGCGGAACATATTCATAGTAAAACTATAAATTTCACTCCCAGCTAGAATATCAAAAATTTGTCCCGACATACCAATACACTTCTCGATGGATGTCTCATCAACTGCAGGAGATGTAGCAGTACTTTTGCTAGACATAAACTCTATGAGAGAGTGTATATCCTCTTTTATTAATGTTGCGGCTGTTTTTTTTCTTACTCTTTCTTACTTGAATACTGGTGCTAACACCATCAGTTGGTTTTTGTCTTTTTAGTGATGGCTCTTGAAATATAACAAAATTTATATTCTGTAGGTCATCACTTTCATCGCTCATTTCATCATTA
Source organism: Nicotiana noctiflora (assembly GCA_032618575.1). Lineage (NCBI taxonomy): Eukaryota > Viridiplantae > Streptophyta > Magnoliopsida > Solanales > Solanaceae > Nicotiana > Nicotiana noctiflora. Next base: position 102,047 of record JASVEL010002000.1, on the reverse strand, counting down.
AGATAAGTGAAGTGTTCTTTGTCACAATCATCAATAATATTTATCCCTTCTTCATCGAGAAAAAAAAAATAACTGCTTTAATCAAACTGATAGAATTAATAATGACAAAAATAAGAATTACACATATAATAATGAGAAATGTACCTTAATTTTTCGCTCCCACCAATCTTCATCTGCCATAATCGTATTTTTCGTGGTATCCCATCCTAAACCTGTCTCCGCTCTCATCAACTGCTTAAAAAGTGTCCATTCGCCTTTCATGTAATTTCAATAATTTTTTTTATCATAGTCTTTCTCTGTCTTCTTACAGAACTCGTCAACAATACTTTTTCAACCATCTTAATGAAGTAAGTGTTTGGTCTATTTCCTTTTCTAATATCTTGCTCACACAACTCAAGAAATATAATATGTGTATCATCATCCCACTTAGCATTGTGTGGCATAATTGAATATAAATAATTTAAAGAAAGCAGAACAATCAAGAAGCTAAGACTGAAGTCGCATAAAGCCTTTTCAAAGATGACTACCCCAGAGCAGCCTTAGGTAACAACTACAGCGAAGGCACAATTCCAGCCAAAATCATAAATATGAACGCATAAATGCCTTTATTGAATCCAATTCAGCGTGCTAAAAAAGTGAAGTCTATTGCTAGTAAACAGGAATGCCGCCTTCAAGTGGTCTCAAGTACTAAATTTTGTAAGGCTCTTTTGCAAGAGGTTAGTGATTCAATTCCTGACCTCCATACAGTGCTGTAATCTTAAATTTCAGGGCCACAGCTAGGGGAAGGTGTAAAAATTTTTGACATGATTACAATACCTTTATTATGTCATTACCTGTTCATACTTTTACTTCTCAGATCACATATATTATTAGAAATCCTGAGGGAGCTTAAAATTTGAATCAAACCATTGAAAGAAACACTTATATTTAGTTATCTTTATGAATCAGAAAGTAGAAGAATAGGATGACTACCTTTTTTTTACCAAGTCAACAGGTTGAATTGCCTTTTTTTTTATAAAAAAAATCCATCACGTTAGACATATAAGTAGTTTAAGGGATTCATCTTACAAATACTAAAGAAAAATGATTCCAAATGCCCCTACCATTTGCACTCCTACAAAAATAAGAGAAGCTTACCCAAAAGAGTCATCAAAGACGAAGGGAAGCATCCCATGAATAAACTAAAAATAAAAATTACTGGGTTACTTACCAGTACAATGAATAACTAAAAATAAACTAAAAGTATAAGAAAGCAAATAAAACCTACAACACAAAGATACAACAGAAAAATAAACTAAAACGTACAGCAGAATTGGAAACAAATAAAAAGCACAGCAGGAAGATAACTTACAGGGTTAAAGACGCTTTCAAATTGGAGCTGAAGTTGGGGAGAGTTATGGAAGAAGATTAAGAAGAGAAAGCAGAGGCGTTGATAGAGGAAAGAATGTGAGGTTTTTAGGTTTTCTAGTGGGGTAATTTGGGGAATAAGTAAGTATTATAAAGGATATGAAAGTAATATATTTGGTCAAACCAAAATAGCTTTTAAGCTAATTTAAAAAAAGTTGAGTTTACCCAACTTGTTAGTTTTAGCTTTGTTTAAGTTGATTTTAGCTTTTTTTTAAGCCCCTTTTTTAGTTTCCAAATACTTCCAGGAGTTAAAAAGTCCAAACAGGCTTGTACTTAACTTTTGAATTAGTAACTGTAAGTTAAGGACTGCTTGTCCTTAATCTTTGAACGTGTAACTGTAAGTTAAGGATTGTCTGTCCTTAACTTTTGAACTTGAAAATCAAAGTTAAGGACATATTGTCTTTAACTTTTGAACTTGTAACTATAAGTTAAGGACTACATGTCCTTAACTTTTGAACTTGTAACTATAAGTTAAGGATAGACAATCTTTAACTTTAGAACTTGTTAGTAAGTTAAGGACTGCATATCTTTAACTTTTGAATTTGTATCCTTAAATTTTGAACTTAAATACATATATTTTAAATATGTTATCCTTTTCTGATATTTTACAAAGATCGAAAATCACTTACAAAATAGGTTGTTGGGGCAAAAGCAAATCCTCCAAAGAATCCAAGCAGCCCATTAAAGAAAGGAAAGGTAATGCCAATAAACATTGTGAAAGCTGTAATTTATAAAAAGAAAAATGCACTAAAATTTTAGTTCAAAATGAAAGCAAAATTGGCATAATTAAGAACAATAAGTTCCTATAGGAAGTATTTATAGTGCACGAGTAGGTGTCAAATAGGCGTGTTGGACACAGTGGCGAAAGCACACATTCCTTAAGGGAGTTCAAAAAAGAAAAAGAATTAAAAGAGATCAAATATAATACTTGGAGATACAAATCGAATTTAATCTTAGTACAATATATGTCACGACCCTAGTTCACCAATCGTGAACCTGTCATGACGGCATTCGGTCTTCGCGACTAGGTAAGCTTAACACGATGCGGAATACACAATTTCATGAACATTTTAATAAGGAAATAGCGGAAAACGATATAAAAGGAATGCAATCAGTGCCGCTTGGCACATACACTCGTCAACCACACTATATAACATACCACAAAGACCCGGAATCTCACGGGTAATACAGACTAAAAATGGAAAGTACAACTGTGGCTCTATGTGTAAAGAGTATCTAACAACGAAATGAAGGAAATCATCTACTAATACTATCAGAATAGAAAGAGGGCCTCCGAATCCGCGGACGTAGCGGATCATACCTCGAGGTCTCCCAAAGTGCTGCTGAATCACCTAATATGAGCCTGTCCTGATGTACCTGGATCTGCACAACAAAAGTGTGCAGAAGAGTAGCATGAGTACACCACGGCGGTACTCAGTAAGTGCCAAGCCTAACCTCGATGGAGTAGTGACGAGGAAGGTCAGGACCCTACCGAGAAAAACAATAACATAATGGTCAAAACAGTAATAAGCAGGAATAAGTAAGAATGAATCTGAAATAATAACAATACAGTAATTACTACAACCGACTACAATTAGCTAACTACAGGTAACCAACATAACATAAACTCAAACCAGCAAGTCCAGGACCTATAGGAATTGAACACACAGTCCCACTCTATAATCAACAACCCGGGAACTACGGGAATTTAACCCGCAGTCCCAATATCAGTATCTCTGGGTCTCCGGGAATCGAACCCGCAGCCCATGTCTCAATATCTCAGGATGTGTCTCAATATCTGAGGATCTCCGGGAATCGAACCCGCAGTCCATATCTCAATAATATATCAATAACTTCGGGTCTCCAGGAATCGAACCCGCAGCCCTTGGATCTCCGGAAATCGAACCCGCAACCCACAAACAATACCACTCCGGGTCTTTGGGAATCGAACCCACAGCCTTGGGATCTCCGGGAATCGAACCCGCAGTCCACCAACACAACAAATAAAGAAACGCACAGAGAAAATATAATATGCTTAACTACAACTTCACCAAAAACTAGTGCCAACAATTATCAAGAAGTTCAAGTAAGACAATTAGGCAATTAGACAGATAAATCCTATCTAATCATGCTTTCCTAACGAATACCAGGTAAATGTCACAATTTAATCAACTAAGAACAGGAATATCACGAATTGGACAATTCAAGTAAAATGAGTTTCAATAACCAGCGCATATACACGCCCGTCACCTCGCGTACAAGGCATTTAAACTATCACATAATATCCTAGGGGTGAAGGTTCCCCCACACGAGGTTAGACAAGCCACTTACCTCGACTATGGTACAAAACCGCTGAGAGACAACTCTCTTGCCGCGAATATCGGCCTCCACAGGTGTAGTATCTGATAAAAATCAATAGAAATACATCAAAATAGGTCAATTCGGCATTACCCAATCGAAACAATTCAAAATACACCAAAAACCACAAGTTGCCAAAACCTGACTTTCGGTACGCTTCTCGAAAAATTACGAAAGTTATATATTCGGGTTCCTTATCTCAACACGAGTCCATGAATATAAAATTTACCAAAATCGGACTCCGTTTGCCCATTCAAATCAATGATTCTCTATAATTTAGGCTTAGGGCTAAAATCCCCCATTAATCCTCCATTAAAAGTGAAATATTCAAGGATTTCATGATAAAATAACGATATTAAGCCAAGAAACTTACCCCCGATGATTACCCGACGATTTCCCAGCGATTTTCCGTAAATATTTTCTCTTAGAACTCAAAAATGGGGTTTTGCGAATGAGCCCCGCGACTGGACTGTTCTGGACTTAAATTCACTGCCAGACATTTTTACTCTATGCGATCGCATGAACACTGTTGCAATCGCATAGAACAAATTTTGACCCTCGCCAAACTACTCTATGCGATCGCGTAGTCCTCAATGCGATCGCACTGCTCACCAAATTAAACCTATGCGATCGAACACCCTTCTCCGCGATCACATAGAACAAAAGCTGGGACTGGGACCCCCTACTCTATACACTATGCGATCGCATAGGACTATACGCGATCGCAGAGCACAACCTTCCAAAGCTATGCGATCGCATAGCCTTGCCCGCGATCGCATAGAACAAATATTTAGCCTCCTTCAAAACCTTCTATGTGATCGCATCAGCCCATTGCGATCGCATAGAGCATTCGTCTGCAACACATACCATCAGTTAACAGCATTTCCAAAATGCATGAATTAGCCCGATTGGACCCCCGGATTTATCCCGAGACCCCCGGGACCTCAACGAAAACCACCAACCTATTCCAAAACATGATACGAACTTATTCAAATCATAAAAACACACCCTTAAACACGGAAATCACCAAATCAAAGCGAATTCAAGCCTAAGTTTCATCCTAAACTTCCGAAACCTACATGCTATCAAAAACCCGATCAAATGACGTCCGAATGACCTGAAAATTTACAGACATATCCAAAATCACATAACGAAGCTACTGCAATTGTCGGAATACCATTCCGACCCCCGGATCAAAATCTCACCTATCGTTCGGATTCGCCAAAAATTCAAACTTCGGCATTTCAAGCCTAATTAAGCTACAGACCTCCAAAATACATTCCGAACGCGCTCCCAACCCCGAAATCACCTAACATAGCTAATGGAATCATCGGATTTTCGTTCCGAGGTCGACTCAACACTGTTCCGAACACGGGTCATTTTCCAACTATAAAACTCTCATTTAGTGACTAAGTGTCCCAAAACACTCCAAATTCCAGAACCGACTCCCCCGGCAAACCACAATAGCAGAATGGACTCAGGGGAACAGTTAAATTGGGGATCGGGACGTAAATTACAAAAACGATCGACCGGGTCATTACAATATATTTTTCCGGCGAATTGAAAGAGCGAACACCCTTTCCCCTCCTTAAATTTGCCCCTTCGTTAGGCATGTTTGGACGGGTTAATTTTATCTTAGTACAATATAATACATATTTAGCCTGACTTGTCCAATTTTGAACAAGTTGGATGGGTTATATTTTAATGAGCTACATTTAACATTATAAATACAGCGGAAATGAAAGACAACCTAGCTTACTTACCTACATAAATGTTCCTCGTAACAAACCGCAACATCCAGCTTGGCTTGAACTTAAGTTTTCTGACAAGCACTGTCTCTATCATGTCAAATACGAATCCGGAACCAAAGTAGGTTTTCTTTTTTTAATTTTTGTAATCTTTATATGTTTAAAAAAAAACCTAAAATATATACAATGACTTAATAAGTGGCGTTGTATTAAACGGTCGTTAAAGTACAACGTCACTAATTGTGGCGTTGTACACATTATTTGAAAGAAGTGAATTGGCTATGAGCTGTCAAAGCAGGGAACATAGCAATGGTGCCGACAACTTGGAAATATTAGCAGCCAAGCAGATTCTACGATTTAATGTCACGTCTATTGTTGTCTATTTGATGATTTTTTAATTTTATTTCTGTTTTTCTTTTTTGAATTTTTAATGGGTGGTTTTTGGACCACGTTTTGTTTACAAGTCTATAAATTTTACAAGATTTTTTTTTTGCCGCTCCTTTTATTTTATTGCAACTAGCAATATGATATAAATATAATTGTCACTATAAATTGTTGTATATTAATCGAATATAGTTTATATTTCGTCGTAGAACTTATCATTACTTATACGATATTTCATGCTATTTTTTTCTTGCAAAAGTTATACTACCTTATATAGTCAGTTCTCTCAATGAAAAATCTCTATATAACTATCATACATGTAATAGAAACTATCATATTTATATCGGGGGTTCGAGCTTTGGATATAAAAAAATCCTTGGTAGGAAGCGTTTTCCATTGAAAGGGCCCTACACGGTACGAATCTGGATATAGTTGGGCTCCAATACGAGTACCGGACACCGAGGGGAAACCAAAAAAAAAACCTATCATATTTATAACATAATACTTTTTGCAAAATTATCCCTTTATTACAAGTTACAACAATATAGAATCGTTAAGATTACTAATAATAATTTTAAAATATGCACACAATCTTTTTCATTTAAAGAAATTTATATCTTGCCTAAGATAAAAGATTTGAAGCTTTGCACGTGATATCTTTTTTATTGGACAAATTCCAAAGATAATATTTGGATAGAATAAGCTCTTAGATTGTCTTCTAGAAAAAACTATAAGATACTTTTTTGTTGAAAATTTGGACATGAATCTTCATCAATTCAAGCATTATATCGCTAGTAAAATAACAAAAATTCACGAAATAAGCTACAATTACAAAGTTCTTCCATTAATCTTAAAAAAAGAATATTTAAGCAGGTACCTTTTGAATGTCTACCTTAAGAGGTTAAATCTTTATACTTTTAGAGTTTTAGTTATGAATTTATTAAATTTTTCAATACTTAACTAGTAAAATATGCATATCCTTTTGAGATTTTAAATTTGAATGACTTTTTTAATCTTTTATATGTAACATCAAAAAATGGAAAAATAATTAGTTTTTGAATAAATTTTATTTATAAAAATTGAAAAATATTTAAACGTTAAATGTTGTTATAGGTATATAACAACTATTCACTATAAAAAATATTAAAAAAAATGCAACAAATAAAGCTGTGATAGAGAATATTTATTGTAATTAAATACTGTGTCATTTTACATGAGATAATACGTTATATAAAAATTCTTATGTTAGCAATAAAAACATTAAGAGTGGCTAAAATTACTTTAAACCAAATTGTCTTGGTTTGGTAATAAAATTAAAATTAAAATTTTAATACAAATACATGATTGTGTTACTATATAATACTAATAATGTTAGTAATTTTGAATTTATTTTGTTAAGTAAAAGTGGGGGACAAATTGCGAGTTGCACCTTTTTGGTCGGTGGCTTCTTCTTGTCAAGTCATTGCACTCAAGTATAACGCCAGAATTAGTGGCGTTGTACAGATACTGACAAGTACAATGCCACTTTTTCTGGTGTTGTACACTAACGGCGTCGTTACCGTTAATATACAATGCGAGAAAAAGTAGCGTTGTATATAGTTCTTTTTTTTTAAAAAAACCTAAAACAGTTCTTTTTGTTCAAATTTTACCTACTTTGGTTCCAGGCTCGTCAAATACTGGCATTGCATATATCTATAATCACCAATCAAAGAAACACCTCATTAGGTAAAATCACAAGCTCTAAACATAACTATAAAAAGAAATAATAACTCTCTTTGTATCAATTTATATATCATACTTTCCTTTTTAGTTGTTTCAATAGAATATTGTACTTTTTTCATTTAAAACTTAATTAATTTTCAATTTTTAATTTTACTCTTAATGAGATAGAAATCAAACATATTCTTATGGCTTGTTTAAGACCACTAAGTTTAAAATCTTTTATTTTTCTTAAACTCATGTCCAGTCAAATACCGAACATAAATTGGGACGGAGGAATTAAGTAGCAGAAAAGGCAGTCTGGTGCACGAAGCATCCCACATTACATGCAAGGTCCGGGGACCTCAAGGCTATGATAGGCAACATACACTAATACAATGATGCAAGCATCAATGACTGATTTCACTACTCGAATTTGTGACCTATAAGTTACATAGAGACAACTTAATGGTTGCTCCAAAAACTCCTCTTGAAACTGAGAAAATAGAAGAAAATGATAAAAAGCAGTCTGATGCACAAAGCATGCAACAGATTATCATGCTACAGGCGTTAATGACTAATTCTTCAAATCGAACTCGTGACGCTAAACATAACAGAAAAAAGTAGAAAGAGTTGAGAAATGGACATGATAGCTCCCAATAACATGAATTACAACAAACATGTTAGCCATAGCAATAAGCCAAGTAGGTGTCTCCAAAGTCAAAAGAATGTTATCTTTCAGTTGATTCCCAAACATCCAGTAACCAATAAGAGAATCAGAGAAATAACATAGAGCAACAATTATATAAGCAACAATAACTCCTTTCCACATTGGTCCTTTTGAAGGTTTTTCAGGGGTTGAAGGGATTTTAGCTTGAATTTCTAACACCACATTATGACCAGCATAAGCAAAAGCAACATCTCCCAATGCATTGAAAAAGTTGAAAACCGTTCCTGCTGTTGTCTTTGCCTTGTATCCATATTTCACATCCGGTACTACACCTTTCTTGGTTGAAGCCCCCCAAGCAATTGTTGAGTAACTTCAGTCATAACATACCACAATATCAAGATAATCAGAATTGGACAAAATACAAAATTAGCCGATCGACAGAAACTAATTATATTCGCTAGCTAAAAAGTATATAAAATATGTATAATTTATATATATATATATATATATATATATATATATATATATATATATATATATATATATATATATATATATATATATATATATATATATATATATATATATATATATTTAGATAATATAATATAATATAAATTAAAAACATGGAGTATATTTTAGCGGCTATGATTTCTTGGAGCTGCTAAAAATTTATATTTCTCACCACAAATGTGTGTTTGATACAATGGAAGTCATTCTTCAAAAAATGTTGTATGAAAAATGACGTAATTTTAGAAAATCGTTTCCCTTTTAGTAAAAAATATTTTTCCCTGAATAATATTAAAATGACTTCCATCCAAAAGTGATGGAATTAATCTTTCCCTTTTTGGTGCTGCAAATATTTTTTGGCGATGAAACACCAGAAAATGACTGATAAAAAATATTTAAAATTTCAAAAAATATTTTTGAAATTTTGAGTATGAGAAATAGGAGTTTAAGTTATATACACCACCGATATATAAGATAATTTTATACAGTTAGATCACATTTACTTGTTGTAGAAGGTAATTTCCTACTTTTAATATTACCAATCTCACATTTTAATAAGGTTTACCTGTACACATCTTTGGATAACCTGATTGGTATGAATATTTTACACTGACGATGTATATTACTTATACGGAAATATGTAAAAGCATATATACCTTAAGGACATGACAGCTGCAGCCAAAGGCACACCAACTATGGAATTAGGAAGATAAGAGATAACAAAATGGACAGAAGCAAAGATCATAATGAAGTAAGTAAGTTTTATGTCTTTACAATTTTTTTTTACAGGCTAAATCATAGAATTTCTTGAGTGATTGTCCTACAGTTACCATATAAACTATGTCAACTCCAACTTCAACGATTATCTGTTGTGGCACAATAATCCGTAGGCCAATTTTTTTCACAAAAGCATGTTGCCATTCAAGATATCTGTCGAAACGTTTCCCAGGAACCATTTCGTGCATCTCAACCATTTGCCATAATGTATAAAATGTTATAATCCAAGATATCACCAGCACTGCTACTCCTGGCCCCCTGAAATTATACAGAATTTTACACAAATTGTCGACTAGATTCAGTATTTAATTTTTCTAGTCGGTAGACGAAGAATTGATGTGAATCACGAAACAAGCCCTAATTGATCATAATTGAGAGAAGAGAAAAGAATGAGATATGCTCTGTATTTCAGAATAAATAAGGGGAGAAGGTACTGTTACACTCCCTAACTAATCACCTATATACACATCACCTTCTTACCAACTAACTAATTCCCACGTGTACACATACATATGCTATTTAACAAAATGTAATAATAATATTCTATTCCTATACTACTTCTATTAACTAATACTAACAACTCATGTAATCCCCATTTCATCACTTCCCCTCAAGCCGTAGGTACAAAGACATTGAGCACTCCGAGCTTGCCAACTGGATACTCATGTTGTGGCCTTCCTAATCCCTTAGTTAGAACATCTATCAACTGCTCCCTTGAAGGAATGTATTGAGTGTTCACTAGTCCTTTCTATATCTTCTATTTAATAAAATGACATTCGATCTCTATATGTTTTGTTCTTTCGCAAAACATTAGATTTGCTGCTATTTAAATTGCAGCTCTACTATCACTATGTACATATACTAGAAGTTTTGCTTCTATTCCCAATTCCTTTAGTAATGATGTTAGCTAAACAACTTCTGAAACTGCACTTGCCATGCTTCTATATTTAGCTTCAGATGAGCTTTTTTACACTGTGTTTTGATTTTTTTAACTTCCATGCAACTGGTGATTCTCCAAGATTGATTAGGTACCCTGACACTGACTTTCTAGTGTTAGGACATGAGGCCCAATCAACATCACAAAGATTTCACTTGAATTTTGACTGTTCAGCAAGATTCCCAGTCCTGGTTCTCTTTTAATATATTTCACTACTCTTATACATGCATCCCAGTGAGACTCATTTGGCTGTTGTATAAGTTGGCTGAGGGTTTGTACTGAGAATGTTATATCTAATCTGGACATAGTCAGGTACAATAGCTTTCCAATAAGCTTCTGATATTGGCCTACATCTGCTAACACTTGATCTTATATTGCACCCATCAGCGGGTCCAGTTCTGGAACTGTCAGCTTGATATTTGTCTCTAATGGTGTCCAGGCTGGTTATGCTCCACCTAATCGCATGTCTGAAATTATTTCCAATGCATACTTTCTCTGGTTGATCAGAATACCTCTGCTAGATCTACTAAACTCCATGGCAAGAAAAAACTTTAGTTCACCCAAGTCTTTGATCTTAAAAGCATGTTTAAGAATGCTTTGGTGGTTTCAATCAGCTTCAAATTACTTCATGTAACCAGCATATCATCAACATATATTAGTATTATCACTATATCTGCTCCTTTCTCCTTGATGAATAATGAATGGTCTAAATTGCTTTGCTTGAACTCAGCCTGCAACAATGCCTCAATCAGCTTTAAGTTCCATTATCTGCTTGCTTGTTTTAGACCATATAGAGATTTTACAAGTCAACAAACCAATCCAGGCTCCCCTTGACCTTTAAAACCATGTGGTAGATACATATAAACTTCATCATGTAGGTCTCCTTGCAAGAAGGCATTGTAGACATCTAGTTGTTGGATTGACCAATTATGCATAACTACCATTGAAAGGGTTGTCCTAACAGTGGTGATTTTTACTAAAGGAGAGAAGGTCTCATTGTAGTCAAGACCCTCTCTCTCTCTGAATGTAGCCTTTGGCTACTAACCTTTTTTTGAATCTCTCCATATCACCATTGTTCTTAAGTTTCAGTTTGTAAACCAATTTACAACCTATAGTTGTTTTCCCTTGAAGTAAGGGAACCAGTTCCCAAGTGTTATTGGCCTGTAGAGCTTGGATTTAAGTCTACATTGCTTCTACCTATCTTGGATCCTCAGAATCTTCTTAAAACATTTTGTGCTCAACAACTGAAGAGAATACACCCAAGTATGTCTGATAAGAATTAGAAAGATAACATATGTAACATAATTGTTAATGGTATAAGGTAGTGTTGCCTGTCTTCCTTGTGGTTACATAATCTGTCAACCAGACTAGTTCTTTAGGATCCCTCTGTAATCTTCTTAGAGTGTTAGGATGTGTCTATGCTACATGATGATCAGGAAGTGGAGTCACTAAGGTGATGGCCTCTGAGTCATGGATTCTAGGAGGAATGCTTTCAGTGATAATGTGTTGATCTTCAGTAGGCAACCTATTGTCCAAATCTTTCAAAGCTATCTGAAGTCTATAAATCCTTTACATGTTGGATAAAGTCTTCTGCATTACCATCAGAACACTATGTCGCCATAACTTCATAGGGATATGACCTTGAAATTTGAAAGCTTTTGCAACTTCCACACCATTTTTGATGTGGTGTATAGACACATGTTTTCTGGTGAACTATCCCCATAGATGTGCATAAGTCCTGCATAGCTGAGTTTACAAACTCTCCACTATTATCACTTCTAATTGTTTGCACTATTCCATTAAACTATGCCTGTATAAACTTAAGAAATAACTTAAAAACAATCATGACATCAGTCTTAAATTGCAAGATAAAGATCCAGGTTACACAAGAGTAATCATATAAAATTATGTGAAAGTACTTATTAATCAAAGGTTCGTACAATACAAGGTCTCCATACATCGAACTGCAACAATGGAAAGATTTTAGTAGTTCTAGTTCTGCTCAATAAAAAAGATTGTCTCACATGTTTAGCCATTGGACAAATATCACAACTATCTATTACACATTTGCAATCCTCCAATTTGTATCCCAGAAGCTCTGTCAATGATCCTACAGATGCATGTCCTAATATTTTGTGCCATAGAGATATCCTCCTTTGTTTGTCTGTACACTTAGCCCTTTGACTATTGGTACATTATTATCAGTGTTTAAGGAAGCTCTTGGGACTAGCAGGTATAGCCCATCTTTATCTTTACCAATCCCTCACTTTCCCATTTGCGAGGTCCTGGAACAGGCAAAATTCAAGATAGAAGAGACAAAACAATGTAAGTCCCTTGATATCTTTGATACTGAAAGAAGATTGTATGCAAACTATGGGACATATAATACATCTTGCATTTCCCCTATTTTTGTGATCTTACAATTCCCAACATGTGACATAATTGGACATTCTCCATTAGGTAAATGAACTCTTTTGTCACTAGTAAGACCAATGTTTTTAGCATTTGTTAACATCCCTAAATCTGCTACCATATGGTTTCTCGCTCCTGTATCAACTATCCAACATCCTTTTGATATCTTAGCCATAAAGGAATAAGTTGTACATGCCATGTTTGCCATTACATCCTTTAGAGTGTCCTTGTTGAGTAACTTCATAATATGATCATACTGATCTGTTGTGAGTTGTAGTGCTCTTTGCCAGTTTCCTTCCTTTATTGCTTTTGGTATCTCTCCTCTTCTATCATCAACACCTGTAGGGTTGGGATTAAAATTTTCAACATGGACATTATATGCAGTGTTTGTGTTCCCTTTCTTCTTGTTTTCAAAATCTTGAGGATAACAAATTATCTTGTAGCATCCCTCTTTTGTATGACCCTTCATGTGACAAAAATCATATTGCACATTCCGAATTTTTTGTGTGTGATAAGTATGTTTAGTTTATCCTTTACCAGCTAACAGGGAAGCTAAGTCAACTCCTTCACCCACAGTAGAAGTATTAGCCATTGATCTCTGACTTTCCTTTTCAATAAGCATTGCATATGCCTTATTGATACTTGGCGTTGGGCTAGTCATAAGAATTTGACTACGAGCTTGTTCATAATTGTCATTTAATCCCATTATGAACTTCTGCACCTTCTGCTTTTCCATGAACTCGATGAAATTCTTCGATCTAGCACAGTCACATGGAGGAGGAATCATGCTGTCAAATTCATCCCACAGATTTTTGAGTTCGGAAAAATAACATGACACTGTATGTTCCTTGAGTGCTATGGTCTTTTTCAATGGATAGACTCGTGATGTGTTTACCTTATCGAATCGTTCTTTCAGATCTGACAATCGCTTTCTTGCATCCCTCGCATATAGCATTCCAGTGATCAATTCTCTTGATACTGAGCTCATTATCCACCCTAGGATAATAGCATTGCACCTATCCCATTGATGACCCAATTCTGCATTAAAATTCACCTTTTTCATAGTGTCGTCGATTAAACCTAGCTTGTTCTTTCCTAACAACTGGATTTTCATTGCACGACTCTAGGTGGAATAGTTTTATGAACCAGACAACTGGATCGAGATAATCAGAGCTCCGGTGGTGTCCAATAGGTGAAGGAATAGAGGGTTATTGTGGTCAAGATCTGTTTTTGCCGCCATTGTTGATTCTTACTCTCAGGTTGTAATTCAATGTTGAGATTACTGTGGATTCATCAAGATCTTTAGATTCAACTTGAAATGACAATATGAAGCTCTAATACCATGAAGAATTTATGTGAATTACGCAAAGAACCCTAATCGAACAAAATTGAGGGAAGAGAGAAGAATGAGCTATGCTATGTATTTCAGAATAAAGAAGAAGAGAAGGTATTGTCAAACTATAAAAAAAAGGTAAGGAGGGGGGAGGAGGGAGGGACGAGAGTCAAAAATTAGTATATATACATAAAAATAAAATTTTAACATGCCTAAACGGTGTAATTTTCTAGTAAAAAAGTATTAATTAACACCCCTTAGGCTAAGTGGCTCTACCAGTGTACATTTATAGCTAATACACCAATTGTACATGTGTATGGGGCCAAATTTGACCCTTTATGTCTTTACGTCAAGAGGGTACGACCTTCCTGATATACCTCTCATAATAGGGGTATAGTTTAGATGAAAGGGCGTGGATGACGTTACTCACGACCAGGTGTCCTCGCTAAGAGGACGTCGACTACGCTCTAATATTCTTATTATTATTTTAAAGGAGGTCCCTTCCTATATAAAGGGAACTTCCCCATTGTAAAGTCATGTGTGTTATTATCTAATAATACAACTCTCTGATTCTCTCTCTATTTTTGAACTTCGTCAAGCAACTATTCTTAAAGTTCTTCATTCTGCAGCATCCCATATATTATAAGTATATCGATCTCATATCTAGATTTATTATATTTGGTTACGGTTTACCCCTTTTTATCTTTTTGATTATTTTACGCTTGTAAAGCAACATTTAACTTTTGAGCCAAAAAATTTGACGTCGTCTGTGGGAATTTCAAGAATAAAGATCATAGTATCCACCTAGAGATCAGTCAACGACCTTTCGCTACATCGCACGAAAATCAAAGACGGCTAAAAACAACACCAGATCCAAAGCAATAATGGGGGTCACAACCAGCCTTCTTTGTCTTCTCAACGAGGCCAGCGACGATGCTATCATCAACATAACCCCCGGCACCACACCGCGTGTAGAGATCTCACCTCCCCCTTTCGAGGATCTAACGATCTTGAATGACAAATGAGCTTCCACATCTTTTGTCAAGGAGGCACCCTCTGTGGTCAAAAAACTACGGGAAGAGTGCATGACAAGAAACGTAAGTGGCTTGGTCGAGAAATCACCACAAGGCAACATAAGGTCAGTACCAACGATAAGTATCACCACTACCATGGGCGAATAGAAGGAGACACGAATTAACAACCGTCACACCTCCTTTTTACGCTAACCCGCGAGGGAGCGATGGAGTTTTTCCAATTAAAGGAGAATCGAAACGGGATTTATTTAATTAATTCAGAGTCGCCACTTAGGAGATTTATGGTGTCCCAAGTCGCCGGTTTGAATCCTGAATCGAGGAAAAGATTGACTCTGTTAAACAGTCTGCGTACTAGAAATTCGGATAAGGAATTCTGTTAACCCGGGAGAAGGTGTTAGGCGTTCCCGAGTTCCGTGGTTCTAGCACAGTCGCTCAACTGTTATATTCGGCTTGATTATTTGATTTTTAACAAATATGAACTAATGTGCAAATTTTATATCTTTGACCGCTTTTATTACTATTATTATTATTATTTTTAACAAAGGATTGCAACGTTATGAAAATGTATCTCGAACCACGTCACATCAATGTACCCGTGGTTGTCAATATATTTTGACCCCGTTGAGATTTGGATTTGGGTCACATAAATGTGCACCCGCGTGTAGGGAGATAAAATTATTAAATACGCGCCTAAAGATGCTAACGCATTATTATTTTTGAGTAAAGCCGCAGAATTCGCTAAACGGCATGTCCCGTAATCTAAGTAATAATTATTAAACAAGTAAGAGGACCCCACAATTTATAACTATTTTTGGCAAGACACGCCTTATTTATTTTAAAAGGGCAATGCTAAAGTGACTACATTTTTCTATTAAGTTCGTCCCTAAATTAAAGAGAAAAATCCTAATTGATTACGAGTTTAATAATATGTAACACACTAGTTGTTAGACTAATACCAATATTGATGGAAGAGAAATTAATTTTAAGACAATTTTCGAATAAAATATAAAAAAAATTCGAAATTACAAATAAAAATAAAATAAAATTTCGAAATTATAAATAAAATAAAATAAAATTTCGAAATTATAAATAAGAGATAAAATAAAATTTTGAAATCACAAATATAATAAAATAAAATTTCAAATTTCTGAATAAAAGATAAAATTTGACGACTAAATATTCAAAAGAAATTGAACATAACTAGATTAAAACTTACATTGTTATATGAAAATATTAAAATCAATTCCTAAAATGGCTACATTTTTATGAATTCATCTAAAAAAATAAAAGGAAACGAATTTTCTTTATTGATCTACGTGATTGGAATTATAACTTATTAAACGAATTAAAATAGGCGCAACTGACAAATTATAATCAAATTAGCACAAAAGAAAATTATGTCATGACTTACTAAAATCGAGTTATAGATAAAATATGGTGTATATAAATAATATATTAAAATAAACCGATTATCCCATAACTAATTTAAACCACATATGCGTGAATAAATAAACCGTTGAGATTAATTTCTAACTTCAGAAATTAGTTCAATTTAAAAAAAACTTAACTAGATTTAGCTTTGTGTTCATAATTAACTTATCATCGACCATGTTAAAACAATCATAGCTAGTGAACTAACCAATTTTTTACCAAACCGATTCGTTAACCAATTTAAGCTATTCTCTTTTTAATTATTAATCCATAGTAACAAGCGTGCTTAAACATACACTACCTAACAGTCAAGCCAAAACAAGATATTGCTTAATATATCATTATAATTTGTCTAATTATGTAAGACGGCAGAAATATACAGAATAATGAAACATAAAATAATCTACATACAATTAAAAAGAAATAAATAAAAAAAGCTAAATTAAAAATTTAATATTTTATTCTTCAAATGTGTTCATGCTTTCACGTGTCGGATACATGAATTACAGCAGTGTACCTGGTATTGGGTCACAAAGAAAAAGGAAGATCAGTAGTGCAGTAGTAGCACAACACAACAAACAATAGCAACTGCAACACCAGCAACAGTACCAAACGAAACACACTTGGAATAGAAATGTATATCCAATTAAGAACCAGCAATGATAGCCAATACTTAAACCAAAATAGTTGAACTTGGATTCAATTAACAATAGACCAAACAATCCTTAGAAGGTTTCAAGTAAATTCCAAAATCAAAGGGAAGGTAAAAAAAATCAGATCTTTTTAAAATATTGGCTTTCTCTCTTCTTTTTGTATTTTTCAGTCTGTCTTTTACATGGCAGAATGTTTTATTTTATACTACTCCTTCCTTTCAGTCAGCTCTCTTTCTTCCGGATTATTAGGCCTAATTATTAACCAATCCTCTCTTTTAAGGAAAAGTAGTCCTCCACTACTAATTGTCTACCAATTATTTAAAACTCCACTAAAAAATGTTTCCTCCTTTTTGACTAAAAGACCCACACTTTAATTAATGCCATGTGGTCCCCTTAATCAATAAAGATTCAAATTTTAAAATTAAAACCATGATTAATCCCTGAAATTGATATTATTCCAATCCTACCCCCAAACATTCAATCTGTACCAAAATTATCAACTAATCAAATTTTTTTTAATTAAACACCAAATCATTGCAACTATAGCCAAATCACCTAATCAAATTCAACAATTAAACTTATGAACAAAACTCCTAATCAACAATTTTTAAGAATCGCACTTAAGAATGCTTCAGCAAAATCAAATTCATATCACAAACAAACTTAACGGGACAAACAAGCAGATTTAAAATAACAAAATTAATAATTAATTGAACTACAAATTAAAACTAACAACATTACAATCAAAATAAACATTCAAGTGATTAACTACACATCTCTATGTTAAAAACTTAAACAAAATAAATAAACAAGTTTCATGAAAAATCTGGAACCGTGATGAACAACAAATCAAGAGGATAATCCAACAAGCATACAACACTTTCGGATCTGAAAATACCAACAAAATATGGACAAGAACAAAATTTAAATCGACTAACAAATAACGATGAACTCAAACGAATATAAATCTGCCAGGATTTGTTCTTAAACCAAAAAAATAGCTTGAATTTACCCGGAACTTCAAACAAAGACCGGCGACAACCTCGAACGGAAAACACAACCCAGGAAACAGAAAACTCGCTGATTGGAGTCACTAACTAGAGGCGATGACCAAAAATCGAAACGGAAAAACTGAGATAAATACATGGGAGCAGCTTCATTTTCCAAAAAGGGGAACCATGAAGAAGAACATCATATTGAGCCACTTCAACAACAATCTCAATGTTTCTTTCTCACGGATTCACGACCGAGCTTCAAAGCTCGAAGTCAAATTGCTGATGTGAAGTGCGAATTTGTGGTTGAGACGATGTGCGAAGATGGTAAAGAGGGGGGGGGGGGCTGGTCGTTTGTCAGCGGCGGAATTGGGGTGGTCGTTTTTGGGTGAGCAGGTCGGCGCTGTGAGGTCTGGCAGCTGGGTGGTCTGGCGTGTTTGGGCGGAGACGAGGGGGAGCGGCGGCGCTGTGAGGTCTAGCGTGTTTGGGCGAAGACAAGGGGAAGCGGCGGCTATTAGTGGTTTGACGGATATCTGGCGAGCTTGGTGACGGCTGGAACTGGGCTGGTGGCGGCGATGGTCTGGAGATCGTGAGGCTGCTGGGTTCGGTGGCTGGGGGGTGGTCATTGGTGTGGGGTGGTTTGAAGAAGAAGAGAAGGGGTGGGGGTGTCTATGTCTGCGGCTGTTTCGGAAGAAAGGGGCCTCTAGGGTTAGGCAAAATGAAATGAAAAATGAGAGGGGGTTGTTTGGGTTATGGGGCAGACCGGGTCAGGTCATGGGTCATGGACTAGGTCGTTGGGTATTTTGGGTTGGGTAGAATTGGCTTGGGCTTGGGGTTAATTCAATAATTGGCCCAATTCCGGATTTGTTCTTCTATTTTTTGTTCTCTTTTCTTTTATTAATTAATAAAACTAAAAAAAATACTACGATTAAATTATAAAACCTAAAATTATCTTAAAAACACCAATTAACTCCTAATAATTATTATTACACAAATTAAACATTAATTAAAATAAAATTGCACAATTTGGACAAAAAATGCAAAATACATATTTTTTATGGTTTTTCATTTTCGTAAAACAAACTTAATTATTCTTAATCGCAAACTTGAGTTTTATATAAAAATGCAACATATTTTTGTATATTTTATTTATTTAAACAAATAAATATGCACAGATAAAAATGCAAATAATACAAGAAAATAACACAAAAATTCACCACCATTGCAAGCAAACTAAAATTATTTCATTTTGAATCTTTGGGAGTATTTCTTTTATATGGCAAAAATCACGTGCTCACAACTGCCTCTCTTTGCGCGTAAACACGAAGAGTTTTTGTGCAAAGACAAGTGAGGGGATACGAGCGATTTTTGCCTGTTTGAACAATCCGTGAGAAGCATTTTTTCAAAAATTTTACCGAACCTTTGCTTCAAAAGGTTTCCTACATATGCCTGGCTAAAAGGGAATCAGGTCAATGTAGTTCGGGAAGTTTTGGTAGCTGGGACTACCATGGGACTGCCATTTTGCTGTTACTGTTGTTGTTATTGCTGCTATTGCTATTACTGCTCATTGACCTCCTTATTACACCATGCTGAAACAAAATAAGAAGCTAGAATAAATTATGGCCTATGAACTGTAAACTCTTATCTATATCTTCAATTTGTTCTTCTGTTGGGGATACTGCTTCCTTGATTTAAAGCTTGTTATGCAAGGGGTTCTTGTTCGTAACCCTCGGTATTTATTGAATTCTGCTTCGATCTTGAAATGTATTCCTCTGTTTTGCAGGCGGGCTCCTGATTGTGATAACTTGCAATTAACACCTCCGTTCTACATGCGGGCTCCTGATCATCTTCAACTTAAAATAACACCTCCGTTCTACAGGCGGGCTCTCGATCTTCTTTAAATTTAAAATAACACCTCCGTTCTACAGGCGGGCTCCTGATCTTCTTCAACTGAAAATAACACCTCCGTTCTACAGGCGGGCTCCTGATTTTCTTCAAATTGAAATAACAACCTCCATTCTACATGCGGGCTCCTGACTTCTTCAACTTAAAACAACAACCTCCATTCTATAGGCGGGCTACTGACTTCTTCAACTTAAAATAAAAACCTCCATTCTACAGGCGGGCTCCTGACTTCTTCAATTTGAAATAACAACCTCCATTCTACAGGCGGGCTCCTGACTTCTTCAATTTGAAATAACAACCTCCATTCTACAAGCGGGCTCCTGATTTCTTCAATTTGAAATAACAACCTCCATTCTACAGGCGGGCTCCTGACTTCTTCAATTTGAAATAACAACCTCCGTTCTACAGGCGGGCTCCTGATTTCTTCAATTTGAAATAACAATCTCCGTTCTACAGGCGGGCTCCTGATTTCTTCAACTTAAAATAACAACCTCCATTCTACAGGCGGGCTCCTGATTTTTTCAACTTAAAAACAACAACCTCCATTCAATAGGCGGGCTCCTGATTTCTTCAACTTAAAAATAACAACCTCCATTCTACAGGCGGGCTCCTGATTTCTTCAATTCGAAATAAAAACATCCATTCTACAGGCGGGCTCCTGATTTCTTCAATTCGAAATAAAAACCTCCATTCTACAAGCGGGCTCCTGACTTCTTCAATTTTAAAATAACACCTTCGTTCTACAGGCGGACTCCTGATTTCTTCAACCTAAAAATAACAACCTCCATTCTACAGGCGGGCTCCTGATTTCTTCAACTTAAAAATAACAAACTCCATTCTACAGGCGGGCTCCTAATTTCTTCGACTTTAAAAATAACAACCTCCATTCTACAGGCGGGCTCCTGATTTCTTCAATTCGAAATAAAAACCTCCATTCTACAGGCGGGCTTCTGATTTATTCAATTCGAAATAAAAACCTCCATTCTACAGGCGGGCTCCTGACTTCTTCAATTTTAAAACAACACCTCCGTTCTAAAGGCGGGCTCCTGATTTCTTCAACTTAAAAATAACAACCTCCATTCTACAAGCGGGCTCCTGATTTCTTCAACTTAAAAATAACAACCTCCATTCTACTGGCGGGCTCCTGATTTCTTCGACTTTAAAAATAACAACCTCCATTCTACAGGCGGGCTCCTGATTTCTTCAATTCGAAATAAAAACCTCCATTCTACAGGCGGGCTCCTGATTTCTTCAATTCGAAATAAAAACCTCCATTCTAGAGGCGGGCTCCTGACTTCTTCAATTTTAAAATAACACCTCCGTTCTACAGGCGGGCTCCTGATTTCTTCAACTTAAAAATAACAACCTCCATTCTACAGGCGGGCTCCTGATTTGTTCAACTTAAAAATAACAACCTCCATTCTACAGGCGGGCTCCTGATTTCTACCAAACGAAAAATAACACCTCCGTTCTACGGGCGGGCTCCCGAATTCTTGAATTGAAAAATAACACCTTCGTTCTACGGGCGGGCTCCTAAATTCTTTAACTGAAAAATAACACCTCTGTTCTACGAGCGGGCTCCCGAATTCCTCAACTGAAAAGTAACACCTCTGTTCTACAGGCGGGCTCCTGAGTTCTTCAAAAAATATCTTGAATTGATTTCCTTGTCTTCTTTGAGAAAATTTTCAACAATGGCAAAAATGTTCTGCCCCAGTTTTGGTAATATTCCATGTGGCATGTCTTTCTTCTATCATCGATATTTCCTTTCACCTGCTTCAAATCAAAGAAAATTTGTTAGTTTAAAATGCGGTGAACGGTCGTGCCACTCCTGCCGGGGATGGCTTTTCCTTCTTCTGTTCTAAGTTCCCGAAACTTGTCGGGGATAATGTTATTTGCTGGGAATGATATTTCTGTTGGGGGATGGTTTTTCCATTTATCCCTTCCCTTTTCTGTGTTTCAAAGTGTGACGACCCAAAGGGTCATCACTTGTTTTATTAATCATTCCGAGCTTTTGAGGGCTTGAAAACCTCATTTATAGTTGCCTCGATTTGCGTGCACAGTCCGGGCACAAAGCTGGAAAATTGTTATGTTGAAATATGTGAAATATGTGAAAAAGTTGAAGAATTTTGATATTAATATTGATATGGTTGACTTTGGTCAACATTTTTGGTAAACGAACCCGGATCCGTGATTTGACTGTCTCAGAAAATTCGTAGAAAAATATGGAATTTGGACGTATGCCCGGAATTGAAATTCGAGGTCTAGAACCCCGGTAAAAGAATTTTTCTGTTAAATTATTTTCCGAAAATGTTTAAGGAAAATGAAACTGAATTTTGATTAAAAAGTACTGGTATCGGGCTTGTATTATGGTTCTGACGCCCGGTACAGGTCATATATATTGGTTAAGCGCTTCCTGTAAAGTTTGGTTGAAAACGGACGTCGTTTGACGTGTTTCGGCCTTAAATTGGAAATTTTGGAAATTATGAAATTTGAAAGAATTCTTGAGTTTTAAGGCTCAATTTCTTGATTTTGATGTTATTTTGGCGATTTGATCGCGCGAGCAAGTTCGTATGATGTTTTTGAGTCAGTGTACATACTTGGTTTGAATCCCCGAGGGCTCGGGTGAGTTTCGGATAGGTAACGGGATGGTTTTTGGACTTGGAAATGCAGCAGAAATTCTGCAATTTTTGCACAGAGATTTTCTTCTATGCGATCGCATAGGTGTAGCTGCGATCGCATAGAGCAAAAATCAGGGATCCCAAAATCCTTCTATGCAATCGCAATAGTTCCCATGCGATCGCATAGCTCAAACTTTCCCTCATATGCGATCACACAGTATCCTTCGCGATCGCATAGAGTAAGACTGAGGCCCAGAATTTCCTTCTATGCGATCGCATACCATTCCCTGCGATCGCATAGAGTAATTTCAGTTCATCCATTTTTCCTTCTATGCGATCGCATTGGACCTCCGCGATCGCATAGAGTAATTTTGCTGTCCCCATTTTTCTTCTATGCGATCGCATCACAGGCCCTGCGATCGCATAGAATAAATCGTTGCCCAGTGAATTTCAGTCAGAAAACAGAACAGAAATGGGATAAAAATCCCATTTCTGTTCAACTCTCTTCTCCATAGCTCCTTGGGCGATTTTTGAGCGATTCTTCATCAAACTTCTTGGGTAAGTGATTCTTAACTCTTTTTCTTCATTTTCCATCAATATTATTTGAATTCCTAAGCCTAAATAGGTGTAAATGGGTAGAAAAATTGAGAATTTAGTATAGTAAGGGTTTTCAAAGAATTTGCGATCTAGACCTCGTTTTGGTGTCAAACTTAAGAACAAATTGTATATTTGAACTCATGGAAGATTGGGTGAACTTATTTTGGTTCGAAACTTGAGTTTCGATTATGTGGGCTCGGGGTCGATTTTTACTATTCCGGGCAGAATGTTGTAAAAATCATATTTAGCAATATGAACTAGTTTGTTAAGTAGAATTGATGATATTAAATCAATTGTGTATAGATACGATTGGATTGGAGCCAAATTCGAAAGGAAAAGACAATGCTACGGATTGAATCGTTCGTAAACTTTCGAGGTAAGTGTTTGTTCTATCCTAGCTTGTAGGAATAGGAATTTAGTTATGAATAAATTGTTGATTAAGAGTTATTGGTGTTATACCGGTAATGAAGATAAAATTGTTGAAATTATTATCAATTATTGGTTTAAAACCGGTAATTTTGAATATTGTTGGTATAGAGATTATTGGCTAAATGCCGGTAATATATATATTTATGAATTGGGATCGTGTGGCGCGCCGACCACTTATATATTTATGAATTGGGATCGTGTGGCGCGCCGACCACTTATATATTTATGAATTGGGATCGTGTGGTACGCCGACCACAAAGTGACTTAAATCTTGGCATTGGCCATAGATGCCGGTAGCCTATTGATATATTTGGGAGCGGGTGGTACGCCTACCACAAGATATAATTATTGATATATTTGGGAGCGGGTGGTACGCCTACCACAAGATATAATTACTGTGATAGTTGGAAGCGGGTGGTACGCCTACCACGAGATATGAAATGAGAGAGGAATTAAGACATGAAAGTAAGATTTATTCTATTGATTAGATTATTCTGGATATCGTGAGTTATTGACTGTTATTTCAGAGCAGAGTATTTCCTTATAAATGTATTGTATATATATATATATATTGCAACTGTACAGGTTTATGTGGGTGACTGGCCTTAGCCTTGTCACTAGTTCGCTGGGATAGGCCAGGCACTTACCAGCACATGGGGTCGGTTGTGCTGATACTACACTCTGCGCTCTTTTTGCGCGGATACAGGTTACGGACAGCAGCAGCGGCGGTAGCGACTTGTGGATTTTTCGACTACTGAGACTACGAGGTAGCCTTGCAGGCGTCCGCAGGACCCGTCGTCTCTTCTATCTATGCTTTTCATTCTGTTATCTCATGTAATCGAGATAAACAGCTTGTATTTTCTTTCAGACAATTATGTGTATTATTCTTAGAAGTTCGTGAGTATTGTGACACCAGTCTTGGGTAGTGTATCATGTTTGGGTTTTCTTTATCATATTTAACTAAGTCTTCCGCTAATTTGGATTATTCCGCTGTAATTTATATGTTTTTAATAATAGGTTATAATAAGAAATTGGTAATTAATAGAGATGTAATTAATATTTGGCTTGCCTAGCTTCCATTTAGTAGGCGCCATCATGACCCCGATGGTGGGAAATCCGGGTCGTGACAAGTTGGTATCAGAGCACTAGGTTGCACAGGTCTCACAACTCACGAACAACCTTAGTAGAATCCGAAGGATCGGTACGGAGACGTCTGTATTTATCCTCCAGAGGCTACGGAGTTAGGAAAATATTCCCTTTATTCTTTCCAGTCGTGCGACTTGATCTTTCAAATGTTAATTGAACTTCTACTCTGTTCTTCCGCAGATGGTAAGGACACGTGCATCCTCATCTACTGACCAGCAGCCCGAGGTCCCAGCAGCGGCAGCTCCCGCTAGGGGTAGAGGCCGAGGTCGTCCTAGAGGACAAGGTAGGGGCAGAGCTCAGCCCCGAGCAGCGGCCCAAGTGACATAACCTCCGGTTCATATCGAGGAGGAAGTTATAGCCCCAGCAGCTCCAGTAGGCCCAGCTCAGGTCCCAGGTGGAGCTTTATTTTCACCGGATCTTCAGGATGCTTTGGTCCGGATAGCAGGTTTTATGGATCATATCACCAGAGCAGGTTTATTACCGGTAGCACCAGCCACTTCTCAAGTTGGAGGAGGTAATCAGACTCCTGCTACGCGCACTCCGGAGCCAGTGATTCCCCAGACTCAGGTTCCTGTGATTCAGCCAGTTGAGGCAGCTCGGCCTATTATTGCGACTCCGTCTAATGATGGTGCAGCCATGTCCGCTGACGCGTTGTGGAGATTGGACAGGTTTACCAAGCTGTTCACTACCACATTCAGTGGCACTCCTTCAGAGGATCCACAGGATTTCCTATACAACTGCCACGAAGTTCTCCGTACTATGGGTATTGTGGAGACTAATGGTGTGGATTTTGCTACTTTTCGGTTATGTGGTTCCGCCAAGACTTGGTGGAGAGATTATTGTCTATCCAGGCCAGCGGAATCGTCATCTTTGACTTGGGAGCATTTTGCAGAATTATTCTTGGAGAAGTTCCTTCCAGCAACTCAGCGGGAGGTTATGCGCAGACAATTTGAGCGTCTTCATCAGGGTTCTATGTCTGTCACACAGTACGAGACTAGTTTCGTGGACCTGGCTCGTCATGCTATTATCATACTTCCCATAGATCGGGAGAGAGTGAAGAGGTTTATTGATGGCTTAAATCAGCCAATTCGGCTACAGATGGCTATGGGGGCAGGAACTGAAATCACTTTTCAGGAGGCGGCTAATGCAGCCCGCCGGATCGAGATGGCTCTGTCACAGGGAGCGAGACATGGATCGGATAAGAGATCTCGTAATTCGGGTAGATTCAGTGGTACCTCGTCTGGAGATAGAGATTTTTATGATAGAGGCCATCCTCCCAGGCCTTATCAATCAGCTCTTCAGGTTTCTCATGATGCTTCAGGTGATCGTAATTCTCAGCCACGCTACTCTGATCAGCAGCCTATCAGTGCACCACCACTTCGCCATTTTCAGCAGTCGAGGGCTTGTTTTACGTGCGGTGATCTTAGGCACATTGCAAGGTATTGCCCTCGAGCTTCTGACAGATCTCACCAGCAGGGTTCTCGTGCCATGATTCAGGCCCCAGTTCCCTCACAGCCTGCCCAGCCGGCTAGAGGCGGAGGTAGAGGACACAGAGGTGGAGGTAGAGGTCATAGAGGTGGAGCTCGGACCGATAGAGGTAGAGACCAGCCAGCAGCTGATCGTCCTAGAGATACTGCTCAGGGTGGTGGGGCACAGCCCCGATGTTATGCACTTCCCGCCAGACCAGAGGCTGAGTCTTCTGATGCCGTCATTACGGGTATTATTTTGGTTTGTGATAGAAAGGCATCAGCATTATTTGACCCTGGGTCTACATATTCGTATGTGTCTTCCTATTTTGCACCATACTTGGTTCAGCCCAGTGATCCACTGAGTGTTCCTGTTCATGAGTCTACACCAATAGGCGATTCCATTGTGGTTGATCGAGTTCATCGGTCATGTATTATAGTAATTGAAGGTCTCGAGACCCGTGCTGATTTATTACTCCTAAATATGGTGGACTTTGATATTATACTAGGCATGGACTGGCTATCTCCGTATCATGCTATTTTAGATTGCCATGCCAAGACTGTGACTTTAGCCCTGCCGAATTCGCCTCGTATAGAGTGGAAAGGAATTTCAGGTCATACTAGCCGTAATGTTATTTCTTATGTTAAAGCTCAGCCTATGGTTGGAAAGGGATGCTTGGCTTATTTGGCCTATGTCCGTGATTCTAGTGCTGAGGTTCCTTCTATTGACTCTGTGCCCGTGGTTCGCGAATTTCCTGAAGTATTCCCTTCAGACTTGCCAGGTATGCCGCCCGATAGGGACATTGATTTTTGCATTGATTTGGCTCCGGGCACTCAGCCCATTTCCATTCCCCCATACCGTATGGCTCCGCCAGAGTTAAAAGAATTGAAGGAACAGTTGCAGGATTTACTTGAAAAGGGTTTCATTAGACCCAGTGTTTCGCCGTGGGGTGCACCTGTATTATTTGTAAAGAAGAAAGATGGTTCGATGAGAATGTGCATTGACTATCGACGGTTAAACAAGGTGACTATCAAAAATAAATATCCACTTCCGCGAATTGATGATTTATTTGACCAGCTTCAGGGTGCCAAGGTATTTTCAAAGATAGATTTGAGATCTGGCTATCATCAGCTGAAGATTAGGGCATCCGATGTCCCTAAGACAGCGTTCCGCACTCGGTATGGACATTATGAATTTCTGGTCATGTCTTTTGGGTTGACAAATGCTCCAGTAGCTTTTATGGAATTAATGAATCGGGTGTTCCGGCCTTATTTAGACTTGTTTGTAATAGTCTTCATTGATGACATATTAATATATTCCCGCGGTCAGGAGGAGCATGCGCAACATCTCAGAGTGGCCTTACAGACTCTGAGAGATAGCCAGCTATATGCAAAATTTTCGAAGTGTGAATTTTGGCTAAGTTTAGTTGCATTCCTGGGTCATATTGTGACGGCAGCAGGTATTCAGGTTGATCCGAAGAAAATTGAGGCAGTCAAGAACTGGCCTAGACCAACATCAGCTACAAATATTCGGAGTTTCTTGGGTTTAGCGGGTTATTATCGCCGATTCGTAGAGGGGTTTCTCATCTATTGCAACCCCACTGACCAGATTGACCCAGAAAGGTATTCAATTTGAATGGTCCGATGAATGTGAAGCGAGCTTTCAAAAGCTCAAGACAACCTTGACCACAGCACCGGTATTGGTTTTACCCACAGGTACGGGACCTTATATTGTTTATTGTGATGCTTCCCGTATTGGGATTGGTGCAGTGTTAATGCAGGATGGCAAGGTTATTGCCTATGCTTCGAGGCAGTTGAAGATTCATGAGAAGAACTATCCAGTGCATGATCTAGAATTGGCGGCGATTATTCACGCATTGAAGATCCGGAGGCATTATTTGTATGGTGTAGCATGTGAAGTATACACCGATCATAAGAGTCTTCAGTATTTGTTTAAGCAGAAAGAGTTGAATTTGAGGCAAAGAAGATGGCTAGAATTGCTAAAAGATTATGATATCACCATTTTATATCATCCGGGAAAAGCAAATGTGGTGGCCGACGCTTTGAGTAGGAAGTCAGCCAGTATGGGTAGTCTTGCTTATATTCCAGTCAATCAGAGACCACTTGCTTTGGATGTTCAGTCCTTGGCTAACCGGTTCGTGAGATTAGACATTTCGAGCCTAGCAGGGTGTTAGCCTGCACGGTCGCTCGTTCTTCCTTATTTGAGCGTATCCGTGAGAGGCAATTTGATGATCCTCATTTGCGTGAGTTGAGAGATACAATACAGCGGGGAGGTGCCACACAGGTAAATCTAGATGATGATGGGGTATTGAAATTGCGGGGTCGAGTTTGTGTGCCCAGGATTCGAGAGTTAATCTTAGCGGAGGCCCACAGTTCGCGGTATTCTATTCACCTAGGCGCCGCGAAGATGTACCAGGACTTACGGCAGCACTATTGGTGGCGCGAATGAAGAAAGATATCGTTGCGTATGTCGCTCGGTGTCTAAATTGTCAAGCAGGTGAAATATGAGCACCAGAGACCTGGTGGTGTATTCCACAGGATTGAAATTCCCGAGTGGAAATGGGAGCGGATCACTATGGATTTCGTTACTCGGACTTCCTTTGACTCGGAGGAAATTTGATGCTATTTGGGTCATTGTTGATAGGTTGACCAAGTCAGCACACTTTATTCCAGAGTATCTGTCTCCTACTCGTCGGAGAGGTTAGCGGAGGTTTACATTAGAGAAATTGTTCGTCTCCATGGAGTGCCGGTATCTATTATCTCCGATCGAGGTACGCAGCTTACCTCGCGGTTCCGGAGAGCGGTCCAACAGGAGTTAGGCACCCGTGTTCGGCTGAGTACAACATTTCATCCTCGGACGGATGGCCGATCCGAGAGGACTATTCGTATTCTAGAGGACATGCTTCGAGCCTCGTGTTATTGATTTCGGAGGCTCGTGGGACCGGTTTCCGCCATTAGCGAAGTTCGCCTACAATAACGGTTACCAATCTAGCATCCGGATGGCTCCGTATGAGGCGTTGTATGGTAGGCGATGTCGATCACCAGTGGGATGGTTTGAACCGGGAGAGGCTCGGTTGTTAGGTACAGACTTAGTTCAGGAGGCCTTGGATAAGGTCAAGACTATTCAGAGAGATTGCGTTCAGCTCAGTCCAGGCAGAAGACTTATGCGGATCGTAAGGTTCGAGATGTAGATTTCATGGTTGGTGAACGAGTATTGCTCCGAGTGTCGCCTATGAAGGGCGTGATGAGGTTTGGGAAGAAGGGCAAGCTCAGCTCTAGGTATATTGGTCCATTTGAGATTCTAGACCGAGTGGGAGGGGTGGCTTACAGATTAGCTTTGCCGCCTAGCTTATCAGCCGTGCATCCAGCTTTTCATGTATCTATGCTTCGGAGATACCACGGCGATCCCACACATGTGTTAGACTTCGGCATTGTCCAATTGGACAATGATCTATCTTACGAGGAGGAGCCGGTGGCCATTCTAGACCCGGAGGTTCGACAGTTGAGGTCGAAGAGTTATCCTTTTGTGCGTGTTTAGTGGAGAGGTCAGCCTCCTGAGGCATCGACCTGGGAGTCCGAGTCCGATATGCGGAGCCGCTACCCACATTTGTTTCCCGACTCAGGTACTTCCTTTCTTTTGTCCGTTCGAGGACGAACGGTTGTTTTAGAGGTGGAGATTGTGACGACCCAAAGGGTCATCACTTGTTTTATTAATCATTCCGAACTTTTGAGGTCTTGAAAACCTCATTTATAGTTGCCTCGATTTGCGTGCACAGTCCGGGCACAAAGCTGGAAAATTTTTATGTTGAAATATGTGAAATATGTGAAAAAGTTGAAGAATTTTGATATTAATATTGATATGGTTGACTTTGGTCAACATTTTTGGTAAACGGACCCGGATCCGTGATTTGATGGTCTCAGAAAATCCGTAGAAAAATATGGAACTTGGGCGTATGCCCGGAATTGAAATCCGAGGTCTAGAACCCCGGTAAAAGAATTTTTCTGTTAAATTGTTTTCTGAAAATGTTTAAGGAAAATGAAACTGAATTTTGATTAAAAAGTAATGGTATCGGGCTCGTATTTTGGTTCCGACGCCCGGTATAGGTCATATATATTGGTTAAGCGCTTCTTGTAAAGTTTGGTTGAAAACGGACGTCGTTTGACGTGTTTCGGCCTTAAATTGGAAATTTTGGAAATTATGAAATTTGAAAGAATTCTTGAGTTTTAAGGCTCAATTCCTTGATTTTGATGTTATTTTGGCGATTTGATCGCGCGAGCAAGTTCGTATGATGTTTTTGAGTCAGTGTACATACTTGGTTTGAATCCCCGAGGGCTCGGGTGAGTTTCGGATAGGTAACGGGATGGTTTTTGGACTTGGAAATGCAGCAGAAATTCTGCAATTTTTGCACAGAGATTTTCTTCTATGCGATCGCATAGGTGTAGCTGCGATCGCATAGAGCAAAAATCAGGGATCCCAAAATCCTTCTATGCGATCGCATAGCTCAAACTTTCCCTCATATGCGATCGCACAGTATCCTTCGCGATCGCATAGAGTAAGACTGAGGCCCAGAATTTCCTTCTATGCGATCGCATACCATTCCTTGCGATCGCATAGAGTAATTTCAGTTCATCCATTTTTCCTTCTATGCGATCGCATTGGACCTCCGCGATCGCATAGAGTAATTTTGTTGTCCCCATTTTTCTTCTATGCGATCGCATCACAGGCCCTGCGATCGCATAGAGTAAATCGTTGCCCAGTGAATTTAATCCCAAACCAGAACAGAAACGGGATAAAAATCCCATTTCTGTTCAACTCTCTTCTCCACAACTCCTTGGGCGATTTTTGAGCGATTCTTCATCAAACTTCTTGGGTAAGTGATTCTTAACTCTTTTTCTTCATTTTCCATCAATATTATTTGAATTCCTAAGCCTAAATAGGTGTAAATGGGTAGAAAAATTGAGAATTTAGTATAGTAAGGGTTTTCAAAGAATTTGCGATCTAGACCTCGTTTTGGTGTCAAACTTAAGAACAAATTGTATATTTGAACTCATGGAAGATTGGGTGAACTTATTTTGGTTCGAAACTTGAGTTTCGATTATGTGGGCCCGGGGTCGATTTTTACTATTCCGGGCCGAATGTTGTAAAAATCATATTTAGCAATATGAACTAGTTTGTTAAGTAGAATTGATGATATTAAATCAATTGTGTATAGATACGATTGGATTGGAGCCAAATTCGAAAGGAAAAGGCATTGCTACGGATTGAATCGTTCGTAAACTTTCGAGGTAAGTGTTTGTTCTATCCTAGCTTGTAGGAATAGGAATTTAGTTATGAATAAATTGTTGATTAAGAGTTATTGGTGTTATACCGGTAATGAAGATAAAATTGTTGAAATTATTATCAATTATTGGTTTAAAACCGGTAATTTTGAATATTGTTGGTATAGAGATTATTGGCTAAATGCCGGTAATATATATATATATTTATGAATTGGGATCGTGTGGCGCGCCGACCACTTATATATTTATGAATTGGGATCGTGTGGTGCGCCGACCACTTATATATTTATGAATTGGGATCGTGTGGTACGCCGACCACAAAGTGACTTAAATCATGGCATTGGCCATAGATGCCGGTAGCCTATTGATATATTTGGGAGCGGGTGGTACACCTACCACAAGATATAATTACTGTGATAGTTGGGAGCGGGTGGTACGCCTACCACAAGATATAATTACTGTGATGATAGTTGGGAGCGGGTGGTACGCCTACCACGAGATATGAAATGAGAGAGGAATTAAGACATGAAAGTAAGATTTATTCTGTTGATTAGATTATTCTGGATATCGTGAGTTATTGACTGTTATTTCAGAGTAGAGTATTTCCTTATAAATGTATTGTATATATATATATATATTGCAACTGTACATGTTTATGTGGGTGACTTGCCTTAGCCTTGTCACTAGTTCGCTGGGATAGGCCAGGCACTTACCAGCACATGGGGTCGGTTGTGCTGATACTACACTCTGCGCTCTTTTTGCGCAGATACAGGTTACGGACAGCAGCAGCGGCAGTAGCGACTTGTGGATTTCTCGACTACCGAGACTACGAGGTAGCCTTGCAGGCGTCCGCAGGACCCGTTGACTCTTCTATCTATGCTTTTCATTCTGTTATCTCATGTAATCGAGATAAACAACTTGTATTTTCTTTCAGACAATTATGTGTATTATTCTTAGAAGTTCGTGAGTATTGTGACACCAGTCTTGGGTAGTGTATCATGTTTGGGTTTTCTTTATCATATTTAACTAAGTCTTCCGCTAATTTTGATTATTCCGCTGTAATTTATATGTTTTTAATAATAGGTTATAATAAGAAATTGGTAATTAATGGAGATGTAATTAATATTTGGCTTGCCTAGCTTCCATTTAGTAGGCGCCATCATGACCCCGATGGTGGGAAATCCGGGTCGTGACAAGTTGGTATCAGAGCACTAGGTTGCACAGGTCTCACAACTCACGAACAACCTTAGTAGAATCCGAAGGATCGGTACGGAGACGTCTGTATTTATCCTCCAGAGGCTACGGAGTTAGGAAAATATTCCCTTTATTCTTTCCGGTCGTGCGACTTGATCTTTTAAATGTTAATTGAACTTCTACTCTGTTCTTCCGCAGATGGTAAGGACACGTGCATCCTCATCTACTGACCAGCAGCCCGAAGTCCCAGCAGCGGCAGCTCCCGCTAGGGGTAGAGGCCGAGGTCGAGGTCGTCCTAGAGGACAAGGTAGGGGCAGAGCTCAGCCCCGAGCAGCGGCCCAAGTGACAGAACCTCAGGTTCATATCGAGGAGGAAGTTCCAGCCCCAGCAGCTCCAGTAGGCCCAGCTCAGGTCCCAGGTGGAGCTTTATTTTCACCGGATCTTCAGGATGCTTTGGTCCGGATAGCAGGTTTTATGGATCATATCACCAGAGCAGGTTTATTACCGGTAGCACCAGCCACTTCTCAGGTTGGAGGAGGTAATCAGACTCCTGCTACGCGCACTCCGGAGCCAGTAATTCCCCAGGCTCAGGATCCTGTGATTCAGCCAGTTGAGGCAGCTCGACCTATTATTGCGACTCCGTCTAATGATGGTGCAGCCATGTCTGCTGATGCGTTGTGGAGATTGGACAGGTTTACCAAGCTGTTCACTACCACATTCAGTGGCACTCCTTCAGAGGATCCACAGGATTTCCTATACAAGCTGCCACGAAGTTCTCCGTACTATGGGTATCGTGGAGACTAATGGTGTGGATTTTGCTACTTTTCGATTATGTGGTTCCGCCAAGACTTGGTGGAGAGATTATTGTCTATCCAGGCCAGCGGAATCGTCATCTTTGACTTGGGAGCAGTTTGCAGAATTATTCTTGGAGAAGTTCCTTCCAGCAACTCAGCGGGAGTTTATGCGCAGACAATTTGAGCGTCTTCATCAGGGTTCTATGTCTGTCACACAGCACGAGACTAGGTTCGTGGACCTGGCTCGTCATGCTATTATCATACTTCCCATAGATCGGGAGAGAGTGAGGAGGTTTATTGATGGCTTAAATCAGCCAATTCGGCTACAGATGGCTATGGGGGCAGGAACTGAAATCACTTTTCAGGAGGCGGCTAATGCAGCCCGCCGGATCGAGATGGCTCTGTCACAGGGAGCGAGACATGGATCAGATAAGAGATCTCGTAATTCGGGTAGATTCAGTGGTACCTCGTCCGGAGATAGAGATTTTTATGATAGAGGCCATCCTCCTAGGCCTTATCAGTCAGCTCTTCAGGTTTCTCATGATGCTTCAGGTGATCGTAATTCGCAGCCACGCTACTCTGATCAACAGCCTATCAGTGCACCACCACTTCGCCATTTTCAGCAGTCGAGGGCTTGTTTTACGTGCGGTGATCTTAGGCACATTGCAAGGTATTGCCCTCAAGCTTCTGACAGATCTCACCAGTAGGGTTCTCGTGCCATGATTCAGGCCCCAGTTCCCTCACAGCCTGCCCAGCCGGCTAGAGGCGGAGGTAGAGGACATAGAGGTGGAGGTAGAGGTCATAGAGGTGGAGCTCAGACCGATAGAGGTAGAGACCAGCCAGAAGCTGATCGTCCTAGAGATACTGCTCAGGGTGGTGGGGCACAGCCCCGATGTTATGCACTTCCCGCCAGACCAGAGGCTGAGTCTTCTGATGCCGTCATTACAGGTATTATTTTGGTTTGTGATAGAAAGGCATCAGCATTATTTGACCCTGGGTCTACATATTCGTATGTGTCTTCCTATTTTGCACCATACTTGGTTCGGCCCAGTGATCCACTGAGTGTTCCTGTTCATGTGTCTACACCAGTAGGCGACTCTATTGTGGTTGATCGAGTTCATCGGTCATGTATTATAGTAATTGAGAGTCTCGAGACCCGTGCTGATTTATTACTCCTAAATATGGTGGACTTTGATATTATACTAGGCATGGACCGGCTATCTCTATATCATGCTATTTTAGATTGCCATGCCAAGACTGTGACTTTAGCTCTGCCGAATTCGCCTCGTATAGAGTGGAAAGGAATTTCAGGTCATACTAGCCGTAATGTTATTTCTTATGTTAAAGCTCATCGTATGGTTGGAAAGGGATGCTTGGCTTATTTGGCCTATGTCCGTGATTCTAGTGCCGAGGTTCCTTCTATTGACTCTGTGCCTGTGGTTCGCGAATTTCCTGAAGTATTTCCTTCAGACTTACCAGGTATGCCGCCCGATAGGGACATTGATTTTTGCATTGATTTGGCTCCAGGAACTCAGCCCATTTCCATACCCCCATACCGTATGGCTCCGCCAGAGTTAAAAGAATTGAAGGAACAGTTGCAGGATTTACTTGAAAAGGATTTCATTAGGCCCAGTGTTTCGCCGTGGGGTGCACCCGTATTATTTGTAAAGAAGAAAGATGGTTCGATGAGAATGTGCATTGACTATCGACAGTTAAACAAGGTGACTATCAAAAATAAATATCCACTTCCGCGAATTGATGATTTATTTGACCAGCTTCGTGCCAAGGTATTTTCAAAGATAGATTTGAGATCTGGCTATCATCAGCTGAAGATTAGGGCATCTGATGTCCCTAAGACCGCGTTCCGCACTCGGTATGGACATTATGAATTTCTGGTCATGTCTTTTGGGTTGACAAATGCTCCAGCAGCTTTTATGGAATTAATGAATCGGGTGTTCCGGCCTTATTTAGACTTGTTTGTAATAGTCTTCATTGATGACATATTAATATATTCCCGCAGTCAGGAGGAGCATGCGCAACATCTCAGAGTGGCCTTACAGACTCTGAAAGATAGCCACCTATATGCAAAATTTTCAAAGTGTGAATTTTGGCTAAGTTCAGTTGCATTCCTGGGTCATATTGTGACGGCAGCAGGTATTCAGGTTGATCCGAAGAAAATTGAGGCAGTCAAGAACTGGCCTAGACCAACATCAGCTACAAATATTCGGAGTTTCTTGGGTTTAGCGGGTTATTATCGCCGATTCGTAGAGGGGTTTTCATCTATTGCAACCCCACTGACCATATTGACCCAGAAAGGTATTCAATTTGAATGGTCCGATGAATGTGAAGCGAGCTTTCAAAAGCTCAAGACAACCTTGACCACAGCACCGGTATTGGTTTTACCCACAGGTACGGGACCTTATACTGTTTATTGTGATGCTTCCCGTATTGGGCTTGGTGCAGAGTTAATGCAGGATGGCAAGGTTATTGCCTATGCTTCGAGGCAGTTGAAGATTCATGAGAAGAACTATCCAGTGCATGATCTAGAATTGGCGGCGATTATTCACGCATTGAAGATCCTGGAGGCATTATTTGTATGGTGTAGCATGTGAAGTATACACCGATCATAAGAGTCTTCAGTATTTGTTTAAGCAGAAAGAGTTGAATTTGAGGCAAAGAAGATGGCTAGAATTGCTAAAAGATTATGATATCACCATTTTATATCATCCGGGAAAAGCAAATGTGGTGGCCGACGCTTTGAGTAGGAAGTCAGCCAGTATGGGTAGTCTTGCTTATATTCCAGTCAATCAGAGACCACTTGCTTTGGATGTTCAGTCCTTGGCTAACCGGTTCGTGAGATTAGACATTTCTGAGCCTAGCAGGGTGTTAGCCTGCACGGTCGCTCGTTCTTCCTTATTTGAACGTATCCGTGAGAGGCAATTTGATGATCCTCATTTGCGTGAGTTGAGAGATACAGTACAGCGGGGAGGTGCCACACAAGTAAATCTAGATGATGATGGGGTATTGAAATTGCAGGGTCGAGTTTGTGTGCCCAATGTCGAAGGGATTCGAGAGTTGATCTTAGCAGAGGCCCACAGTTCGCGGTATTCTATTCACCCGGGCGCCGCGAAGATGTACCAGGACTTACGGCAGCACTATTGGTGGCGCAGAATGAAGAAAGATATCGTTGCGTATGTCGCTCGGTGTCTAAATTGTCAGCAGGTGAAATATGAGCACCAGAGACCTGGTGGTGTATTCCATAGGATTGAAATTCCCGAGTGGAAATGGGAGCGGATCACTATGGATTTCGTTACTGGACTTCCTTTGACTCGGAGGAAATTTGATGCTATTTGGGTCATTGTTGATAGGTTGACCAAGTCAGCACACTTTATTCCAGTATCTGTCTCCTACTCGTCGGAGAGGTTAGCGGAGGTTTACATTAGAGAAATTGTTCGTCTCCATGTAGTGCCAGTATCTATTATCTCTGATCGGGGTACGCAGTTTACCTCGCGGTTCTGGAGAGCGGTCCAGCAGGAGTTAGGCACCCAGGTTCAGTTGAGTACGGCATTTCATCCTCGGACGGATGGCCAGTCCGAGAGGACTATTCAGATTCTTGAGGACATGCTTCGAGCCTGTGTTATTGATTTCGGAGGCTTGTGGGACCAGTTTCTGCCATTAGCAGAGTTCGCCTACAATAACAGTTACCAATCTAGCATCCAGATGGCTCCGTATGAGGCGTTGTATGGTAGGCGATGTCGATCACCAGTTGGATGGTTTGAACCGGGAGAGGCTCGGTTGTTGGGTACAGACTTAGTTCAGGAGGCCTTGGATAAGGTCAAGACTATTCAGGAGAGATTGCGTTCAGCTCAGTCCAGGCAGAAGACTTATGCGGATCGTAAGGTTCGAGATGTAGATTTCATGGTTGGCGAACGAGTATTGCTCCGAGTGTCGCCTATGAAGGGCGTGATGAGGTTTGGGAAGAAGGGCAAGCTCAGCCTTAGGTATATTGGTCCATTTGAGATTCTAGACAGAGTGGGAGGGGTGGCTTACACATTAGCTTTGCCGCCTAGCTTATCAGCCGTGCATCCAGTTTTTCATGTATCTATGCTTCGGAGATACCACGGCGATCCCACACATGTGTTAGACTTCAGTACCGTCCAATTGGACAATGATCTATCTTACGAGGAGGAGCCGGTGGCCATTCTAGACCGGCAGGTTCGACAGTTGAGGTCGAAGAGTTATCCTTTTGTGCGTGTTTAGTGGAGAGGTCAGCCTCCTGAGGCATCGACCTGGGAGTCCGAGTCCGATATGCGGAGCCGCTACCCACATTTGTTTCCCGACTCAGGTACTTCCTTCTCTTGTCCGTTCGAGGACGAACGGTTGTTTTAGAGGTGGAGATTGTGACGACCCAAATGGTCATCACTTGTTTTATTAATCATTCCGAGCTTTTGAGGTCTTGAAAACCTCATTTATAGTTGCCTCGATTTGCGTGCACAGTCCGGGCACAAAGCTGGAAAATTGTTATGTTGAAATATGTGAAATATGTGAAAAAGTTGAAGAATTTTGATATTAATATTGATATGGTTGACTTTGGTCAACATTTTTGGTAAACGGACCCGGATCCGTGATTTGACGGTCTCAGAAAATCCGTAGAAAAATATGGAACTTGGGCGTATGCCCGGAATTGAAATCCGAGGTCTAGAACCCCGGTAAAAGATTTTTTCTGTTAAATTGTTTTCTGAAAATGTTTAAGGAAAATGAAACTGAAATTTGATTAAAAAGTACTGGTATCGGGCTCGTATTTTTGTTCCGACGCCCGGTATAGGTCATATATATTGGTTAAGCGCTTCCTGTAAAGTTTGGTTGAAAACGGACGTCGTTTGACGTGTTTCGGCCTTAAATTGGAAATTTTGGAAATTATGAAATTTGAAAGAATTCTTGAGTTTTAAGGCTCAATTCCTTGATTTTGATGTTATTTTGGCGATTTGATCGCGCGAGCAAGTTCGTATGATGTTTTTGAGTCAGTGTACATACTTGGTTTGAATCCCCGAGGGCTCGGGTGAGTTTCGGATAGGTAACGGGATGGTTTTTGGACTTGGAAATGCAGCAGAAATTCTGCAATTTTTGCACAGAGATTTTCTTCTATGCGATCACATAGGTGTAGCTGCGATCACATAGAGCAAAGATCAGGGGTCCTAAAATCCTTCTATGCGATCGCAATAGTTCCCATGCGATCGCATAGCTCAAACTTTCCCTCATATGCGATCGCACAGTATCATTCGCGATCGCATAGAGTAAGACTGAGGCCCAGAATTTCCTTCTATGCGATCGCATACCATTCCCTGCGATCGCATAGAGTATCAGTTCATCCATTTTTCCTTCTATGCGATCGCATTGGACCTCCGCGATCGCATAGAGTAATTTTGCTGTCCCCATTTTTCTTCTATGCGATCGCATCACAGGCCCTGCGATCGCATAGAGTAAATCGTTGTCCAGTGAATTTAATCCCAAACCAGAACAGAAACGGGATAAAAATCCCATTTCTGTTCAACTCTCTTCTCCACAACTCCTTGGGCGATTTTTGAGCGATTCTTCATCAAACTTCTTGGGTAAGTGATTCTTAACTCTTTTTCTTCATTTTCCATCAATATTATTTGAATTCCTAAGCCTAAATAGGTGTAAATGGGTAGAAAAATTGAGAATTTAGTATAGTAAGGGTTTTCAAAGAATTTGCGATCTAGACCTCGTTTTGGTGTCAAACTTAAGAACAAATTGTATATTTGAACTCATGGAAGATTGGGTGAACTTATTTTGGTTCGAAACTTGAGTTTCGATTATGTGGGCTCGGGGTCGATTTTTACTATTCCGGGCAGAATGTTGTAAAAATCATATTTAGCAATATGAACTAGTTTGTTAAGTAGAATTGATGATATTAAATAAATTGTGTATAGATACGATTGGATTGGAGCCAAATTCGAAAGGAAAAGGCATTGCTCCGGATTGAATCGTTCGTAAACTTTCGAGGTAAGTGTTTGTTCTATCCTAGCTTGTAGGAATAGGAATTTAGTTATGAATAAATTGTTGATTAAGAGTTATTGGTGTTATACCGGTAATGAAGATAAAATTGTTGAAATTATTATCAATTATTGGTTTAAAATCGGTAATTTTGAATATTGTTGGTATAGAGATTATTGGCTAAATGCCGGTAATATATATATTTATGAATTGGGATCGTGTGGCGCGCCGATCACTTATATATTTATGAATTGGGATCGTGTGGCGCGCCGACCACTTATATATTTATGAATTGGGATCGTGTGGTACGCCGACCACAAAGTGACTTAAATCTTGGCATTGGCCATAGATGCCGGTAGCCTATTGATATATTTGGGAGCGGGTGGTACGCCTACCACAAGATATAATTACTGTGATAGTTGGGAGCGGGTGGTACGCCTACCACAAGATATAATTACTGTGATAGTTGGGAGCGGGTGGTACGCCTACCACGAGATATGAAATGAGAGAGGAATTAAGACATGAAAGTAAGATTTATTCTGTTGATTAGATTATTCTGGATATCGTGAGTTATTGACTGTTATTTCAGAGCAGAGTATTTCCTTATAAATGTATTGTATATATATGTATATTGCAACTGTACAGGTTTATGTGGGTGACCGGCCTTAGCCTTGTCACTAGTTCGCTGGGATAGGCCAGGCACTTACCAGCACATGGGGTCGGTTGTGCTGATACTACACTCTGCGCTCTTTTTGCGCAGATACAGGTTACGGACAGCAGCAGCGGCAGTAGCGACTTGTGGATTTCTCGACTACCGAGACTACGAGGTAGCCTTGCAGGCGTCCGCAGGACCCGTTGACTCTTCTATCTATGCTTTTCATTCTGTTATCTCATGTAATCGAGATAAACAACTTGTATTTTCTTTCATACAATTATGTGTATTATTCTTAGAAGTTCGTGAGTATTGTGACACCAGTCTTGGGTAGTGTATCATGTTTGGGTTTTCTTTATCATATTTAACTAAGTCTTCCGCTAATTTTGATTATTCCGCTGTAATTTATATGTTTTTAATAATAGGTTATAATAAGAAATTGGTAATTAATGGAGATGTAATTAATATTTGGCTTGCCTAGCTTCCATTTAGTAGGCGCCATCA
Source organism: Nicotiana noctiflora (assembly GCA_032618575.1). Taxonomy (NCBI): domain Eukaryota; kingdom Viridiplantae; phylum Streptophyta; class Magnoliopsida; order Solanales; family Solanaceae; genus Nicotiana; species Nicotiana noctiflora. The sequence goes on along the minus strand of JASVEL010002000.1, from coordinate 61,082 downwards.
TGACCCCGATGGTGGGAAATCCGGGTCGTGACACAAAGCTTGCTGGTGAAACTCAAAAATCACTTTTTTCAAAAGGTTTCATTTTCCTTCAATATTGCTGGAGATAGAAATGTCATCAGCTAGGGATGCATTTTCCTTTTTCCTTCCCCACTTTGTGTTGTCCGATCATCTTGGGACTCGGTTGATAATCTGTCGGAATTATTTGCGTATCTTGAAAATCCGTAAGGGATTCTTTTGGGGACTTGGTCCTTGATTTTCTCGACTGCATCTTTCGGGTCTTCTCCATTTCCTGACATTCCAGACCAACTTGGTCTGTCCTACCCTCGTTTTGCTTTGCACCAATTGGGCAACTGATAGTAAGCTCTGAAAAGTCTTTCTCAAAATAGACTTGGTTAAAAACCTTGAAACAAAGAAAATTAAAAGATAGAAAAAGAAGGAAGCTTTCTGAACGAATGTTGAAAAAAAGCAAAAAAAGAACTTATCTGAATGGTATAACCGATCCCAACGATCACGTCGTGCATTCCAGATTAATCAACCCAGTCTATTTTTATCAATCAATCTTTCTGATAGCCTCATTCGCTGAGGATGAACAGGTGCACGACTCTTTGTCAAATGCGGGTCTTTTCCGCCACTCTATCTTGTCGCCTCATAGTGCCCTTCGAGGGGTTTTCACTAATGAGACTCTCTCATTTCTCTCAACTCCCATCGCCTTATGGTGCATGTGAAGGTTTTCACCGATAAGACTCTCTCATTTTGTGTTTTCTTCGCTGGAGATTGGAACGACACCGATAAGATTCTCTTCACTGGGATTCTTTTGGCTATCAATTCCTTCAGCTTATTCCCTTTCTGTTGGGGATCATCGTGTTACTCTTGGTCTTTACTTTCCTGACTGGGCATTTCCCGGATACTGATCGGGAGGTCTTTTTCGGACATCTCATATGGGTTTTTGTGTGGGTCTTAAAAAGAAAAGAGTATCAAAAATTCACAATAACTCTGAATGGGTGAAATATTACAACTTTCGGAATCAAAACTCTTTTCATAAAAACAACATAACTTCTACCCCAGTTTCTTGTTTGGGGAAGGATTAACTTTTATTCACTCTATGACCGAGTCGTGAGGCGCCTATGTATCCTATATGAGGAATCAAGTCAAACGTAGTTCCTTTGATTCATTTAAATTTCATGTGACTCCTTTTTTTTTTGTTTATTTTTTCTTTTATTTTCTCTTTCCGTTATTGATTACAAGAGAGGGATATGAAAGAATAAATAAGGCTCAAAGGAGGAAACAATGGTTAAAAGTGTTTGGATAGAAGAAAGAATTGCCTTCGTCATTTCATTATCCGATAAACACCCAGTACAAACAAACAAAATGAACCAAAATCATAAAGAAATTACACGTAATATCTCTTGACCGCATCAGAATTGATAGCCATGTCGGTGCATCTTCCCTCAATATCGGTCAGACATAGAGCTCCATTGGATAATACTCTGGTCACAATAAGCGGCCCTTGCCAATTCGGGGCGAACTTGCCCTTTGCTTCGGCCTGATGTGGGAGGATCCGCTTCAGTACTTGTTGCCTTACTTCAAATTTTCTGGGGCGTACCTTCTTATTGTAAGATCTTGCCATTCTCCTCTGATAAAATTGGCCATGACATACTGCTGCCAATCTCTTTTCATCAATTAAGCTCAACTGCTCCAATCGAGTTTTGACCCATTCGTCATCATCAATCTCAGCTTCAGCGACAATTCGGAGGGATGGAATCTCAACTTCTGCTGGTATTACTGCTTTAGTTCCATACACCAGCAAGTAAGGAGTCGCACCTACTGAAGTGCGGATAGTAGTGCGATAACCCAACAATGCAAATGGTAGCTTTTCATGTCATTGCCTAGATCCTTCTACCATTTTTCTCAATATCTTCTTTATATTCTTGTTCGCTGCCTCAACTGCGCCATTTGCTTTGGGACGATATGGGGTGGAATTACGATGTGTAATCTTGAACTGTTGACATACTTCTTTCATCAAACCACTGTTAAGATTAGCACCGTTGTCCGTGATGATCATTTTTGGAATTCCAAATCTACAGATGATATGGGAATGCACAAAATCCACAACTGCCTTCTAGGTCACTGACTTGAAAGTTTTAGCTTCAACCCATTTGGTAAAATAGTCAATGGCTACCAGAATGAACCTGTGACCGTTGGAAGTTGCGGCGCGATAGGTCCAATGACATCCATACCCCAAGCAACAAATGGCCATGGTGCTGACATTGCATGCTATTCTGTTGATGGACAATGAATCGGATCTCCGTGAATTTGACACTGATGGCATTTTTGTACGAAACTTATACAATCACGCTCCATAGTGAGCCAATATTATCCTGCTCGAAGAATCTTCTTCGCCAATACATATCCGTTCATATGTGGCCCACAAACTCCAGCGTGCACCTCTGTCATCACTATTGTGGCTTGGCCTGCATCTATACATCTCAGCAATCCCAAATCCGGGGTTCTTTTGTACAACACACCTCCACGAAGGAAAAATCCATTTGTCAATCGTCGAATAGCTCTCTTTTGATCTCCAGTTGCCAGCTCTGGGTATATTCCCATCCTGAGGTATTCTTTGACATCATGAAACCATGGCTCGCCATCCATTTCTTCCTCCACCACATTGCAATAAGCATGTTGATCCCGAACCTCAATATGTAATGGATTAACATGAATCTTGTCTGGGTGATGCAACATCGATGCTAGAGTAGCCAAAGCATCGGCAACCTCATTATGCATTCTTGGGATATGTCCGAATTCTACTGACCGGAAACGCTTGGTCAGGTCATGCAAACATTGACGATATGGGATAAGCTTCAAATCTCTTATTTCCCATTCTCCTTGAACCTGATGTACCAGAAGGTCGGAGTCTCCCAAGACCATGACGTCCCGGACATCCATGTCCACAGCTAATCGTAACCCCAAAATGCATGCTTCGTATTCCGCCATGTTGTTGGTACAATAGAAGTGCAGCTGAGCCGTAACAGGATAATGATGTCCTATTTCAGAAATAAGTACTGCTCCTATTCCAACTCCCTTTGCATTTGCAGCTCCGTCAAAGAAAAGCTTCCACCCTGGCTCCTTGGTTAGTTCTAACTCATCAATTTACAACACTTCTTCGTCTGGAAAATACATCCTTAAAGGTTCGTATTCATTATCAACAAGATTCTCAGCTAAGTGATCGGCTAGTGCTTGGGCTTTCATAGCCGTCCTCGTCACATAGATGATGTCAAATTCTGTAAGTAATATTTTCCATTTTGCTAACTTTCCTGTAGGCATAGGTTTCTGGAAAATATACTTCAATGGATCCAAACTTGAAATGAGATAAGTAGTGTAGGAAGACAAATAATGCTTCAACTTCTGTGCCACCCAAGTTAGGGCGCAATATGTCTTCTCAAGATGAGTGTACTTAACTTCATATGATGTGAACTTCTTGCTGAGATAATAGATGGCCTGTTCCTTTCTGCCGGTGATGTCATGTTGTCCCATTACGCAGGCGAAAGAATTGTCCAAAACATTTAGATAAAGAATCAGAGGCCTCCCGGGTTCAGGTGGAACCAACAAAGGTGGGTTTGACAAATACTCCTTTATCTTATCAAAACCCTCTTGGCATTCTTCAGTCCACTTGACTGCAGCATCCTTCTTTAACAGCCTGAAAATAGGTTCACATGTTGATGTGAGCTGAGCAATGAATCGGCTGATGTAATTCATCCCAAAAGACTCATTACTTCAGTTTTGTTCTTTGGTGTTGGCAGTTCTTGTATGGATTTGATCTTTTATGGATCCAACTCAATACCTCGCCGACTGACATTGAATCCTAACATTTTTCCCGAGGGAACCCTAAATGCACATTTGGCTGGGTTGAGCTTAATGTCATACCTCCGAAGTCTCTGAAAAAACTTCCTCATATCTGCTACATGGTCCTCCTGGCACCTGGATTTTATGATCACATCGTCTACATACACCTCAATCTCTTTGTGTATCATGTCATGAAACACAGTAGTCATTGCTCTCATGTATGTTGCCCCAGCGTTCTTCAAACCAAACGGCATTACACTATAGCAATAAGTTCCCCAAGGAGTGATGAAAGTTGTCTTTTCTGCATCTTCTTCATCCATTAGGATCTGATGGTATCCTGCATAGCAATCCACAAAGGATCCAATCTCTCGCCCCGCACAATTGTCTATCAAGATATGGATGTTGGGTAGTGGGAAGTTATCTTTCGGGCTTGCCCTGTTCAGATTGCGATAATCGACACATACCAGAATTTTCCCATCCTTCTTCGGCACTGGCACCACATTGGCCAACCATTCGGGATATCGAGTAACCCGAATAACCTTTGCTAGCAACTGCTTGGTTAGTTCTTCTTTAATCTTTACACTCATGTCCGTTTTGAACTTCCTCAATTTCTGCTTGACGGGAGGACATGCCGGATCAATGGGCAATTTATGAACCACTAGATCTGTGCTTAAACCTGGCATGTCATCATACGACCATGCAAAAACATCTTTAAATTCAAAGAGTGTTTTGATTAGCTCTTCCCTGATACTCGGCTCAATGTGAATGCTGATTTTGGTTTCCCTAACATTATCCTCATCTCCTAAGTTGACAACTTCAATATCGTTTAAGTTAGGCTTAGGTTTCTCTTCAAAATGAGTTAATTCCCTGTTTATCTCTTCAAAAGCCTCATCTTCCTCATCTTCCTCATATTCCGATTCATCTTCACAATCGACCTCACGCACAATTAATTCGAATTCTGATTGACTTCTTAGACTAGGGTTGAAGATCCGTTGTGCATGCCATGTCATTGGTACCGGCAAAAAGAGAACTGTTCAGAAATGAAAAGAAACAAAAATCAAAATCAAGAAAAGAAAGGAAACTTTCATTTTTATTGAAAATGAGGAATAAAAGAGTTTCACACTACAAATAAAATCAGAACTGGATTACATCTCTAGAATAATCCAGGAAACAAAAAGAAAATCCAGAGCCTACTACCAAGACTCCTTCCAGATGGGAAGAGGAGTAGCCGTCCAATTGTTGGTTTTGGCTTTGGGCCCCACATACTGTATGTCCGCTTTACTGGAACCCTCTCCAGCTTCGATCATGTTGACATCATCAAACAACCTTTCAAAACTCTTATCCAGATCTCCATCTGGTCCAATCGACGGTCCAAGAATCTTTGGGTTCGACATCCTCCTGAAACCTTCTTTAACAAAAGACCGGAAGAGGTGTGGAATTGGTACCTCCACTTCCACACTGGTCGATTTCTCTTTTGTACTGTCCCTGATCATCATCACTGTCTGTGATGGCTTCTTGGGTTCTCCCTCTCCTTGCACAACCTCGATCATACGGGTTTCATGGTGGGTTGGTAGTGGGTTTTGGTTAATGTTGGGTACCTCGGGTGCCTGAACCTCAATCTTATTATCATCGATAAGATCTTGGATTGCATGCTTTAGTTTCCAACATCTCTCAGTAGTATGTTCGGGAGCCCCCGAACAATATTCACATTTTACTGAGTGGTCCAAATTCCGAGGTAAGGGATTTGGTAATCTAGGCTCAATATGACTCAACAAACATATCTGCTTCAATTTGTGGAATAAAGCAGTATAAGCTTCTCCTAATTCCGTGAATGTCCTTTATCTCTGAGTCCTTTCATTTCTGAAAGTCGAATTTCCCCGGAAACTTGGCCCTGTGGGATTTCTGTAGGTCCTTGGTGGTGGGTAGTTGTTATGGGGAGCTGGGTAGGTACTATGTGGGGTTGGCGTACGCCATTGCGGGCGCGCTGGAGGTTGGGTGTATGCTTGTGCTTGATGGACAGAAAAATGTTGTTCTTGAGGTGGGTAATAGGATTGTGGAGGATAATTCGGAATGTGGGGGTAATTTGGGTAAGGGGGTCTAAATTGGTGATGGGGGGAAGGACCTTTGGATCGGGACCAATTACCAGCCTCTATCGTTGTGACATCCTCTATTTTCTTCTTTCCGAGCGCACCTCCCGTGCCGCTCTGAATAGCCTGTGTTGTTGCCTTGATTGCTGAATAACTCAATATTTTGTTGGACTTGAGACCTTCTTCTATCATGCCTCCCATTTTGACCACTTCATTGAAGTATTTTCCCACTGATGTCACCAAATGACCGAAGTAGGTTGGCTCGAGAGTTTGCAGAAAGTAATCTATCATCTCCCCCTCTCTCATAGGAGGATCAACTCTAGCCGCCTGTTCTCCAACAAAATCCAAATTCCCGGAAGCTCTCCCCCGGTTTCTTCTCCAGCTTCAATAGTGTGAGACGATCAGGCACTATCTCCAGATTATATTGAAAGTGCCTGGCGAACGCTTGCGCCAAATCATCCCAAGTATACCATCTACTTGGATCCTGCCTAGTGTACCATTCTAAAGCAGACCCGCTCAAACTCTGTCCAAAATAAGCTATCAGTAGCTCATCTTTTTCGCCCGCTCCCCTCATCTTGCTGCAAAATCCTCGCAGATGAGACATGGGATCACCGTGCCTTTCGTAGAGATCAAATTTGGGCATTTTGAGCCCAACTGGCAGTTGTATGTCGAGGAAAGGGCATAAGTCTTTATAAGCCACGCTAACTTGATTCCCCATTCCATGCATGTTCCTGAAGGACTGCTCCAGGCTCTTGACTTTCCGTATCATCTCATCATGTTCTGAGCTCTTGGCCGGATTTTCCACTAGGACTTCAAAGGGAGGAGTATAGGTGGGTGGTTCGGGTGCCCTGAACGTGGGTTCAGGGTGTTAATACTGAGTGTCGTGAACCTGAAATAATGGCTCACTTGATGATCTATGAAATGGAGCTGGTGGAGGTGCCACAAAGACAGGGCCCTTTGGTGGAGGAGGGTTTTGATTTGGCGGTGGAGCTGGGTGGTCGTGAGCATCCCTTCCCTGGTGGTAATGAAGGTCTGGGACTCTTGTCGAGGGACCGGGAGAAAAGTATTCTGGGGTAAAACGTGGTGGGAAGGTAGGAGTAGTGGGTGCTTCAGGACTCTTTTGTGCTCTGGCCAGCGCCGTCTGCATTTCGCTCATTTTCAACTACATTTGTTCCATTTTTTCTAAAGCTTCTTCGAGCATCTCGCTCATTGCTTTTTCTGACTCACTGCTGTGATCTGACCCAGTCATACTTTTAGGTATAGGTCCCTTCGATCTTGTCTGATATCTGTGTGATGCCAGTACACTTTAACACTAACTGGTATTGAAAAACAACAAACTTGTTAGTGTTAAAATTTTAACAGATATGGTAAAAGCACATTGGGGATGCAATGTCCTTATGCAATGAACCATTTCTATTATTCTTTTGCTCAGACCGCATGCGTCATCCCGGCTTATCATCTTCAAGGGCTTCTAGGCCTATCCATTATTTCTCTCTCTTCTTTTATTTATTTTCCCCCTTTTTACTATAAACAGTGGTCGAATCTTATGTAGATTGCCTATGTATCATGTCCCCGCATGAATCAGACCATAGCGTAGTTCGTGTAAATGAAAGGTCAAAATCAACAAAACAAATATTTTTTTAAAAAAAAACAAATTTCAATTTTTTTTGTAAATAAAACAAACTTGATTACAAAGTTTAAAAACTGACCATACTAACAAACTTTTCAAAAAAGAATTTACATACTTGAAAATAAAACACCATATACTCTAATCAAAAGAAATAATATTTTTTTTAAAAAACAAACTGGCATATTCATTCCCTTCTTGCCAATTTCAACCAGATGGCTATTTCTGCAAATGTGGCCCCTTCTCAATTTCACACAAATTTTGAGGTCGGAAAGGATTATTTTACAAACTTGTTCATTCTTTTATGAAAATAGCCTTTCGACAACAGAAAGATAATCTAAGGCTACTTTGGCAAGAACGAGGTAAAACACCGCAAAGTCTGGCTCGGCTTATTTTGACCAAAAATCCAAACAGCATTCGCAAATAATTGACACTTTTTTATATATAATTAAACTGAAAAGATCTGGTTTTGCAAACGCGGCCTTTCAGCACCTCGGGGACGAAGATTTTAAGGCTGAGTTAACTAACTCACCAAAATCCTAAAAATGACCAAAAGTGGCCGTTTATGCAAAGTCAGCCTTTCGGCATCCCTTTCGGGATCATTCGGCTATTTTGAAAATGGCATCACCGACTTATTTACGACAAAAAATTAATTTCGACTTTTTGGCTATTTTTGCAAAAAAGGGGAGTTGGACCCGATGAGGGTTGCCTACGTATCTCACATCCGGTGAGAATCAAACCCGCGTAGTTCGGTTCAACAAAACAATCTATATTTTTCATTTTATTGACCGACAAATAAACTATTTTTTGGAAACGAAATTGCATCCATTTTCTTTTTATCAGCAAAATAAAGCAAACTATTTTGAAAACAAAATTTATCACTTTGTTGGCAAAATATATTTTTGGTATTTTCTGAAATTAAGTATCAATTTCTCTACACTTTTTTTGTTTTTTTATTGTCCAGTATTTAAAAGCCGGTCAGCATGCAAGTTCAAATAAGTGCTTAAAACAAACATGGTGTAGCACGATGGTCTTTTCATTTCAGGTTGCCTGTCCTAGACGGACCCAACCCCTATGTTGAGTCCCCTAAGTCAAATACAACATGATGCAAACAAGCGTTCCTACTAGGGATCTGGCATGAAGTTTTGGTATACTATGTTAAAACCCTGGGTATTGTTCTAGACTGTGTACCCGAGCAGACAACTCGAGCCGAGGAAGGAGCTTCTTTCCGGGAACCAAAAGGCCAGCTGGCTTAGAAACTTTCCGAGCCTCTTTCTAATTTTAGGGTAAGACACTAACAGAATAGGGAGTCTCAACCAGTAAGCACATCCCCGGAGGTGAGAAGAGAAAGGTTTCGGCATAGTTTATATATACAGTTCAAATAATATCAAAGCGGTAAAAATCATCATTTTACACATTAAGTATATATCATATAAAAATATCAGATAATAAAGCCAAAATACAACAATTTATCATAAGCTCGAATTTCTAACCTCGAACTCGTGGTCCTGGGTCATAATAGTTCCCCAGCAGAGTCGCCAGAGCTGTCACACCTCCTTTTTACGCTAACCCGCGAGGGAGCGATAGAGTTTTTCCAATTAAAGGACAATCGAAACGGGATTTACTTAATTAATTCAGAGTTGCCACTTAGGAGATTTATGGTATCCCAAGTCACCGGTTTGAATCCCGAATCGAGGAAAAGATTGACTCTGTTAAACAAGTGTGCGTACCAGAAATCCGGATAAGGAATTCTGTTAACCCGGGAGAAGGTGTTAGGCACTCCCGGGTTCCGTGGTTCTAGCACGGTCGCTCAACTGTTATATTCGGCTTGATTATCTGATTTTTAACAAATATGAACTAATGTGCAAATTTTATATCTTTGACCACTTTTATTACTATTATTATTATTATTATTATTATTATTTTTAACAAAGGATTGCAACGTTGTGAAAACGTATCTCGAACCACGTCACATCAATGTACTCGTGGTTGTCAACATATTTTGACCCCATTGAGATTTGGATTTGGGTCACATAAATGTGCACCCGAGTTTAGGGAGATAAAATTATTAAATACTCGCCTAAAGATGCTAACGAATTATTATTTTTGAGAAAAGCCGCGTAATTCGCTAAACGGCATGTCCCGTAATCTAAGTAATATTTAGTAAACAAATAAGAGGACCCCACAATTTATAACTATTTTTGGCGAGACACGCCTTATTTATTTTAAAAGGGCAATGCTAAAGTGACTACATTTTTCTATTAAGTTCGTCCCTAAATTAAAGAGAAAAATCCTAATTGATTACGAGTTTAATAATATGTAACACACTAGTTGCTAGATTAATACCAATATTGATGGAAGAGAAATTATAAGACAATTTTCGAATAAAATATAAAAAAAATAAATTTCGAAACGCCTAATTCTAAGACATGAAAAGTATTCCCTCATAAAATTTCGAAATTATAAATAAAAGATAAAATAAAATTTCTAAATTATAAATATAATAAAGTAAAATTTCGTATTTATAAATAAAAGATAAAATTTGACGACTAAATATTCAAAAGAAATTGAACATAACTAGATTAAAACTTACATTGTTATATGAAAATATTAAAATCAATTCCTAAAATGGCTACATTTTTATGAATTCATCAAAAAAATAAAAGGAAACGAATTTTCTTTATTAATCTACATGATTGGAATTATAACTTATTAAACGGATTAAAATAGGCGCAACTGATAAATTATAATCAAATTAGCACAAAAGAAAATTATGTCATGCCTTACTAAAATCGAGTTATAGATAAAATATGGTGTATATAAATAATATATTAAAATAAACAAATTATCCCATAACTAATTTAAACCACATATGCGTGAATAAATAAACCGTTGAGATTAATTTCTAACTTCCGAAATTAGTTCAATTTAAAAAAAAAAACTTAACTAGATTTAGCTTTGTGTTCATAATTAACTTATCATCGACCATGTTAAAACAATCATAGCTAGTGAACTAACCAATTTTTTACCAAACCGATTCGTTAACCAATTTAAGCTATTCTCTTCTTAATTATTAATCCACAGTAACAAGCGTGCTTAAACATACACTACCTAACAGTCAAGCCAAAACAAGATATTGCTTAATATATCATTATAATTTGTCTAATTATGTAAGACGGCAGAAATATACAGAATAATGAAACATAAAATAACCTAAATACAATTAAAAAGAAATAAATAAAAAAAGCTAAATTAAAAATTTAAGATTTTATTCTTCAAATGTGTTCATGCTTTCACGTGTCGGATACATGAATTACAGCAGTGTACCTGGTATTGGGTCACAAAGAAAAAGGAAGATCAGTAGTGCAGTAGTAGCACAACACAACAAACAATAGCAACTGCAACACCATCAACAGTACCAAACGAAACACACTTCGAATAGAAATGTATATCCAATTAAGAACCAGCAATGATAGCCAATACTTAAACCAAAATAGTTGAACTTGGATTCAATTAACAATAGACCAAACAATCCTTAGAAGGTTTCAAGTAAATTCCAAAATCAAAGGGAAGGTAAAAAAAATCAGATCTTTTTAAAATCTTGGCTTTCTCTCTTCTTTTTGTATTTTTCAGTCTGTCTTTTACATGGCAGAATGTTTTATTTTATACTACTCCTTCCTTTCAATCAGCTCTCTTTCTTCCGGATTATTAGGCCTAATTATTAACCAATCCCCTCTTTTAAGGAAAACTAGTCCTCCACTACTAATTGTCTACCAATTATTTAAAACTCCACTAAAAAATGTTTCCTCCTTTTTGACACCCACACTTTAATTAATTCCATGTGGTCCCCTTAATCAATAAAGATTCAAATTTTAAAATTAAAACCATGATTAATGCCTGAAATTGATATTATTCCAATCCTACCCCAAACCTTCAATCTGTACCAAAATTATCAACTAATCAAAATTAATTTTTTAATTAAACACCAAATCATTGCAGCTATAACCAAATCACCTAATCAAATTCAACAATTAAACTTATGAACAAAACTCCTAATCAACAATGTTTAAGAATCACACTTAAGAATGCTTCAGCAAAATCAAATTCATATCACAAACAAACTTAACGGGACAAACAAGCAGATTTAAAATACCAAAATTAATAATTAATTGAACTACAAATTAAAACTAACAACATTACAATCAAAATAAATATTCAAGTGATTAACTACACATCTCTATGTTAAAAACTTTAACAAAATAAATAAACAAGTTTCATGAAAAATCTAGAACCATGATGAACAACAAATCAAGAGGATAATCCAACTAGCATACAACACTTTCGGATCTGTAAATACCAACAAAATATGGACAAGAACAAAATTTAAATCGACTAACAAATAACGATGAACTCAAACGAAAATAAATCTGCCCGGATTTGTTCTTAAACCAAAAAAATAGCTTGAAATTACCCGAAACTTCAAACAAAGACCCGCGACAACCTCGAACGGAAAACACGACCTAGGAAACAGAAAACTCGCTGATTGGAGTCGCTAACTAGAGGCGACGACCAAAAATCAAAACGGAAAAACTAAGATAAATACATGGGAGCAGCTTCATTTTCCAAAAAGGGGAACCATGAAGAAGAACATCATATTGAGCCACTTCAACAACAATCTCAATGTTTCTTTCTCACAGATTCACGACCGAGCTTCAAAGCTCGAAGTCAAATTGCTAATGTGAAGTGCGAATTTGTGGTTGAGACGATGTGCGGAGATGGTGAAAGGGAGGGCTGGTCGTCAGTCAGCGGCGGAATTAGGGTGGTCGTTTTTGGGTGAGCCGGTCGGCGCTGTGAGGTCTGGCGGCTGGGGTGGTCTGGCATGTTGGGGCGGAGACGATAGGGAGCGGCGGCGCTGTGAGTTCTGGCGTGTTTGGGCGGAGACGAGGGGGAGCAGCGGCTATTGGTGGTTTGACAGATTTCTGGCGAGCTTGGTGACGGCTGGAACTGGGCTGGTGGCGGCGATGGTCTGGAGATCGTGAGGCTGCTGGGTTCGGCGGCTGGGGGTGGTCGTTGGTGTGGGGTAGTTTGAAGAAGAAGAGAAGGGGTGGGGGTGTCTATGTCTGCGGCTGTTTTGGAAGAAAGGGGCCTCTAGGGTTAGGCAAAATGAAATGAAAAATAAGAGGGGGTTGTTTGGGTTATGGGGCAGACCGGGTCGGATCATGGGTCATGGACTGGGTCGTTGGGTGTTTTGGGTTGGGTAGAATTGGCTTGGGCTTGGAGTTAATTCAAGAATTGGCCCAATTCCGGATTTGTTCTTCTATTTTTTGTTCTCTTTTCTTTTATTAATTATAAAACTAAAAAAAATGCTACGATTAAATTATAAAACCTAGAATTATCTTAAAAATACCAATTAACTCCTAATAATTATTATTACACAAAATTAAACATTAATTAAAATAAAATTGCACAATTTGGACAAAAAATGCAAAATACATATTTTTTATGGTTTTTCATTTTCGTAAAACAAACTTAATTATTCTTAATCGCAAACTTGAGTTTTATATACAAATGCAACATATTTTTGTATATTTTATTTATTTAAACAAATAAATATGCACAGATAAAAATGCATATAATATAAGAAAATAACACAAAAATTCACCACCATTGCAAGCAAACTAAAATTATTTCATTTTGAATCTTTGGGAGTATTTCTTTTATAGGGCAAAAATCACGTGCTCACAGCAACCAACCTATCGAGGCGCAGACCTGCGACGACACACTAACCGCCATCTTAAGGAAGATGGAGGAAATGGAAAACGAAAACAAGGCACTCCGCGAGCAGATGAAGGAACACCAGGAGAGGGTCGACAAAATTCTTGGGGCCCTTAAATTGCTATCATAACGCGACATGGGGAGGTTCGTAGAGCAGCCATACTCTGAAAAACTGCCCTACTCTATCCCAAAACCTTCAAGATGCCCCCTACTTGAGGGTGTACAACAAAACTACTGATCCAGAGGATCATCTGATCCACTATGTCACTGCCGTGAAGGGAAACGACCTAATAAAAGAATAGGTACCATTGGTGCTGCTAAAAAAATTTGGCGAGACGTTAACCGAAGGGGCCTTGACTTGGTATTCCCAGTTGCCTGCTGAAGCTATATTAATGTTCGAAGTAATGGCGGATAAGTTCGTCACCGGCAGTGCGGGTGTAAAGAAGGCAGAAGCAAGGGTCAACGACATCTTCACCGTCAGACAAACCACAGGTGAAGGGCTCAGGGGCTTCTTCGCCAGGTTTAACAGGTAAGGATGAGTCTGTCGAACGTATCGGAAGGAATGGCGGTCGGCTGTCACGACCCAAACCTCTGTCGTGATGGCGCCCAACACAATGCTAGGCAAGCCCGACCATATTACCTCTTGAACCAGCCAATTATTAATTCCAATTAATCCAGTTAAACTTCAACAACAGGTCATCATATAAAAATGGAAACGTAATAGTAAAAGCATACAAAATGCGGTCCCAACCATATCGTGGTGTCACGAGTTGAGCCTCTACAGAATAACATCCTAGTACAAACAAGTCTAAGCAAGATGAAACAACAAGACGATAAAGAAGTAGAAAACAGGTTCTACGGACGCCGGCAGCTACCTCGTAGTCTCCGCAAAAGTGGGTATGAGCAAGCGGCAACAATGCCTCAACCGCTCTCGGGCACCTGTGGATTTGCACAGAAAGTGCAGGGGAGTGGGGTAAGTATATTTCAACTCAATGAGTAATAATGATAAACAATAACTAAAAGTAAGAACTCATGTGCTATCACTAAACGGTTCTAAGGCAAACCCTCCACAGGTAAGTCATCACTATACTAAGTACTCTGATCACCAGTCCACATCTATCTCAACAAGGTCCCACACTGACCAAATCCTCACTCGTACCGCTATGGTGTACAGCCCTCTCAATATATGAAGATATATATACATCTGTCTAAAATGTATAAGTATCTGAATGAATATAATTCTGCAGCGTGCAGCCCGATCCAATCTATATATATATATACTGCTGCGGCGTGCAGCCCGACCCAATTTGTATACTGCTGCGGCGTGCAGCCCGATCCAATATATATACTGCTGCGACGTGCAGCCCGATCCAATATGTATACTGCTACGGCGTGCAGCCCGATCCAATATATATACTGCTGCGGCGTGCAGCCCGATCCAATATATATACTGCTGCGACGTGCAGCCCGATCCAATATATATATCGCGCGCGCGTGCCGCCCGATCCCATATATATATCGCTATGCGTGCAGCCCGATCCAATATATATATATATATATATATATATATATATATAATGCCTCCTAACGGGTCCTCGACCCTGCCTCAATTAGTATAGGATTGGCCTTTCAGCCCCACTCAGCTAAATCAGGGAGCTTTCACCCTAAGTAATCTCACTCTCACAGTACACATCTAGTACTGGCTCTTAATAAGCTATTCAGCTAGTTTTACGGCTGAGTGTAAGTTTCCAACACGATATAAGGGTCACCTAGCTCTACAGGTCCCCTAATGACCTACATATCAGCACAAGGCCCCAAACATGGCTATTAGCCCAATTATACAGTTATAATCTCATTATCAGTCATAAAATACAATATTCTATTAGCCGGGAAGGACCAAGTCCAAGTCCCCAATCACAATGTCACCACACCCGTCATAGAACGCGTGTCTCATCTCAACATAGCACTGTGAAGTGCTAGTACCGGCTTTCAAACCCTCAGTACATTATTTACTACTACCACTCACCTCGAACCGGTAGAAGCCTCAGTCCGCCTTGCGCTTGCCTCGCAAATCAATCTCCTCGGGTGCCAAATCTGCTCAAAATCAATGATAATAGATCAATATATGTTAAATTCACGTAACCCATTCGAAAATAACCTAAATTGCATCAAAACCCACAAAGTTGTCAAAACTCGACTTTCGGTGCACTTCTCGAAAAATTACAAAAGTTACATATTCGGAACCCTCATCTCAATACAAGTCTATGCATATAAAGTTTTCCAAAATCGGACTCCGATTGCCCACTCAATTCGACAATTTACCAAAACCCTGGCTTAGGCTAAATTTCCTCACAATTTGATCCAATTTCAGTGAAATAAAGGAGGATTTCAAGACAAAAACGCGTAAATGAACCATAAAACTCACCTCCGATGATAACCCGATGATCTCCCAACAATATCTCGTCCAAATCGCCCAATTCACCTCTCTAAACCGAGTCCAAATGTTTTGCAACTTATGAAATGTTAACCCTTCTGCTATTTTGAACACAGGCACGATTTCCGCTTCTGCGGCTTTGGACTCGCACCTGCGAGTCCGCTTCTGCGATCCCTCTCCAAACCGGCCCACTTCGCATGTGCGGCCCAGGTCTCGCTCTTGCGAGACCGCTCCTGCGAACACGCCTCCGCACCCGCGATCCTCCCCAGATGCCTGCCTTCCGCTTCTGCGACCTTAGACTCGCAGAAGCGAGTCCGCTCCTGCGGTACATCATCCGCTTATGAGGAACCTCCTGGCCAAGCCCCCACTTCGCATCTGCGACGACAATTCCGCTCCTGCAGTCCCGCTCCTGCGCTCCCATTTCCGCAGGAGCGAAAACAACAGAACCAGCAAATCTTCAACCTGCAATTTCATGTTTTTCTCCCGTTTAACGTCCCAAAATCACCCCGGGCCCCCCGGGACCCCAACGAAAGCCACAAACATACTCCATAGCACCATACGAGCTTGCTCCAATGATAAAAACACATACTTTAACACGGAAAACATCGAATCCAAGCAAATTCAAGCCTAAGTTTTCATTCAAACTTCCGCAACCAACATTCGATCAAAAACCCAACCAAACGACCTCCGAATGACCTGAAATTTTTCAGGCACATCCAAAATCACCTAACGGAGCTACTGCAACTATTGGAATTCCATTCTGACTCCCGGATCAAAATCTCACCTATCGATCGGATATCGCCAAAATTCAACTTTAGCCAATTCAAGCCTAAAACTACACCGGACCCCCAAATTCACTTCCGATCGCTCTCCTAGCTCACAAATGGCTTCCCGCAGCTGACCGAATCATCAGAATTCGATTCCGAGCTCTCTAACTTACAAGTCAACATCCAGCTAACTTTTCCCAACTATTCTTTCATCTAAGAGACTATTTGTCTCAATTTCAACCAAACTCAACCCGGATTGACTCAAACTTAACCAACATGCATATTGCAACATTAACAAGCATATAACGGGGATAACGGGGTGATAACTCACGTGATGACGGGCCGGGTCATCACATTCTCCCCAACTTAAGAAAACGCTCGTCCTCGAGCGGGTCAAGAAACATACCTGGAGACTCAAATAGGTGGGGATATCTGCTCCGCATCTCCTGCTCGACCTCCCAAGTAGCCTCCTCCACGGGTCGACCTCTCCACTGCACCTTGACTGAAGCAATCTCCTTAGACCTCAACTTTCGAACCTGCCTTCCCAGAATAGCCATTGGCTCCACATCATAAGATAGATCACCATCAAGCTGAATGGTACTGAAGTCTAATACATGAGACGGATCCCGATGTACTTCCGGAGCATAGACACATGGAATACTGGATGAACGCTGGATAAGCTGGGTGGCAAGGCCAACTCATATGGCACCTCTCCAACCCTCCTAAGTATCTCAAAAGGACCAATGTACCTGGGACTCAGCTTCCCTTTCTTCCCGAACCTCATGACACCCTTCATGGGTGAAACCTTCAGCAATATTCTGTCTCCAACAATGAAAGACAACTCTCGAACCCTACGGTCTGCATAACTCTTCTGGCGAGACTATGCTGTGCGAAGCCTCTCCTGGATCAACTTTGCTCTATCCAGAGCATCCTGAACTAACTTAGTCCCTATCAATCTATCCTCACCAGGATCAAACCATCCGACGGGAGATCTACACCGTCTGCCATACAATGCCTCGTACGGGGCCATCTGAATACTCGACTGATAACTGTTGTTGTAGGCAAACTCAGCAAGTGGCAAGAACTCATTCCACGAACCACCAAAGTCAATCACACATGCCCGCAACATATCCTCCAGGATCTGAATAGTGCGCTCCGACTGCCCGTCTGTCTGGGGGTGAAAGGCGGTGCTCAACTCAACCCGCGTACCCATCTCTCGCTGAAATGCTCTCCAAAACTGAGAAGTGAACTGAGTGCCTCTGTCAGATATAATAGACACTGGGACCCCATGCAACCTGACAATCTCCCGAATAAAGATCGATGCCAACCGCTCCGATGAGTAAGTAGTACTAACCGGGATGAAATGTGCGGACTTAGTCAGCCGATCAACAATCACCCATACAGAATCAAACTTCCTCGCTGTCCGAGGGAGTCCAGTAGCTAAATCCATGGTGATCCTCTCCCATTTTCACTCAGGTATGACCATACGCTGAAGAACACCGCCCGGTCTTTGATGCTCATACTTGACCTGCTGGCAATTGAGGCACTTAGCTACATGCCTAACTATATCCATCTTCATTCTCCTCCACTAGTAGTGTTGTTTCAAGTCTTGGTACATCTTCGCGGCACTTGGGTGAATAGAGTACCGCGAACTGTGTGCCCATCGAGTATCAACTCCCGCAAACCATCTACATTGGGCACGCATATACGGCCCTGTATCCTCAGAACACCATCACTGTCGATAGTCACATCTCTAGCATCATTATGCAGCACTCTATCCTTAAGGACAAGCAAATGTGGGTCATCATACTGTCGCTCCCTGATGCGATCATACAAGGAAGATCGAGAAACAACACAAACCAACACCCGACTTGGCTCCGAAATATCCAACCTCACTAGCAGATTGGCTAGGGCCTGAACATCGTAAGCAAATGGCCTCTCCCCAACTGGGATGAAAGCTAGGCTGCCCATACTGACCGCCTTCCGACTCAAAGCATCGGCCACAACATTGGCCTTCCCCGGATGATACAAAATAGTGATGTCATAATCCTTAAGCAACTCCAACCACTTTCGCTGTCTCAAATTAAGGTCCTTCTGTCTGAATAAGTGCTGAAAGTTGCGATGATCCATGTACACCTCACATGAGACACCATACAGGTAATGCCTCCAAATCTTCAAAGCGTGTACTATGGCTGCTAGCTCCAAATCATGGACAGGGTAGTTCTTCTCATGGGGCTTCAACTGACGAGAAGCATAAACAATGACCCTACCCTCCTGCATCAACACACAACCAATGCCAACTCCCGAGGCATCACAATACACAGTATAAGGATCTGAAGCTGACGGCAGAATTAAGACTGGTGCTGTGGTCAGTGTTGTCTTGAGCTTCTGAAAGCCCTCCTCGCACTCCTCGGACCATATGAAAGGAATACCCTTCTGAGTCAATCTAGTCAAGGGCGAAGCAATAGAAGAGAATCCCTAAACGAATCGGCGATAATACCCTGCCAATCCCAGAAAGCTACGGATCTCAGTAACTGAGGTCGGTCTGGGCCAACTCTGCACTGCCTCGACCTTCCTCGGATCTACCTGAATACCATCACGGGACACCACGTGTCCTAAGAATGCCACGGACTCAAGCCAGAACTCACACTTGGAGAACTTGGCATACAACTTCTCCTCTCTCAATCTCTGCAATACAATACTCAAGTGCCGAGCATGCTCCTCTTGGCTACAAGAGTAGACTAGAATGTCATCAATGAACACAATCACAAATGAATCCAGATAGGGCCTGAACACACTGTTCATCAGATGCATAAATGCTGCTGGGGCGTAGGTCAGCCCAAAAGACATCACAAGGAACTCATAGTGACCATATCTGGTCCTGAATGCAGTCTTCATAATGTCGGACTCTCTAATCTTCAGCTGATGGTAGCCTGAACGAAGATCAATCTTTGAGAATACCCTAGCTCCCTGGAGCTGATCAAATAAATCATCAATACGAGGCAGAGGATACTTATTCTTCACTGTAACTTTGTTCAGCTGCCTGTAGTCAATACACATCCTCATGGATCCATCCTTTTTCTTAACAAACAAGACCGGTGCACCCCACGACGACACACTCGGCCGAATGAACCCCTTATCTAGGAGTTCCTGGAGCTGCTCCTTCAATTCCTTCAGCTCAGCTGGTGCCATCCGATATGGAGGAATAGAAATAGGCTGAGTGCCTGGCACCAAATCGATCCCAAAATCAATATCCCCGTCCGGCGGCATGCCCGGTAGGTCTAAGGGAAACACATTGTGAGCACGTGATTTTTACCCTATATATG
The DNA here is from genome assembly GCA_032618575.1 of Nicotiana noctiflora. Lineage (NCBI taxonomy): Eukaryota > Viridiplantae > Streptophyta > Magnoliopsida > Solanales > Solanaceae > Nicotiana > Nicotiana noctiflora. The sequence continues at coordinate 41,223 of JASVEL010002000.1, read as the reverse complement.
AGTTATTCCCATAAAATTCAAAATAAATAATTTTTCCCTGCTAGGTACATACTTAGTTGTGCCTCGCCACTCGATCCTCTGAATGCCTAGCATAGCCAAGGTGACTGTCTTAGCATGACAGTCTAGAATAGCATAACATGGAGATAGCCAGTCCATGCCCAATATAACATCAAAATCGATCATGCGGAGAAGCAACAGGTCCACTCGGGTCTCCAGACCCCCAATAGTGACCAAACAGGACCGGTATACATGGTCCACAATAATAGTATCCCCTACCGAGGTAGATACATGCACTGGCAGCTCAAGACACCCTCGGGTCGTGCCTAAATGAGGAGCAAAATAGGTAGACACATAAGAATAAGTAGAACCAGGATCGAACAACACTAAGGCATCTCTGTGGCAGACTGAAATAATACCTGTGATAACTGCATCAGAAGCAACGGCCTCAGATCGGCCCTGAAAAACATAGCATCTAGCATGTCCGCCTGATCGGCCTCCCCCTCGAGGGCGACCCCTAGCTGACTGACCCTCACCCCTAGCTGGCGGGGCGGGTGCTGAAGTAGAAGGACCAGATGACGAGGGCTGCACCCTCTGCTGATAAGGCCTGGAAACAAGACGGGGACACTCTCTACGGTGGTGCCCAAACTCTCCGCACTCGTAGCAACTCCCCGATGCTGGGGGTTGAGACTGATGAGGACCCCTGGCGCTGGAGTGGCCAGCTGATGAACTAGGCTGAGATGAACCCTGAGCAGATGGGGCATGTGAAGAGCTCTGAGCTGGCATGGCACTGAGAGATGGCTGGCTCTAGTGGGAACCCTGATAGCCCTGACTAGAAGGCCACCCACGACGATCTGAGCGACCCGACTGCGAAGATCTGAAAGAGCGACCTAGGCTCTGCTGACTCTGGCCTCTGCCCTGAGTGCCACTGGAACTAGCTGAACCTCGAGGCCTCTTGGCCTCCCTCTCGTCCCGCTCTCTACGACGATCTGACTCTATGTCGCGAGCAATATCCACAGCCTCCTCAAATGTACGACTCAAAACCCTCTCTCGAGTCATTAGAATACGAATGGGATAAATCAGGCCGTCCACAAAGCGTCCAATCCTCTCTCTGTCGGAAGGAACCAACCACGGTGCATGTCTAGACAACTCTGTAAACCTGATCTCGTACTCTGACACTGTCATGTCCCCCTGACGGAGACCCTCAAACTGCCTACGCATCTCCTCTCTCTGAGATCGAGGCACTCACTTCTCCAAGAACATGGTGGAGGAATCTGGCCATGATAGTGGTGCCGCCCCTGCTGGCGTGCGGCGCTCATAAGACTCCCACCAAGCAAAAGCTGGCCCCTGGAACTGAAAGGTGGTGAAAGATACCCCACTGGACTCTAATATCCCTGCCGTACGAAGCATCCGACGGCACTTGTCCGGAAAACCTTGGGCGTCCTCGCCCGGAGCACCAGTGAACACTGGAGGAGATAACCTGGTGAACCTCTCGAGACGACACTACTCATCGTCCATCATAGCTGGGACCCTGTCCTCCTGAACCTGATCTGCTGGCTGAACCGGAACCACAGGCTGAACTGGAGGAGCCTCGGGTGTCCTATAGGCCCTGCACTGCTGGCTCTGGAGTGCGTGCTGCGGGGGTCTGATGACCACCCCCGGTCCCTGATGCAGCTGCTGCGGTAGTAACTGAAACCGCCTGCGCCAAGCCAGTACAAACTGCTAGTATCTGAGCCAGGGTCTCCTGTAGACCCGGAATGACAATGGGCACCGCTGGTTCCTGAATTGGTGCTGCTGGAACCTCTGCAACTGGGGGCTGTGGGTCAGCTAGTACTGCATCAGCTACCCGACCTCTGCCACGACCACGGCCGCGTCCACGACCACTAGCAGGTGGTAGTGGTGGTCGTCCTCCCCGTCCGGAAGCTCGAGTTCTCGCCATCTACGAGAGAATAGAATGTCAAAGTTCAGTTCAAGTCAAAGGCAATCGCATGACAAGAATTCCAAGAATTGAAACATTTCCTAAAAGATTTGCAGCCTCCCGAGGATAAGTAAAGGCGTCCCCGTACCGATCTACGAGACTCTACTAAACCGACTCATGACTCGCGAGACCTGTTAACCTAGGCTCTGATACCAACTTGTCACGACCCAAACCCCGGTCGTGATGGCGCCCAACACAATGATAGGCAAGCCCGACCATATTACCTCTTGAACCAGCCAATTATTAATTCCAATTAATCCAGTTAAACTTAAACAACAGGTGATCATATAAAAATGGCACGTAATAGTAAAAGCATACAAAATGCGGTCCCAACCATATCATGGTGTCACGAGTTGAGCCTCTACAGAATAACATCCTAGTACAAACAAGTCTAAGCAAGATGAAACAACAAGACGATAAAAAAGGAGAAAACAGGTTCTGCGGACGCCGACAGCTACCTCGTAGTCTCCGCAAAAGTAGATACTGATCAACAGCTACAACAACTCAACTGCTCTCGGGCACCTGTGGATCTGCACAGAAAGTGCAGGGGAGTGGGGTGAGTATATTTCAACTCAGTGAGTAATAATAATAAACAATAACTGAAAGTAAGAACTCCTGTGCTATCACTAAACAGTTCTAAGACAAACCTCCCACAAGTAAGTCATCACTATAGTAAGTACTCTGATCTCCAGCCCACATCTATCTCAACAAGGTCCCACACTGACCAAATCCTCACTCGTACCGCTATGGTGTACAACCCTCTCAATGTATGAAGATATATATACCTATGTCTAAAATGTATAAGTATCTGAATGAATATAATGCGGCGGCGTGCAGCCCGATCCAATATATATACTGCTGCGGCGTGCAGCTCGACCCAATTTGTATATTGTTGCAACGTGCATCCAGATCCAATATATATACTGTTGCGGCATGCAGCCCGATCAAATATGTATACTGCTGCGGGGTGCAGCCCGATCCAATATGTATACTGCTGCGGCGTGCAGCCCGATCCAATATGTATACTGCTGCGACGTGCAGCCCGATCCAATATATATACTGCTGCGGCGTGCAGCCCGATCCAATATATAGACTGCTCGGGCGTGCAGCCCGATCCAATATATATATATGTATATAATACCTCCTAACAGGTCCTCGACCCTGCCTCAATTAGTATAGGATTGGCCTTTCAGGCCCACTCAGCTAAATCAGGGAGCTTTCACCCTAAGTAATCTCTCTCTCACAGTACACATCTAGTACTGGCTCTTAATAAGCTATTCAGCTAGTTTTACGGCTGAATGTAAGTTTCCAACACGATATAAGGGTCACCTAGCTCTACAGGTCCCCTAATGACCTACAGATCGGCACAAGGCCCCAAACATGGCTATTAGCCCAATTATACAATTATAATCTCATTATCAGTCATAAAACACAGTATTCTATTAGCCGGGAAGGACCAAGTCCAAGTCCCCAATCACAATGTCACCACGCCCGTCATAGAACGCGTGTCTCATCTCAAAATAGCACTGTGAAGTGCTAGTACGGGGTTTCAAACCCTCGGTACATTATTTACTACTACCACTCACCTCGAACCGGTAGAAGCCTCAGTCCGCCTTGCGCTTGCCTCGCAAATCAATCTCCTCGGGTGCCAAATCTGCTCAAAATCAATGATAATACATCAATATATGCTAAATTCACGTAACCCATTCGAAATAACCCAAATTGCATCAAAACCCACAAAGTTGTCAAAACCCGACTTTCGGTGCGCTTCTTGAAAAATTACAAAAGTTACATATTCGGAACCCTCGTCTCAATACGAGTCTATGCATATAAAGTTTTCCACTCGGACTCTGATTGCCCACTCAATTCAACAATTTACCAAAACCCTGGCTTAGGCTAAATTTCCTTACAATTTGATCCAATTTCAGTGAAATAAAGGTCAAGATAAAAACGCGTAAACGAACCATAAATCTCACCTCCGATGATAACTCGATGATCTCCCGGCAATATCTCGTCCAAATCGTCCAATTCACCTCAATAAACTGAGTCCAAATGTTTTGCAACTTATGAAATTTTAACCCTTCTGCTATTTTTAACACAGGCACGATTTCCGCTTCTGCGGCTTTGGACTCGCACCTGCGAGTCCGCTTCTACGGACAATTGTCCGCTTCTGCAATCCATCTTCAAACCGGCCCACTTCGCACTTGCGGCCCAGGTCTCGCTCCTGCGAGACCGCTCATGTGAACACGCCTCCGCACCTGCGATCCTCCCCAGATGCCTGCCTTCCGCTTCTGCGACCTTAGACTCGCAGAAGCGAGTCCGCTCCTGCGGTACATCATCCGCTTATGAGGAACCTCCTGGCCAAGCCCCCACTTCGCATCTGCGACGACAATTCCGCTCCTGCAGTCCCGCTCCTGCGCTCCCATTTCCGCAGGAGCGAAAACAACAGAACCAGCAAATCTTCAACCTGCAATTTCATGTTTTTCTCCCGTTTAACGTCCCAAAATCACCCCGGGCCCCCCGGGACCCCAACGAAAGCCACAAACATACTCCATAGCACCATACGAACTTGCTCCAATGATAAAAACACATACTTTAACACGAAAAACATCGAATCCAAGCAAATTCAAGCCTAAGTTTTCATTCAAACTTCCGCAACCAACATTCGATCAAAAACCCGACCAAACGACCTCTGAATGACCTGAAATTTTTCAGGCATATCCAAAATCACATAACGGAGCTACTGCAATTGTCGGAATTCCATTCCGACTCCCGGATCAAAATCTCACCTATCGATCGGATATCGCCAAAATTCAACTTTAGCCAATTCAAGCCTAAAACTACACCGGACCCCCAAATTCACTTCCGATTGCTCTCCTAGCTCACAAATGACCTCCCGTAGCTGACCGAATCATCAAAATTCGATTCCGAGCTCTCTAACTCACAAGTCAACATCCAGCTGACTTTTCCCAACTATTCCTTCATTTAAGAGACTATTTGTCTCAATTTCAACGAAACTCAACCCGGATTGACTCAAACTTAACCAACATGCATATTGCAACATTAACAAGCATATAACGGGGATAACGGGGTGATAACTCACGTGATGATGGGCCGGGTCATCACATCGACGCCTTCCAAAATGGACTAAGAAGGGAGGCTCAAGAGCAACTATGAAGCTGCTAAGCTGCCTCATGAAATATCCCCCTACAACATGGAAAGAAATCCACAATGCCTAGTTCGCCGAAGTACGTGCGGATGAGGACGATCTCAACGTGCCAACCCAACGACTGATAGTGATACACTCAGAAAAAAGGAAAGACCGACGCCATGAGGAATGTCAAGAACACCTCCCACGCTCCAATAGAGAATGATATCAGCCATACACCAAATCCTCCCATCCACTGTCCAGACATACGGACGCATTGCAATGACATGTCGCCCCACTCCGAAACGAAAGAGGTACACCCCCTTTATTATCAGCACATAAATTTTGCGTGTCTCCTTCAGAAATTGTGTAAGTGCTAGAGAAGCTAGGCACCAAGGTGCAATGGCCTGATAAGATGAAGTCAGATCCTGCCACAAGAAAATTAAACGTCCTGTGCGAGTTCCATTAGAAACGGGGACACAAGACTGAAGACTGCATAGGTCTACGACAAGAGGTGGTCAAGATGCTGAACCAAGGATACCTGAAGGAGCTACTCAACAACAAAGGAAAAATTAACTTTGCACGCGGGCGAGAACAGTCCCACAGGCCGCCAAATCCACCTTCCCCAACACATATGATAAATATGATCGTCGGAGGTGGTAAAGACTCAATGATCAACAACACTAAGTTCGCCAATACTCAAAGGCTGAAGCAAACCATCTACCACGAACTCTATGATGAATTCGGAGGTAGTATCGATTTCGATAAGTCTGATTCCAATGGTTTTTTTTCCCTCACTATGAGGCTTTAGTTATTACTTTACGTATTATTGATACAGATGTTAAAAGAATCATGATTGATGATGGAAGCGGCACCGATATTATCTACCCAATGGTCCTTGCACATATGGGACTCGAGGATAGAGTAATATCGCACTACATAACACTGACCGATTTTAACAATGTAGTGGAACAGACGTCCAAAGAAATAACATTGCCCGTCCTCGCGGGAGGAGTCACGCTAGAAACAACTTTCCATGTGATGAACCAAGAGACAATATATAACGTCATCATAGGGCACCCGTGGATACATGTCATGCGAGCGGTCCCTTCAAGCCTTTACCATGTGGTCAAATTCCTTACCCCATGGGGAATATTCAGCATAAGGGGAGAGTCTCACGCTGCACAAGAGTGCTAAAAAATAACCCAAGACTACGCGCACACCCAATAACTAAGGGGGAAGCGTGGAGGCATAGCAATTAGCCGTGTCGGGGGACTAAAACCAACCCAACAGTAGATACCATCAAAGATCCCGACGTCGTGGAAGCATGTAAAGCGACAATCAAAGATCTCAATCCAGTCCAATTGGACGATACCAACCCAGCAAACAAAGCCTACATCGGCCACAGCCTCGCCGACCCAAGTATATCATGAATTCCTAACTGACCATGCACATCTGTTTGCTTTTTCCCATTCAGATATGCTAGGGATTTCACAGGATATTGCCACCCATAATCTAAACGTCGATCCACTACATCTGCCGGTACAACAGATTAGAAGGAAATTCAACACTGCAGTCAATGAAGTGGTCAGTAAAGAAGTAGACAAACTACTCACCAACGGCTCCATCAAATAATCAAAGTACCCTCAATAGATCATCAACTTCGTCATGGTTAAGAAGAAAAATGGGAAGTGGAGGATGTGCATAGATTTCACCGACCTGAATAAAGCATGCCCAAAGGATTCATTCTCGTTTCCCCACATCGACCAGTTGATCGACTCCACCACATGACACGAACTGTGGAGTTTCCTAGACGCCTATTCCGGCTACAATCAAATTTTGGATGGCCGAGAAAGATCATGAGAAGACAACCTCCATCACCCACCAAGGAACCTATTGCTACAAAGTGATGCCCTTCGGGATCTAAAATGTAGGGGCTACCTACTAGAGACTGGTCACCAAGATGTTGAAAAAGCAGCTCGGTAAGACCATGGAAGTCTATATCGATGATATGTCGGTGAAGTCGACGAGAAAATAAGATCACATCAACCACCTAAAAGAAGCCTTCAAAATATTGAGGAGATACGGGATGAAACAAAATCCCAAGAAATGTGCTTTCGGCGTAGCCTCAGGGAAATTTTTAGGATTCCTTGTATTCAACCGAGGTATCGAGGTCAACCCAGACCAAATAAGGGAAATAGATCGGATACCCGAGGTAGAGAACAACAAAAAGAAGGTGCAAAATCTAACTAGCCGAATAGCCGCCCTATCCAGATTCATCTCACGATCCTCCGACAAATGCCACAAAACTTTCAATGTATTGAGAAAGGACATCAGATTGCAATGGAATGAAGAATTCATCGAAGCCTTGAGAGAACTGAAGGCATATCTGTCTTTGCCTCCACTACTGGCCAAAGTAGACCCGGGCGAGCCCTTGCTTGTATACCTGGCTGTGTCAGAAGTTTCCATCAGTGACGTATTGGTCCGCAAGATTAAAGGTACGTAATACCCTATTTATTATATCAACAAAACCCTAGTTGATGCCGAAACACGGTATCCACCCCTTGAAAAATTAGCCCTAGCACTAGTCACAACTTCACGGAAGTTCAGACCCTATTTCCAATGCCACCCCATTAAAGTGGTAACTACCTTCCCCTTGAGAATCGTATTGCATAAGCTTGAATTATATGGCAGACTCGCCATGTGGACCATAGAGCTCAGCGAGCATGATATCTTGTACCTCCCAAGAACCCTCATCAAGTCGCAAGTCCTCGTCGACTTTGTGGCCGATTTTAGTGCAAAAATACTGCCAGAGGCGGAACAAGAGGCACATCGTTCCCCCTCCAATTCTAACCTATGGGCTCTCTATATGGATGGTGCTGCTAATGCTTCGGGATCGGGACTGGGACTTATCCTCGAAGTCATCACGGGCGAAATAATTCGCCAGTCCATACGATGCCCCGAGATGACTAACAACAAGGCAAAATATGAAGTAGTTATCGCAAGTATAAAGTTGGCCATCAAGTATGGAGCTCGCCGACTTGTTCTCCATTGCGACTCCCAACTCATGGTAAACCAAGTCACTGGGACTTACCAAATGAAGGATTAGAGATTATAAAAGTACCAAGAAGAAATCCACAGGTTAATGGCCAAACTCGATGAGTGCTGCTTTAAATAGGTTCCCAGGGCACAGAATGCCGAGGCAGATGGCCTGGCAAAACTGGCCACAATCACCAAAAACTTCGGCAAAGAGAGCGTGGTTACCCTCCTCCATTCCGCAATTGATCATACAGAGGTACTCTCATTAAATTTAACTTGGGACTGGCGCAACCAGTTCATGTCCTACTTGCAGGAAGGTACACTCCCGCCTAACAAAAAAGAAGCCAAGAAGCTCTGCGTACAGGTCGCACGATATTGCCTGGTAAACCACGAGCTCTACAAAAAGACCTTTGGTGTACCCCAGGTCGAATGCCTAGGTCCTAATCAAATGACACCCATACTCAAGGAAGTACACGAGGGCCATTACGGTGCCCATACAGGCAAAGACGCCCTCGTGCGCTGTCTAATACGGGTCACTTACTATTGGCTAACCATGAATAAAGATGCGGCAGAGTACGTCCGCCGATGCGAACGATGCCTGAAGTTTGCCCCATGATACATCAACCAGGAGAACCTCTCCACTCAGTCACTTCCCCGGGGCCTTTCATCAAATGGGGAATGGATATAGTCGATCCATTACCATCGGGATGAGGAAAGGTACGTGTGATGACTCGTCTGGCATCACGTAACTTACCATTTCTTTTTCCCCGTTATTTGTTTGTTCATGTTTCAATATATGTGTTTGGTGATTTCGAGTCAATTCGAATCGAGTTTGGTAGGAAATAACACAAATAGTCTCTTTGATGAAGGAATAGTTGGGGAAAGTCAACCAAAAGTTGACTTGTAAGTTAGAGAGCTCGAAATCAAATTCTGATGGTTCAGGTAGCTTTGGGTGATCATTTGTGGCTTAAGAGAGTGATCAGAATTGAATTTAGAGGTTCGATGTAGAATTAGGCTTGAATTGGCGAAGTTGGAATTTTGGTGAAATCTGGTCGATAGGTGAGATTTTGATCCGGGCATCGGAACGGAATTCCGACAGTTGCAGTAGATTTGTTAGGTGATTTTGGATATGTCTGCAAATTTTCAGGGCATTCGGACATTGTTTGGTTGGGTTTTTGATAGAATGTAGGTTTCAGAAGTTTTGGTTGAAACTTAGGCTTGAATTCACCTTGATTTGATGATTTCCGTGTTTAAGGGTGTATGTTTATGATTGGAACAAGTTAGTATCATGTTTTAGAGTAGGTTGGTAGTTTTCGTTGGGGTCCCGGGGGCCTCGAGGTGAATCCGGGGGTCCAAACGGACCATTTTTGGCTAAGTGCACAGTCAATTTTTGTTGTCATAGTTACAGGTGCATTTTGTTCTCTACAATCGCAAGGGTACTCCTGCGATCGCGTAGAAGGATTTTGGAAGGCATTATTTTTGTTCGCCGCAATCGCAGAGATGGGTATGCGATCGCATAGCGGGGCGAGGTTGTTCACTGCGAACGCAGGTGGTGTATCGCGATCACATAAAGTCTTTTTGGGGCCAGTGAAATTAGTTATATGCGATCATAAGCTAAAGGATGCGATCGCGTAGTTCTAGATTTTTGTGCATTGTGATCGCAGGTGAGAGGTCGCAATCGCATAGATGAAATTAAGTGACGGACAGACCTGTTAAGTAACATTTCATCCGCGGGGGATTTCATTATTTCACCATTGTTGGGAAAGTTTTGAAACTAGGGAACGTGGGATTAAGAGGTTTTCACCTATACTTCGATTAGAGGTAAGTTTTATGGTCTAATTACATGATTTTGTCCTAGAATCTTCATCTATATCACTAAAAATTGGAGGATTTAAGGTGTATCTGTCACACCTCCATTTTTACTACCCTTTTTTAAAGATGTTTAATTCCCGATTAAGAGAATAGGGTATACCTCAATGTTTCAAATACCCCGGAAGGATATAAGAGCAAAGAGGAAGGAGTTTTTCCTAATAAAGGACAATCGGTCGGGGATTTTGTTTAATTTTCAGAGTCGCCACTTGGGAAGATAATGGTGTCCCAAGTCACCGGTTAATCCCGAATCCGATGAAATTAACTCTGTATTACAGTCCGCGAAACTAGAAATCCTGGATAAGGAATTCTGTTAACCCGGGAGAAGGTGTTAGGCACTCCCGAATTCCATAGTTTTAGCACGGTCGCTCAACTGTCGTTCTCGGTTTTATGTGACTTATTATATGCCTTTTAACAATGTGTACATGTTTCAAGCTTTAATATTTTTACCAATTGCGACGTTGCGAAAACGCATTTCGAGTCACACCGCAACTAGTACGCCTGTGACTTTTAATACATTTCGGCTTCGCCGGGATTTACGATTTGAGTCGCACCAAGTGCGCACTCGTATTAAGGAATGTATTTTTATTAAATCGTGCCTAATTCGTCTTACGGCTTTTCAATCTTTGGAAAAGGTTGTGGAATTCGCTATCAACCTTCCCGAATCTATTATATAATTACTTGTTTATATGGGGGGCCCCGCTATTTTGTTTCCATGCGAGGCTCATCCCACTCGATTTTATAGTCCAAACCTAACGCATAACTATATTTTCTACTATTGTTTTTTCCTTAGTCAATTCAATTACATTATTGTTCCAGAAGCAAGTCTAGGCCTCATCATTTTATTATTACTGGGCCTGGACTCTTGGGCTTGCCTTCAGCAGACTAATCCGTGTATCTGGGTTTCAGAAACCCAGATTATGCTGAACCCTTTATTCAGAAGCCCAGTTGTAATCCAAATTAGATCCAGGCCTGCGTTATTCATTAGGCCCAGATAAAAGAAACAAAGAGGAAGAAACGAAACTGAAAATTCATAATATATACACGTATTCGAAATGAAAGAGAATAAACTCAAATTATACTTTATTTATTAAGAGAAACAACAGTACAAAACTAGTAATATCAATTCCGAATCACAACTATCTAATATGCATAAGATCTAATTAACAAACTGCTTTTGCTTTGTATTTCAATAGCTAATTTAAACTACTGACCAGCTAAACGACATGATATTATTTAACTATGTAAGACAGGATTAATGCTAAATGATTCATTGACTCGTGACTAGTTGTAAAGATTAGTTATATTTTATCAAGTTAATTATGGGACTGGTTTGTTTGTTATTATGATAATCATCCTTATACTCAGCTACTGCTTCATTTTTGTTTTGTTATAGCTGTTATTAAACCTGTTTAAAATCTAACTAACAGATGTAAAATTAAACTATCTACTATGAGTTGTTTGAAACCATTGTTACGATTCTACTGTTCTAAGCCTTATTTCGAGATTAATTGGACTAGTTTTACTGTTAGCCTATTTTAACTAGGTGATTTTGACCACTATCACTACCTTACCACTACTTGCTATGCATATTACATTGTTTCATTCGTTCGTGCTTCACATGAACTACATATATACAATATTTCCTAATGAATTACAAATTTGATTATTTAACTAGATGTAAAACAGAAACATAATGACGATGAGAGATTAAACTTGAGCCAAGCTCTTCATTTCATCAAATGACTTCAAATTACATGGCTCGAACAAGGATATGTACCTTATTCAGCAAAAATTCGAATGAGTTCTAAGGGAATAAGAAGGCACAACAGTTAAAATCATGACAAATAATGCAACAGTAGATAGAGTGAATTCCAGCAAGCAATTGAATCCCAAAGCAACAATAAAGCGAATATCCAGCAAAATAAGCAAATAGAGATCCAATAGAAATAGGAAATCCACCACAGCTCAAAGTATAGACTTCAATTAGAAAAACCTAGGCAGCTTTATCTACGATTCTTATGTATGTATTTTCTTTGAATTTTTTGATTTCGACATCCAGCTCTTAAATAGGCTCAAAATGGGGTGTATTTATAGGTGAGATATGGTGAAAATTTTGGGGGGAAAAGTTGGAAAATAATTCTAGTTCCCTCCCCTCATTTTTACCAATTATTACACTTTAATCCCATTTTCTGTTATAAAAATGCCTTCCAGCATGTGCTGGAAGGTTCTATTTGATTCCTTTTTGGGTCTTTTACTAGTGTTCCCCTACTTGTTAGAGTTATTTACTAAATTACCTTTTATTTAGAACCATTGTGCCCTTAGTTTTGTGCAATATTGCAGAAATCATAGGCCTAAATATCTTTGATGTCCCTATAGGCTCTATTAAATCCACAATTATGCCATTTTCTATTCCCTATATGCCCTCAAAGGCATTCATTATTTACCCGACCTGTCCAAGTTAGGGTTGTGCTGTCTTTAGCTATTATTTAATTCCTGGCGTCTTTTAAGACTTAGCCAGGTCTAAACCTCAATTTATTTCAATTCTAAACCCTTTTTGTTTCATTTTCTGTAATTAAAGCCAATTTGCAGGACTAGCCTGCTTAGTTATTCAAATATATATTATTTAAGACCTGGCCAGTCCAAAGTTTAGACTTAGCCTTGCAATCTAGGCCAATCAGTGAACACAGGTTGACTAAGACTTTGCAAGTCTAGCCAATTAGTGAACACATGCCAATTGAGATTTTGCAAGTTTAGCCAAATAGTGAACATGCCAATTGAGACTTTGCAAGTCTAGCCAATTAGACTTAAGTCAATTTATTATAATACTTAGCCTATTTAGAACTTGGCCAGTGTTTTCAGAGTTAGAAAATTATCAGAGTTGGTCAGTTACAAGACTGACCACTCTTTATTACTTGTTTCAATTATTACCTCTTTTTGTAGTTTTAAATTTTAACCATTTTTTAAACTATTTAAAGCATGTTTTCAGATTTGACCACTTTTCATATTACTACACTATTGCAGCTATAACCAATTTCACCTAAACATACTAGGTATTAACAGTAATCAGCTAACACAGAATTGTTGCAAACATAGCCCTTTTCGCATTAAATTGCATACATGCCATGAAATCAGAGTTACTTGACATTTAACCGAAACGCAGAGAAGAGATTGAATATTGTTGAATTTCAATCAAAAGACTTATAATCCAGATTTCCAAACACAGTATATCAATTGAACATAAAGCAGGCAAGGTCAAAACTTTTCTCATGTCAAAAGATTACTGAAACCCTAATCATGCTCAAACGTACTTGACTAAGCATAGACAGGTAGAACTTATAAAAGAAGCTTCAAAAGAAGACATGGTTTAAACAGAGAAACATGATAGAAGATAACACTAATCTGAACATGCAGTGACTCATGCGACTAAAAGAAGAGAATCTAAATAGAAAACATACTAACAAACAGGAAGATGATAAAGAAGAAAACAAGAAAGACATGATTTAACAGGGAAACACAAATAAACATGGATTTTTTCAGAAAAATAAGCCTAATCTATCATGCAATGTCTTAATAGCTAACAAGAAGAAAATCTAAATAGGAAGCAACTAAAGATATAAGAATGATAAAGAAGCAAGCAAAGAGAACAAAAAATCACAGAAAAACATAAACGAAAGACAGAAGGGGACTTAGCTTTCAGGATCTGTCTCCTGAGCTTCCCCTTTTCTCGTTATTTTCTTTTCTTTTCTTCTTTTCTTTTTTCCACTTTTCTTTTTTCTTTCTTTTTATGGTTTTCTTCTTTTCAGACCTAAGACTTCAGATTTGAAGTCTTTTTTATTAAGAGACAGGTTTTAGAGATGAAAAGATGAGATTTTTAGTGTGGGGTTTGTTTAAGTCGGCCGGAGTTAGGGTTCCGCCGACTTATTTTCAAAGATTTGAGGAGATCGGAGGAGATTCGAAGGAGAAGGGTTACATGGGGTGAAAGATCAGGAGGAGGCGGTTTAGGGGTGTTATTTTGGAGGTGTCACACCTCCTTTTGGCGCGCCCCCTACCCCGGAGGTGGATGGGCAAGGGAGTTTTTCCAATTTAAGTGACAATATTCGAAACAGGATTATTTTTATTATTTCAGAGTCGCCGCTTGGAATAAATTAAGGTGTCCCAAGTCACCGATTTATTTAAATCCCGAATCGAGGAAATTTCGACTTTCCAAATGAAGTCTGCGAACCAGAAATTCTAAGTAAGGAATTATGTTGACCCGAGGGAAGGTGTTAGGCACCCCCGGATCCCGTGGTTCTAGCACGGTCGCTTCAATTATTATAAATGGCTAAAAAATTCCTGATTTTATACATGCTTATAAATTATATGCTCTGATTAAAAACCTTAAACCGCTCTATTAATTTGAAACCATACCAAAAGAAAGACTAATTACAATATAGACTCAGATTTTAACGGATAGGTAAATAATAATAAAAAAAAGTATCCGGATTACTTATTTGAAACCATGCCGATTTAAAGCCATTGTAAAACTAAACCCAAAAAAAATCAATTTATTTAAAAGCGTATCTCTTAAAATTATTTCCAATTAAATAATCGTACCCAATGATGTGTTATTTCCTAGCTTTTGACTTATGGCCGGAGATTGAATGAAAAGATGTGAACTAATGGAAAATCGACCAAAATATACGAAATAGAAATAATTCGCCTTGGTTAATTATTTAAACGTGAGGTTGTCTACTTTGGATTTCGCTATCCTCAATCTGACGTTAATTGACGAAATCGAAATTATATGATTAAAGACGACTAACATTGTTATCTAAAAGCATTGGCTAACTTGTCTTGCTTGCTTAATTATAAATAGTCCTCAAAAGAAAAATCAAAGTAAAGAAAAATCCAAAAATGATTCCAAACATCTTATGTTAATAGCTAAATTTTAACCGACCCAACATCTTGAACATGCTTAAACTACTTGACTTTAACAAATTACCTATGTAAAATATCAAAGGGAATCTCAATCCGAATTGGCTAGTTTTACTTACACAAATCCAAACGTATACTAAAAATATAGAAAACTAATTAAGTAGAAATGAAAACTGATATCTATTTTTTATCAACAACAACAACAACAACAACTACCCAGTATGTTCCCACAAAGTGGGGTCTGGGGAGGGTAATACGTACACAGGCCTTACCCCTACCCGAAAGGGTAGAGAGGCTGTTTCCGGCCGACCCTCGGCTCAGAAAAAGAGAGAGAAAATCAACAAACAAAACAAAACAAAACAAAGTTAGTAAATCCGGGATAATCGATTAAATAATTATCTAAACATAAAACCAAAAGTAGAATGACATGCAATAATACCAATCGGTTACTACCATAAGAGGCACTATACAATACATTAATTAACTATAGAGATCGCTACCAAACCCCACTCAGCCCCTAACCGAAGTACTAAGAATTCTAGAAGGCCCTACCCTACAACCCTAATACTAGACCTCCAAACTTTCCTATCAAGGGTCATGTCCTCGGAAATCCCCATTCTAGCCATATCCTGCCTAATCACCTCACCCCAATACCTCTTAGGCCTCCCTCTGCCTCGACTCGCGCCAACCACCGCCAGTCGCTCACAACTCCTCACCGGTGCATCAGGGCTTCTCCTCCGCACATGCCCAAACCACCCGAGTCTCGCTTCTCGCATCTTCTCATCCACTGGGGCCACCCCCACCTTCTCCCGAATAACTTCATTCTTAATCTTATCTAATCTGGTGAGCCCGCACATCCACCCGAGCATCCTCATCTCCGCAACTCTCATTCTCTGGACATGAGAGTTCTTCACAGGCAAGCACTCCACCCCATACAACATGGCAGGTCTAACCACCGCTCTATAAAACTTCCCCTTGAGTTTCCGTGGAACTTTCTTGTCACACAAGACTCCTGATGCGAGCCTCCACTTCAACCACCCCGCTCCTATACGATGAGTGACATCCCCGTCAATCTCTCCGTCCCCTTGAATCACTGATCCAAGATATCTGAAACTGTCCCTCTTGGCTATGACCTGAGATCCCAGCTTCACGTCCCAGGCCTACTTCGCTCGACTCGGCGCTAAACTTGCACTCTAGATATTCTGTCTTAGACCTGCTTAGTTTAAAACCCTTAGATTCGAGGGTCTGTCTCCAGGCCTCCAACCTCGCATTAACACCAGCCCTCGTCTCGTCTATCAAGACTATGTCGTCAGCAAAGAGCATACACCATGGCACATCCCCTTGAATATGGCGAGTTAGAGCATCCATTACCAAGGCAAATAAGAGAGGGCTTAGCGCAGATCCTTGATGTAGCCCCATAACCACCGGAAAATGTCCGAGTCGCCACCCACCGTCCTAACCCTAGTCTTGGCTCCATCATACATGTCTTTGATCACTCTGATGTAGGCTTCCGGCACGCTCTTCGCCTCCAAGCATCTCCACAGAACCTCTCTAGGGACCTTATCGTACGCCTTCTCCAAGTCGATAAACACCATATGCAGGTCCTTCCTCTTATCCCTGAACAGTTCCACCACCCTCCTCACAAGGTGGATAGCTTCTGTAGTAGAGCGACCCGGCATGAAACCAAACTGGTTCACGGATATAGATGACATCTCCCTCACCCTCGCCTCGATCACCCTCTCCCAGGACCTTCATGGTGTGACTTATTAATTTGATACCCCTATAGTTGTTGCAACACCGGATATCCCCTTTGTTTTTGTACAAGGGAACCACTGTACTCCATCTCCACTCCTCCGGCATCCTCTTGGTCCTAAAGATCACGTTGAACAACCTGGACAACCACTCCACTCCCGACCTACCCATGCATTTCCAAAACTCCACCGGAATTTCGTCTGGCCCAGTCGCTCGACCCCTACTCATCCTACGCAACGCCCTCAAGACCTCCTCCTCCTTAATGCGCCTGCAGTGCCCGAGGTCTCTAGGACACTCTGAATGCCCCAGCTCCCCTAGCTCTAAGACTCGATCCCCCTCTTCGTTAAGTAGGTCTCGAAAGTATTCCTGCCATCTCCGCTTGACTTGCGACTCCCCCGTCAGAACCCTACCATCCTCGTCCTTGATGCACCTAACTTGGTCTAGATCCCGCGCCTTCCTCTCCCTCACCTTAGCCAATCGGAATAACTTTCTGTCCCCGCCTTTCTCCCCCAATTCCTCGTACATGCGCCCAAACGCTGCATTTTTAGCTTCCGTGACCGCCAGTTTCGCTTCCTTCCTCGCCACCTTGTAGTTCTCCTTGTTCGCTCTCCTTTCTTCTTCGTTTGAGCTCCCTGACAACTTAGCAAATGCCGCCTTCTTCGCCTCCACTTTTCCTTGGACTACTTCATTCTACCACCAGTCACCTTGGTGCCTGCCTGAATAGCCCTTGGCTACCCCAAGCATATCTCGCGCAGCTTCCCTAACCAAGTTCGCCGTCACTGACCACATTGCGTCCGCTTCCCCAGAGCTACTCCAAGCTCCCCCATCAACTAGCTTCCTCTCCAGCTCCCGGGCTTTCTCCTTAGTCAAAGTTCCCCATCTAATCCGCGGTCGGCCCCGAGAACCCCTCCTCTTCCTCTTCACCCAGAGACCTACATCCATCACTAGGAGTCTATGAAGAGTTGAAAGGGACTCTCACGGAATAACCTTGCAATCCTTGCACAACCCTCTATTTTTTATCAATAGTCCAAAATAATCCAAGTTTACAAATACAAACCTAGCAAGTTTTGTTTCAATTCGTATATAATGAAAGTAAGAACTAAGTAAACATACAAGACTAATGCACCTTCAATCTTCTAATGAATAACTGTACGATATCTATTTTAGCTAACAATCCTTAATAAGTAGTTAAACAAAATCATTTATGTAACGACTTCAAACAAAGGATTCAAAGTGGTCCTCCAATTCATTTCCAATTCATTTCTGGTACAAGTATGATCAAGCTCAAAAGATGTGTACCTGGAATGTGACAGTACAAATGGAGGAAGAGAGATCAGTAACAGCACAGTGAGCAGCAACAAAAACAGTAACCAACAGCACAGTGAGCAGCAAAAAACAGTAACCAAAGTGGATTCCAGTGACGACCAAGAAAAATGATAAAATCAGTAGCAAAACAGCCCAGGCAGCAAACGGAGAAACAAAAAAATAAGCTTCAAACCAAACAAAACTCCGGTGAAAATAACAGGGAATCCGAGACTGAAAAGCAGCAACAAAAAAAAAGAATCAAAACAGAATCTCGGCAAGCCAACAACCGGAAGATTCCAGTGAAGATATCAAATGGCCAAGAGTTCCTAACGGATTGCCCCAAATCAAGAAGCACTCGAATAGAATGAATAGGCGAATCCAAAAGACAACAGAACAAAAGGGTGGTTTCCTTAAACTATCAGAACTGAAATTTGAAGCAATCAAACCGAATACGCCCAATGTGTGTTCGAAGACTCTACTCCAATAAAAATTCTATTTTCGCTCTATTTTCTCACTGTTTTCTCCCTGTTTTTTTTAGTCAGTATCTGTTTTGTTTTTATAGCCAAAGAACAAAGCATCAACATATTATTTCAGATCTGTCCAGCACATATTATTCCCCTTTTTTTTGCACTTTTCCAGCTCTTAAAGCACTAGACCAATTCAGAAATTAATTTTTCCATGTTTAGATCTTATCCAGCCTATAAAGCCAACCCTTTTTCTATTTAAAAACTATCCAGGTCAACCCTTTTTCTATTTAAAACTAAATCTGCAGTCCAAATCTAATGCCTATCTTGTTGTAAAACTAACCCTTCCCATGTGCAACACATTTGAACCCTTGAGTATGGTTTTCAGATTTCTAAGCTAAAGTTAAACAACTATATCCAATTCATTCTAATTCAACAAACAAACATCAAACAAACAGCCTAATTCAACTCAAGTAGTGAATTCGGATCAGATGAGCCAATGCCAAACTAGTGCCCTAATGTTCTAACAAACGAACCTACGAATCTAATCGACGACATTCGTACAGTCGATTACAACGTGCATAATCGATTAACAATAGTCGACGAACAAATAATCCAAGAACATCTCGGCCAGAATAGTTCAAAATGCAGAATTAGCCATTCGACGAATTTAAACGAATCGAATTCGTATCTTATAACGCCGCATTTACAACAATGAATCAGAAAGCAAACAGATCGACCAAATAAAAGGTCCCAAAAGAAGAGGAAAAACAGAATTCGAAGATATCCGAGGAAAAACTAACAACAAATGAATAACTAAATTAAAACGTCGGATACAATTAAACAAAACGAAAAGGAAAAGAAAATACCTTGAAACAAAAAATTGGAACTCGGTCGACTTGGGTCTTGTTCATTCGAGGTCGAAAGGACCTTAATTGAAACGTTTTCAAATGAAAGCAATCCAATTAAGGTCTATTAGACCCCAATTCCCCTTTGAATTTAGACGAAAAATCCCTAATTCAAAATCTAGGGTTCTTGAACCTTGGTTTTGGGGCTTGACGACTTCTGGCCAAATTCGAATCAAACTAACGGGGGTTTGGTGATTAGGGAGGTCGGGGGAGTGTTCGGTGTAAATCTTGGGTGTTTTGGGGTGATTTTCAAATTCCGGCGAATTTTCGATCGGATATTCGAAGAATTCGGGAGTGATTCGAGACAATTGGTTAAGGGATTCGTGTAGAGGGGGGTTAGGGGATTCTATGGTGTTAAAATGGGGGCCATTGGCCTACCAGAACCGCCGTGAGGCGAATTTCGGCAGGTGGAGACGGCAGGGTAGCGGCGGCACATTTTCTGAAAATAGAAGATGAAGAGGAATTAGGGTTTGGGGGGGTTTTGGTATAATTAAATTAAGGATTTAATTAGGACCGTTGGATCATGGGAAATCAACGGTCCAAATCAAATGAAGGCGGGCTGGCGGGTTGGACCGGACGGGTGAGATGGGTTGGACTGGGGTTATTTTGGGCCTGGAATTTAATTAAGAAGTGGCCCAATTCGATTTTCTTCCTCTTCTTCTCATTATTTCCAATTTTCCTCTTCTCTTTTAAATTCCTAATTAAAACAAAAATCCTAGATTACACTACAAAAAATCAAATTAACTTACATATATAAAAAAAACTAATTAGATTACCCTAACAATTAACGCACACAATTAAATATTTATATAAATCACACAGACTAGGACTTAAACGCTAGAAATGCCAAAAATACATATTTTTGTTATTTTTGATTTTCGTAAAACAAACTTAATTACTATCAATTGCAAACTTTGAATTTTATATATGTAATATATTTTTATATTTTTATTTTTTATTTATTTAAACGAAAGACAACGGACACACAAACGCAAATAATAAGAGAACAATAACATATAATCCACAAAAATCACGCACAACACAAATACTATTTTATTTTGAATTTTTGGGAGTAATTCTCATGTAGGGCAAAAATCACGTGCTCACAGCTTGCCCCTCTTTGCGTGGGAACGCGAAGAGTTTCCGTGCAAAGAATAATGAGCAAATACGAACGATTTTTGCCCGTTCGAGCACTCCGTGTGAAGCATTTCGAAAAGATCTTGACCGAGCCTTTGCTTCGGGAGGCCTCCTACATATCCTGGGCTAAACAGGAATCAGGTCAATGTAGTTCGGGAAGTTTTGGTAGCTGGGACTACCGTGAACTGACACTTTGTTGTTACTGTTGCTATCGTTGTTGTTGTTGCTGCTTACTGCTTACTGACCTCCTTATTACACCAAAAGAGAAATTAAATCTGAACTAGCTATGCTATCAAACTATGAGTTACAAGATTCCTATCTATGATTCTCTTGAAAACTTGATCTTGAATCTTAGCCGATTTGCTGTAGACCTCGATCTGAATCTTGATGCTCAACAAGCTGTACGTGCTTGTTTATTTCTGTAACATTGAGTGAAACGGAGTCGGCGGAGCTTGTTGCTTCAATCAGATTCTGAGCAATCCGCGCCTTTGTTTATTCCAACGTTTGAACTCTTTTCTTTTGGTTCTTTTCTTCTTTTCTTCATTCCGGATTGATGTTCCATTTGTAGGTTATCTCGATCCTTGCGTCCCGAGGTCAAACCTATTTAGACAACAAAACAAACAAACGAACAAAATTTTTCTGCCCCGGTTTTTACTAGGAAAATTTCGTGAGTTAGTTGTGACACAGAAAGCGATTAAAAAGACTCTTTGGTATTGGGTAAGAAAATCACAGTTTCAAAAATAAACGTTCCACGGCTTGCTGGCCGGGATTTTGAAGAAGAGTTTCACGGCTTTCTGGCCGGAATTCAAACAATGTCTAACGGTTTTTTGGCCGCTAGACCCTCGGTTTTTGGCCGGGGTTAAAAGTAAATAGCTCCGCAGTTTTTTGACTGGGGAGATCCTCGGTTTTCGACCGGGGATAAAAGTTTCACGGCTTTACGGCCGGAATTCAAAAAATGTCCAACGGATTTTTGGCCGCCAGACCCTCGGTTTTTGGCGGGGTTAAAGTAAATGGCTCCGCCATTTTCTGACTCGGGAGATCCTCGGTTTTCGACCGGGGATGAAAGTTTCACGGCTTTCGGTCGGAATTCAAATAATGTCTAACGTTGTTTTTTGGCCGTCGGACCCTCGGTTTTTTGGCGGGGTTAAAGTAAATGGCTCCGCAGTTTTCTGATGGGAGATCCTCGGTTTTCGGACCGGGGATGAAAGTTTTACGGCTTTCCGGCCGGAATTCAAATAATGTCTAACGGTTTTTTGGCCGTCGGACCCTCGGTTTTTGGCCGGGGTTAAAGTAAATGGCTCCGCAGTTTTCGACTGGGAGATCCTCGGTTTTCGACCGGGGATGAAAGTTTCACGGCTTTCGGCCGGAATCAAACAATGTCTCAATGGTTTTTTGGCCGTCGGACGGTTTTTTGGCGGGGTTAAAGTAAATGGCTCCAGAGTTTTTCCGACTGAGAGATCCTCGGTTTTCGACCGGGGATGAAAGTTTCACGGCTTTCGGCCGGAATTCAAACAATGTCTAACGATTTTTGGCCGTCAGACCCTCGGTTTTTTGGCCGGGTTTAAAGTAAATGGCTCCGCAGTTTTCTGACTGGGAGATCCTCGGTTTTCCGACCGGGGATAAAAGTTTCACGGCTTTCCGGCCGGAATTCAAACAATGTCTAACGGTTTTTGGCCGCTAGACTCTCGGTTTTTGGCCGGGGTAAAAGTAAATGGCTCCGCAGTTTTTTGACTAGGGAGATCCTCGGTTTTCCGACCAGGGATAAAAGTTTCACGGCTTTCTGGCCGGAATTCAAACAATGTCTAACGGTTTTTTGGCCGTCGGACCCTCGGTTTTTTGGCCGGGGTTAAAGTAAATGGCTCCGTAGTTTTCTGACTGGGAGATCCTCGGTTTTCGACCGGGGATGAAAGTTTCACGGCTTTCCGGCCGAATTCAAACAATGTCTAATGGTTTTTGGCCGTCGGACCCTCGGTTTTTGGTCGGGGTTAAAGTAAATAGCTCCGCAAGTTTTTGACCGGGAGATCCTCGGTTTTCGACGGGGGATGAAAGTTTCACGGCTTTACGGCCGAATTCAAACAATGTCTAACGGTTTTTGGCCGTCGGACCCTCGGTTTTTTGGCCGGGGTTAAAGTAAATGGCTCTGCAGTTTTTTGACTGGGAGATCCTCGGTTTTCTGACCGGGATAAAAGTTTCACGGCTTTCGGGCCGGAATTCAAACAATATCTAACGGTTTTTGGCCGTCAGACCCTCGGTTTTTTGGCCGGGGTTAAAGTAAATGGCACCGCAGTTTTCTGACTGGGAGATCCTCGGTTTTCTGACCGGGATGAAAGTTTCACGGCTTTCGGCCGGAATTCAAATAATGTCTAACGGTTTTTTTGGCCGTCGGACCCTCGGTTTTTGGCCGCGGTTAAAGTAAATGGCTCGCAGTTTTCTGGATCGGGAGATCCTCGGTTTTCGACGGGGATGAAAGTTTCACGGCTTTCGGCCGGAATTCAAATAATGTCTAACGGTTTTTGGCCGTCGGACCCTCGGTTTTTTGTCGAGGTTAAAGTAAATGGCTCCGCAGTTTTCGGTCGGGAGATCCTCGGTTTTCGACCGGGGATGAAAGTTTCACGGCTTTCCGGCCGAATTCGGACAATGTCTAACGGTTTTTTTGGCCGTCGAAACGGTTTTTGGCCGGGGTTAAAGTAAATGGCTCCGCAGTTTTCTGACCGGGAGATCCTCGGTTTTCTAACCGGGGATGAAAGTTTCACGGCTTTCTGGCCGGAATTCAAACAATGTCTAACGGTTTTTTGGCCGTCGGACCCTCGGTTTTTTGGTCGGGGTTAAAGTAAATGGCTCGCGAGTTTTTTGATCGGGAGATCCTCGGTTTTCGACCAGGGATAAAAGTTTCACGGCTTTCGGCGAATTCAAACAATGTCTAACGGTTTTTGGCCGTCGGACCCTTCGGTTTTTGGCGGGGTTAAAGTAAATGGCTCCGCAGCTTTTTGACTCTGGGAGATCCTCGGTTTTCGGACCGGGATAAAAGTTTCACGGCTTTCGGCCGGAATTCAAATAATGTCTAACGGTTTTTGGCCGTCGGACCCTCGTTTTTTGGCGGGGTTAAAGTAAATGGCTCGCAGTTTTTTGATCGGGAGATCCTCGGTTTTGACAAGGGATGAAAGTTTCACGGCTTTACGGTCGGAATTCAAACAATGTCTAACGGTTTTTGGCCGTCGGACCCTCGGTTTTTGGCGGGGTTAAAGTAAATGGCTCCGCAGCTTTTTGACTGGGAGATCCTCGGTTTTCGACGGGGATAAAAGTTTCACGGCTTTCGGCGGAATTCAAACAATGTCTAACGGTTTTTGGCCGTCGGACCCTCGGTTTTTGGCGGGGTTAAAGTAAATGGCTCCACAGTTTTCGACCGGGAGATCCTCGGTTTTCGATCGGGGATAAAAGTTTCACGGCTTTCGGCGGAATTCAAACAATGTCTAACGATTTTTGGCCGTCGGACCCTCGGTTTTTTGGCGGGATTAAAGTAAATGGCTCCGCAGTTTTCTGAGCGGGAGATCCTCGGTTTTCCGACCAGGGATAAAAGTTTCACGGCTTTCGGCCGAAATTCAAAAGCAATGTCTCACGGCTTTTGGCGGAGAGACCCTCGGTTTTCTGACCGGGGTCCAAACGGATATTGGATTAACATGATTTGATTCTCTTTTTGGAGTTTTCATTTTCCTTTCTTTATTCTTCCTTTTGGGCCTTCTTTTAGGTATTTTCTCTTTTTAACAATCAATCAATGCATAAGATAAAGCTTTTGAAAGTTCCAGAGCCATTTCAATGCTTGCGTACTCCATTTCCTTGGGTTGTACCTTCTTCTTGCACAATTGAATAGACATGCTTTCAACAAAGAACATTTTATTAGTTGAAAAAGTGGTTGACTTTGTGGCCTTGATTATCTTCATTGCTTGATCCTTGCCCTATTTCCATTGAGAACTTTGCTACCAATTGTCTTTGGGGGTGACTTCTTTTCAACCTGACCGGGTTCAAACTCGGAATTCTTTGAGGACTCGCCTGTGTGGGCTCTGTCTTTCTGTCTCGTTCCGTTTTTAAAACCTTAGCCTTCGATGAAAGTTTCACGGCTTTCTGGCCGGAATTCAAAAAATGTCCAACGGATTTTTGGCCGCCAGACCCTTGGTTTTTTGGCCGGGGTTAAAGTAAATGGCTCCGCAGTTTTTTGACTGGGAGATCCTCGGTTTTCTGACCGGGGATAAAAGTTTCACGGCTTTCTGGCCGGAATTCAAACAATGTCTAACGGTTTTTTGGCCGTCAGACCCTTGGTTTTTTGGCCGTGGTAAAAGTAAATGGCTCCGCAGTTTTCTGACTGGGAGATCCTCGGTTTTCTGACCGGGGATAAAAGTTTCAACGGCTTTTCTGGCCGGAATTCAAAATAACATCTCACGGCTTTTTGGCCGGGGCACCCTCGATTTTCTGGCCGGGGTCTAAAAGAAATGGCTCCACAGTTTTCTGACTGGGAGACCCTCGGTTTTCTGACCGGGGATTTTGAAAGAAAGTTTTTAACGGCTTTCTGGCCGGAAAACCCTCGGCTTTCTAGCTGGGGTTTAAAAGAAATGGCTCCATAATTTTCTGATTGGGAGCCTCGGTTTTCTGACCGGGATTTTGAAAGAAATTTTTCACGGCTTTCTGGCTGGAATTCAAAAGCAATGTCTTACGGCTTTCTGGCCGAAAGACCCTCAGTTTTCTGGCCGGGGTTTAAAAGAAATGGCTCCACAATTTTCTCATTGGGAGATCATCGGTTTTCTGACCGGGATTTTGAAAGAAAGTTTTCATGGCTTTCTGGTCAGAATTCAAAAGCAATGTTTCACGGCTTTCTGGCCGAAAGATCCTCGGTTTTCTGGCCAGAAGACCCTCGGCTTTCTGACCGGGGTCCAAACGGATATTGTACTAACATGATTTGATTCTCTTTTTGGAGTTTTCATTTTCCTTTCTTTATTCTTCCTTTTGGGCCTTCTTTTAGGTATTTTCTCTTTTTAACAATCAATCAATGCATAAGATAAAGCTTTTGAAAGTTCCAGAGCCATTTCAATGCTTGCGTACTCCATTTCCTTGGGTTGTACCTTCTTCTTGCACAATTGAATAGACATGCTTTCAACAAAGAACATTTTATTAGTTGAAAAAGTGGTTGACTTTGTGGCCTTGATTATCTTCATTGCTTGATCCTTGCCCTATTTCCATTGAGAACTTTGCTACCAATTGTCTTTGGGGGTGACTTCTTTTCAACCTGACCGGGTTCAAACTCGGAATTCTTTGAGGACTCGCCTGTGTGGGCTCTGTCTTTCTGTCTCGTTCCGTTTTTAAAACCTTAGCCTTCGATGAAAGTTTCACGGCTTTCTGGCCGGAATTCAAAAAATGTCCAACGGATTTTTGGCCGCCAGACCCTTGGTTTTTTGGCCGGGGTTAAAGTAAATGGCTCCGCAGTTTTCTGACTGGGAGATCCTCGGTTTTCTGACCGGGGATAAAAGTTTCACGGCTTTCTGGCTGGAATTCAAACAATGTCTAACGGTTTTTTGGCCGTTAGACCCTCGGTTTTTGGCCGGGGTTAAAGTAAATGGCTCCGCAGTTTTCTGACTGGGAGATCCTCGATTTTCAGACCGGGGATGAAAGTTTCACGGCTTTCTGGCGGGAATTCAAATAATGTCTAACGGTTTTTTGGCCGTCAGACCCTCAGTTTTTTGGCCGGGGTTAAAGTAAATGGCTCGGCAGTTTTCTGACTAGGAGATCCTCGGTTTTCTGACCGGGGATAAAATTTTCACGGCTTTCTGGTCGGAATTCAAACAATGTCTAACGGTTTTTTGGCCGTTAGACCCTCGATTTTTTGGCCGGGGTTAAAGTAAATGGCTCCGTAGTTTTTTGACTAGGAGATCCTCGATTTTCTGACCGGGGATAAAAGTTTCACGGCTTTCTGGCCGAAATTCAAACAATGTCTAACGGTTTTTTGGCCATCAGACCCTCGGTTTTTTGGCCGGGGTTAAAGTAAATGGCTCCGTAGTTTTCTGACTGGGAGATCCTCGGTTTTCTAACCGGAGATAAAAGTTTCACGGCTTTCTAGCCGGAATGGTAAGGAAATCACAGTTTCACAAATAAACGTTCCACGGCTTTCTGGCCAGGATTTTGAAGAAGAGTTTTCACGGTTTTATCGCCGGAATTCAAACAATGTCTAACGATTTTTGGCCGTCAGACCCTCGATTTTTTGGCCGGGATAAAAGTAAATGGCTCCGCAGTTTTTTGACTGGGGAGATCCTCGGTTTTCTAACCGGGGATAAAAGTTTCACGGCTTTCTGGCCGGAATTCAAACAATGTCTAACGGTTTTTGGTCGCCAGACCCTCGGTTTTTGGCCGGGGTTAAAGTAAATGGCTCCGCAGCTTTTTGACTGGGAGATCCTCGGTTTTCTGACCGGGGATAAAAGTTTCACGGCTTTCTGGCCGGAATTCAAACAATGTCTAACGGTTTTTTGGCCGTCGGACCCTCGGTTTTTTGGCCGGGGTTAAAGTAAATGGCTCCGCAGTTTTCTGACTGGGAGATCCTCGGTTTTCTGACCAGGGATAAAAGTTTCACGGCTTTCTGGCCGGAATTCAAACAATGTCTAACGGTTTTTTGGCCGTCAGACCCTCGGTTTTTTGGCCGGGGTTAAAGTAAATGGCTCCGCAGTTTTTGACTGGGGAGATCCTCGGTTTTCGACCGGGGATAAAAGTTTCACGGCTTTCGGCCGGAATTCAAACAATGTCTAACGGTTTTTGGCCGTCAGACCCTCGGTTTTTTGGCCGGGGTTAAAGTAAATGGCTCCGCAGTTTTCTGACTGGGAGATCCTCGGTTTTCTGACCGGGGATAAAAGTTTCACGGCTTTCTGGCCGGAATTCAAACAATGTCTAACGATTTTTTGGCCGTCAGACCCTCGGTTTTTTGGCCGGGATTAAAGTAAATGGCTCCGCAGTTTTCTGACTGGGGAGATCCTCGGTTTTTTGACCGGGGATAAAAGTTTCACGGCTTTCTGGCAGGAATTCAAACAATGTCTCACGGCTTTTTGGCCGGAGAGACCCTCAGTTTTCTGACCGGGGTCCAAACAGATACTGTACTAACATGATTTGATTCTCTTTTTGGAGTTTTCATTTTCCTTTCTTTTATTCTTCCTTTTGGGCCTTCTTTTAGGTATTTTCTCTTTTTAACAATCAATCAATGCATAAGATAAAGCTTTTGAAAGTTCCAGAGCCATTTCAATGCTTGCGTACTCCATTTCCTTGGGTTGTACCTTCTTCTTGCACAATTGAATAGACATGCTTTCAACAAAGAACATTTTATTAGTTGAAAAAGTGGTTGACTTTGTGGCCTTGATTATCTTCATTGCTTGATCCTTGCCCTATTTCCATTGAGAACTTTGCTACCAATTGTCTTTGGGGGTGACTTCTTTTCAACCTGACCGGGTTCAAACTCGGAATTCTTTGAGGACTCGCCTGTGTGGGCTCTGTCTTTCTGTCTCGTTCCGTTTTTAAAACCTTAGCCTTCGATTTCCTTTTCCTTCTTAATGTCCTTTCCTTTGCAAGTGATCGACCTTCATGATCAGTCGGGATTGGATCAATACACCACTGAGGTTGGGTATCTTTCTTGGCCTTTTTACCAGACGGAATCCTGTAAAACCGGTCCTGCCGCCTTTCTTTGTAATAGTTTCAGAATTAAAATCAAGACGAAAGGGATTCAAAGAATAACTATACAAAAAAGCAAGGAAATGAGTTTAAAGAGAACCATCCCTTTCGGGGAAAAAGAAGGACTTATCTGGGATGCATGCTGACTTCAAATAAACATGACATGCTTCTTGGACTGGACGCCTGACCCACATAAACTTTCCAACTTCTTATGAACCCATTGATTCGCAATTTCAAAACCAGGGAACCTTGCCAAAATTCTTTTAGTGAAGGGATGTCTTCTTTTTGGTCGGCGGCGCCCTTTGCGGGTTTTCGCCAATCGACCTCTCTCATTTCTCTTCTCACTGTCGCCCGATAGTGCTCTTTGCGAGTTTTCACTAAACAGACTCTCTCATTTTTAGCTTCTCCAACCGCCATCGCCTCATGGTGCCCGAAGGTTTTTCACCGATAAGACTCTCTCATTTTGTTTCTCTCAATTCAGGCTGTGTCAGATTTCCGTCAATGACGTTTTCACTTCCTTGCCTTTGCCAATTGATATGAAGGACTTGAACAAGGTCTTTGGGTAAAAAGGAAATTGAATGGAATTACAACTCTCGAACCATCTTGACGGATCTAAACTGAACCGTCATATCATCTGCCCCGGTTTCAATTTTTGGGGAAATTGGGATTTTTGTTTTGGTGTGACTGAACCTCAGGGAGAGGTTGCCTACGTATCCTTTCGGAATCAAGTCAGAACGTAGTTCATGTACTTTGTTTTGTTTTTGGTTTTCCATTTTTTTTTTGATTTTTATTTATTTCGGGTTCCAAAGAGGGTGAACAAAGAAACGTAACCGGCTCAAAGGATTTCACAAAGGATTTACAGTGTTTGGGGTAGCAAGAAAGAAAGCCTTCGTCATCTCAATTATACAAAAAGCCAACGTCGCAGGAGATCCCGACATAGTACCTTTATACCGTATCTGTATTGACTGTCGTTTCAAGATTATTTCCTTCAATGTCTCCAAGATACAGTGTCCCTCTCAGTGATATTTTCCGGATGATGTATGGATCCTTCCAATTAGGAGCGAAATTTTCTTTTTGTTTCTTGGTAATGAGGAGGAATGCGCCTTAATGTCGGTTGTTCTATTTCGAGATTTCTGGGCCGCACTTTCTTGTTGCAAGTATGGGCCTTTCTTTGTTGGGACAACTACTCGGGTATTCTCTGAGTACAACACAACCCTTTTGCATGCGAACCAATTTTCCTTCAGTTATTCCAATTCATTGTTTCATTTCCTCAAAAATAAACTTTTGTGCATTTCAACTCTCGATTCATTATTCTGAAGTCCGACAGCGTTTTAGGATCTAGGCATGAAGTCCGCAAGCATGTCATGTTATTTAAAGCTGCATGATTTGAGCTAAAGAGAAGAGAAAAAGAAAATTAAAACAAATCTGAAAGAATAAAAAATAACAAAAGAAAAGGAAACGGACGATGAAATATTAATTTCATTTCTTGGAATCGAAAGGATAAAACAGGGTTCACATTCAGAAATTTAAAGACAAAAACTAAAAGAAACATCCAATTTACACACTGAAATAGACTATGGATGCAGAAAAAATGCGACAGGACAAATTTACTGGGCTTCCGCCTGATCGGGAATGGCCTAGCCTTTCAGTTTGGGAGTTTAGTGTCTGATCCCATCTCAACGGTGATAGTCCCTTTTCCTGGCTCGACCATGTGAGTATCGCAGAGCTTTGCTTCATGTTTTCTTTCACTCTCTTCGGTCATGAAATCCTCATTATCTTCCCCTTGACGGTCATTAAGCTTTTGTGGTACGCGTCCAACAAACACTGGCTCATTCAGCCGTGGTGTCTTAATTGCCCCCCATGCCACATAGGCTTGCTTAGGTGCACCAATTTCCTTTTCTGGTTCTAACTCAGTGATCTTACTCTTCTTTTCCCCTTCCTCTTGTTTCGGGGCGGCCTTGGGCTTCCTTTCCACGTCAGTAATAGCAATTATGGCCTTAAGCGCTGGATCGAATTCTTCATCTTCACAAATCATCCCGACTATTGGCCCGTTATTGTGAGCAGGCAGCGGATTATTGGTCACATTTGGGACATCCTCATCCTTCAACACAATCTTCCCTTGCTCTATTAAATTCTCCACCGCTTGTTTCAAAGTCCAACAGTCATTAGTATGGTGGCCCTCCGCCTCTGAATGATATGCACATCTGACACCAGCTTTGTAGGAAGGCGATGCCGGGTTTTGTCTATTCTGAGGAACCGGCTGCAGTAAACCCATTTGGACAAGTTTCGGGAATAGATTAGAGTAAGATTCACCAATTGGGGTAAAGTTTGATTTCTTTGGTCGTTCCCAAGGACGGAAGTTATTCTGTGGAGGTCGGGGATTATAGTGGTTCTGGTGGGGAGGCTGATTTCTTGGAAATAGAGCTTGGTTTCTACTGACATGCTGTTGCGGTTGCGCAAAAGGTTGAGCATTCATGACCGCGTATGGTTGAGGGATATAGGACATTTCCTGAGCAGAGTAATAATGTTGGGGGGTTCTTTCCGAAAAGAAGGGTCTAGGAGCGTGGTGTCTTCTATCACCCGAAGTTGCCATGTATGTTTCCTCTTTCATCCTACTCTTTGCTATTCCTCCAGACCCTCCTTGGATTGCTTGGGAGGTCGCTCGAATGGCCGTTTGACTCAAAATTCTTCCCGTCTTCAAACCATTTTCCACCATTTCCCCAATCTTGATCGCCTCTGCGAAAGGCTTTCCCATTGCTGATAGCATGTTCTAGGAATAGTCTGGTTCCTGAGCCTGGAGGAAAG
Organism: Nicotiana noctiflora; assembly: GCA_032618575.1. Taxonomy (NCBI): domain Eukaryota; kingdom Viridiplantae; phylum Streptophyta; class Magnoliopsida; order Solanales; family Solanaceae; genus Nicotiana; species Nicotiana noctiflora. Next base: position 10,212 of record JASVEL010002000.1, on the reverse strand, counting down.
TAGTGACCATTTCTATTTCGTCCATAGGGGGTTTCACCCTGGATGCTTGCTCTCGCAATTTTATAGCATATTCTCTTAAGCTTTCTGAGGGTTTCTTCTTTAAGTTCGATAAAGAATTCCTGTCTGGCGCGATGTCAATGTTGTACTGGAACTGTTTCACAAAATCTCTGGCCAAATCGTCCCGGATGTGCCATCGAGATATGTCTTGATCCATGTACCATTCTGATGCTATCCCGATCAAGCTTTCTCCGAAATATGCCATCAGGCAATTCTTCCATGCCGCCGGCACCTCGCAATTGATTGCAGTATTTCTTTAGATGAGCAATAGGGTCGCCATGCCCGTCATACTTCTCAAACTTCGGCGTCTTAAAGACTGAGGGCAAATGGACATGTGGGAACATGCACAAATCTGCGTAAGAAACACTCTTCTGTCCGCCCAGACCTTGCATGTTTTTCAAACTCTGTTCCAAGCTGCTCATTCTTTTTGCCATTTCATCCCGTTTGGGAGCTTTTGGATTTTGGCTTGGCATGAGCTGAGGATAGACATTGGCGGCAAACTGGGTAGGATCCCGTGGAAGGGGTAGTGCCGGGAATGTAAAAGAAGAGGAATCAAAGAAAGGAGTATGTGTGTCGGGATACGCCGTGATTGGAATGGGCAAACCAACGGATGTTCTTGTAGATGTATCTAATGCTGTCACCCGAGGATAGGAAGTGGAGGGTGATTCAGAGAGGGTTGTGACATTAGAATACCCAAAAAGAGTAGGTGGGTAATTGGTGGGAGTATTAGAAATACCACTTGACCTGAGGAATAGTTCGGGGAACCCAGGGATTAGACTCGGGGGCTCTTTCCCGTTATTCCAGTCATCTAACATCTCCAGCATTCGACATCGCAAAATTCTGTTTTCTTCTGCAGCTGCTGACTCAGTAGCCGGAATGGCTGACACGGAGCTCTCTTCCAAAACGGGAACGGTTGGTAGAGGGATTTCTGAAGACATGTTGGCACTTCTTTTGGACCTTGTGAAATAAGGATGGGTACTTTCTTTTGATTTAGCAACGGGTTGCTGAACTTTTCCTTTGGACCTCGTGAAGTATGAATGTGAGGCCAGAGTACCACAAAATCAACCACCCTTTTCTAAAACCTGGAGTTTGGCAAACAAACGATTAGTCTGAAACAACATAACAGATAAGTAATCTCACATTGGGTGTGATGCACTTATGCAGTTGATCGTGTTGCTATTTGGATTTGATTGTAATGCGTTACTCCGGCTTATACTTCCCTTTGCTTTCATCTTCTTTCTCCCTTTATCAATTTTTTTTTTTTTCATTTTTTTTTCTTTTTCTTTTGGTGATGGTAGAATCTTATGTGGATTGCCTACGTATCATGTCCCCGCATGAATCAGATCGGGCGTAGTTCGGATAATCGGGAATTGAGTAAATCAACTAATTTTTGAAAGAAATGCTTTAAGAGAAAAAAGGAAAATATATTCATATTTTTGCTTTTTTTTTTTTGCTTTTTGTTTTGCTTTTTGATAGAAAGACTTCTAAAAATAAAAATTTATTTGCTTTGGAGTAAAATCCATATTTTTAAATTTTGATTTTTATTGGTTTTTCTTTTTATTTCATGAAAAGCAGTAGAAAAAACGAAACCATTTTTTTTAGTTTTTTTTTTGAACTACTTTTACTCTTTCTTTTTTTTTTGTGTGAATTTTCTAAAGAAAGATTTTAATGAAGGAACTATACGAGAGTATTTTTTTTTATTTTTTTTTATTTTTTGATTGGGGTCGGAACCGATGAGGTTTTCCTACGTATCTCACATCCGGTGAGAATCAGACCCGCGTAGTTCGGAACGAGAGGACAATAATAATAAAACATTTTCTACAGAAATTTTCAATTTTCACAATAAAACAAACTTGATTACAAAGTTTTAAAAACTAGCCATACTAACAGATTTTGATGAGGAGAAATACTTACAGACTTGAAAATCAAACACCATATGATCTAATCAAAAGAAATATAAATTAAGAAAAAAAAAACTAGCAGATTACTTCCCTGTTTGCCAATTTCAACCAAATGGCTATTTCTGCAAACGTGGCCCCTTCTCAACTCCATATGAATTTTGAGGTCGGGAAGGATTTCTTTACAAACTTGTCCATTCTTTTACGAAGACAACCTTTCGACAACTGAAAGATGCTATAAGGCTATCTCGGCAAGAACGGTTTAAAATACCGCCGAAACTATCTTGGCTTATTTTGACCAAAAATTCAAGCATTTACTTGCCACTTATTCTTTTCTTATTTTTTTTTCAAATTAAAATAAAAGATATGGTTTTGCAGACACGACCTTTCAGCACCTCGGGGACGAGGATTTTAAGGTTGTGTTTAGCTAATTGACCAAAAATCCTAAAAATGATCAAAAGTGGCCGTTTATGCAAAGTCAACCTTTCGGCGTCCCTCTCGGGAACATTCGACTATTTTTGGCAAAAGCGGCATCACCTGACTTATTTATGACAAAAATTAAAATTTAGATATTTTTTTCTTTTTATTTTTCAAATTAAAACAAAAAATCAGGTATTGCAAATACGGCCTTTCAGCGCCTCGGGGACGAAGATTATAGTGCTGTGAGGGTCAATCGACCAAAAAATCTACAAAATGACCCAAAAGTGGCCGTTTATGCAAAGTCGGCCTTCCGGCGTCCCTTTCGGGTACATTCGGCTGTTTTCGAAAACGGCATCACTCAACATATTTACAACAAAAAAATCAATTTCGATATTTTTGGTTATTTTTGGAAAAGGGGAGGTTGGACCCGATGAAGGTTGCCTACGTATCTCACACCATGTGAGAATCAAACCAGCGTAGTTCGGTAATAAAAGAACTAAATCATTTTAAGAAAAGAAAACAAACTATTTTTAAACAGTATTTCTAAAACAAATTATTTTCAGAGAAACTAACCTATCTCTAAAAAAATTTCTTTTTGCATTTTTTTTTTCAAAAAATTATTTTCTAAGGAACTAAGAAAATTTATTTGGAAATTTTTTTTGCATTTTTCAAAAGGAAACATTTTAAAGAAACTAACTATTTAAAATTAACAAAATTTATTCGGAGATTTTTTCTTTTCATTTTGTTTTTTTTTATTTTCAAAAATTATTTTCCAAGAAAAACATCTCGTTTTCCATTCGATTGACATCTTCCACTTCTTACCCTTTTTTTAACAAACCGGTCGGCATGTAAGATCGAAACAACTAAATGCACACAGAAAGATGCAACAAGTTGGTCTTTTGTTTCAGGTACACCTGTCCTAGATAGGCCCAACCCCTGTGTTGAGCCTCCTAAGTCAAATATGCACATTATGCAAATAAACGTTCCTATCGGGGATCCGGCATAAGGTTTTGTTATCTTAAGTCATCATCCTGTTGGAAAAAACGTCTAGACTGGCTTTAACTCGAGCGGACAACTCGAGCCGAAGAGTGTCAGTGCACCGGTAGCATGGCTTTCCGGCTTAATTGACAAAACTCTCCGCCTAAACATGTGTGACTACAAAATCCTTCACCGGGTGCCAAGCACCACAGCTATCTTGAGAAAAACGGGCTATGTCCAGCAAATGCCCGATATTATATTTCAAAAGACTCAGAAGAAAAAAAAATGGGTATCCGCACAATTTATATACAGTTCACAAACTATCAAAGCGGTAAAGCAACATTTAGCATATTAAATATAAACATGTAATAAAATCAGATAATAAATAAGCCAAATAAAATAATTATTCAAAGCTCGAATTCTTAAACCCTGAACCAGTGGTTCTGGGTTTGTTTCCCCAGCAGAGTCGCCAGAGCTGTCACACCTCCTTTTGGCGCGCCCCCTACCCCGGAGGGTAGATGCGCGAGGGAGTTTTTCCAATTTAAGTGACAATATTCGAAACGGGATTATTTTATTTATTTCAGAGTCGCCACTTGGAATAAATTAAGGTGTCCCAAGTCACCGATTTATTTAAATCCCGAATCGAGGAAATTTCGACTTTCCAAATGAAGTCCGCGAACCAGAAATTCTAAGTAAGGAATTCTGTTGACCCGAGGGAAGGTGTTAGGCACCCCGGATCCCGTGGTTCTAGCACGGTCGCTTCAATTATTATAAATGGCTAAAAAATTCCTGATTTTATACATGCTTATAAATTATATGCTCTGATTAAAAACCTTAAACCGCTCTATTAATTTGAAACCATACCAAAAGAAAGACTAATTACAATATAGACTCAGATTTTAACGGATAGGTAAATAATAATAAAAAAAAGTATCCGGATTGCTTATTTGAAACCATGCCGATTTAAAGCCATTGTAAAACTAAACCCAAAAAAAATCAATTTATTTAAAAGCGTATCTCTTAAAATTATTTCCAATTAAATAATCGTACCCAATGATGTGTTATTTCCTAGCTTTTGACTTATGGCCGGAGATTGAATGAAAAGATGTGAACTAATGGAAAATCGACCAAAATATACGAAATAGAAATAATTCGCCTTGGTTAATTATTTAGACGTGAGGTTGTCTACTTTGGATTTCGCTATCCTCAATCTGACGTTAATTGACGAAATCGAAATTATATGATTAAAGACGACTAACATTGTTATCTAAAAGCATTGGCTAACTTGTCTTGCTTGCTTAATTATAAATAGTCCTCAAAAGAAAAATCAAAGTAAAGAAAAATCCAAAAATGATTCCAAACACCTTATGTTAATAGCTAAATTTTAACCGACCCAACATCTTGAACATGCTTAAACTACTTGACTTTAACAAATTACCTATGTAAAATATCAAAGGGAATCTCAATCCGAATTGGCTAGTTTTACTTACACAAATCCAAACGTATACTAAAAATATAGAAAACTAATTAAGTAGAAATGAAAACTGATATCTATTTTTTATCAATAGTCCAAAATAATCCAAGTTTACAAATACAAACCTAGCAAGTTTTGTTTCAATTCGTATATAATGAAAGTAAGAACTAAGTAAACATACAAGACTAATGCACCTTCAATCTTCTAATGAATAACTGTACGATATCTATTTTAGCTAACAATCCTTAATAAGTAGTTAAACAAAATCATTTATGTAACGACTTCAAACAAAGGATTCAAAGTGGTCCTCCAATTCATTTCCAATTCATTTATGGTACAAGTATGATCAAGCTCAAAAGATGTGTACCTGGAATGTGACAGTACAAATGGAGGAAGAGAGATCAGTAACAGCACAGTGAGCAGCAACAAAAACAGTAACCAACAGCACAGTGAGCAGCAAAAAACAGTAACCAAAGTGGATTCCAGTGACGACCAAGAAAAATGATAAAATCAGTAGCAAAACAGCCCAGGCAGCAAACGGAGAAACAGAAAAATAAGCTTCAAACCAAACAAAACTCCGGTGAAAATAACAGGGAATTCGAGACTGAAAAGCAGCAACAAAAAAAAAAGAATCAAAACAGAATCTCGGCAAGCCAACAACCGAAAGATTCCAGTGAAGAAATCAAATGGCCAAGAGTTCCTAACGAATAGCCCCAAATCAAGAAGCACTCGAATAGAATGAATAGGCGAATCCAAAAGACAACAGAACAAAAGGGTGGTTTCCTTAAACTATCAGAACTGAAATTTGAAGCAAACAAACCGAATACGCCCAATGTGTGTTCGAAGACTCTACTCCAATAAAAATTCTGTTTTCGCTCTATGTTCTCACTGTTTTCTCCCTTTTATTTTTAGTCAGTATCTGTTCTGTTTTTATAGCCAAAGAACAAAGCATCAACATATTATTTCAGATCTGTCCAGCACATATTATTCCCTTTTTTTTGCACTTTTCCAGCTCTTAAAGCCACTAGACCAATTCAGAAATTAATTTTTCCATGTTCAGATCTTATCCAGCCTATAAAGCCAAACCTTTTTCTATTTAAAAACTATCCAGGCCAACCCTTTTTCTATTTAAAACTAAATCTGCAGTCCAAACCTAATGCCTATCCTGCTGTAAAACTAACCCTTCCCATGTGCAACACATTTGAACCCCTCAGTATGGTTTTCAGATTTCTAAACTAAAGTTAAACAGCTATATCCAATTCATTCTAATTCAACAAACAAACATCAAACAAACAGCCTAATTCAACTCAAGCAGTGAATTCGGATCAGATGAGCCAATGCCAAACTTGTGCCCTAATGTTCTAACAAACAAACCTACGAATCTAATCGACAACATTCATACAGTCGATTACAACGCGCATAATCGATAAACAATAGTCGACGAACAAATAATCCAAGAACATCTCGGCCAGAATAGTTCAAAATGCAGAATTAGCCATTCGACGAATTTAAACGAATCGAATTCGTATCTTATAACGCCGCATTTACAACAATGAATCAGAAAGCAAACAGATCGACCAAATAAAAGGTCCCAAAAGAAGAGGAAAAACAGAAATCGAAGATATCCGAGGAAAAACTAACAACAAACGAATAACTAAATTAAAACGTCGGATACAATTAAACAAGAAACGAAAAGGAAAAGAAAATACCTCGAAACAAAAAATTGGAACTCGGCCGACATGGGTCTTGTTCATTCGAGGTCGAAAGGACCTTAATTGAAACGTTTTCAAATGAAAGCAATCCAATTAAGGTCTATTAGACCCCAATTCCCCTTTGAATTTAGACAAAAAATCCCTAATTCAAAATCTAGGGTTCTTGAACCTTGGTTTTGGGGCTTGACGACTTCTGGCCAAATTCGAATCAAACTAACGGGGGTTTGGTGATTAGGGAGGTCGGGGGAGTGTTTGGTGTAAGTCTTGGGTGTTTTTGGGTGATTTTCAAATTCCGGCGAATTTTCGATCGGATATTCGAAGAATTTGGGAGTGATTCGAGACAAGTGGTTAAGGGATTCGTGTAGAGGGGGGTTAGGGGATTCTATGGTATTAAAATGGGGGCCATTGGCCTACCGGCACCGCCGTGAGGCGAATTCCGGCAGGCGGAGACGGCAGGGTAGCGGCGGCACATTTTCTGAAAATAGAAGATGAAGAGGAATTAGGGTTTGGAGGGGTTTTGGTATAATTAAATTAAGGATTTAATTAGGACTGTTGGATCATGGGAAATCAACGGTCCAGATCAAATGAAGGCGGGCTGGCGGGTTGGACCGGACGGGTGAGATGAGTTGGATTGGGGTTATTTTGGGCCTGGGATTTAATTAAGAAGTGGCCCAATTCGATTTTCTTCCTCTTCTTCTCATTATTTCCAATTTTCCTCTTCTCTTTTAAATTCCTAATTAAAACAAAAATCCTAGATTACACTACAAAAAATCAAATTAACTTACATATATAAAAAAAAAAACTAATTAGGTTACCCTAACGATTAACGCACACAATTAAATATTTATATAAATCACAGAGACTAGGACTTAAAAGCTAGAAATGCAAAAAATACATATTTTTGTTATTTTTGATTTTCGCAAAACAAACTTAATTACTATCAATTGCAAACTTTGAATTTTATATATGTAATTTATTTTTATATTTTTATTTTTTATTTATTTAAACGAAAGACAACGGACACACAAACGCAAATAATAAGAGAATAATAACATATAATCCACAAAAATCACGCACAACAGAAATACTATTTTATTTTAAATTTTTGGGAGTAATTCTCATGTAGGGCAAAAATCACGTGCTCACAGGAGGCTGGTGTCAAAAGTGGTGGTCACCAGAGAAGAGCTTCGGTGACCGGGTTTTCAAGATCTTGGAGTTTTTTTTTGGGGCTTTCTTGGTTTTCGGGGTGGCTTGGGGTAGAGGAGTGGGAGAAAGGTGATTTGAAACTCAGAAATGGCCGGAGACCGCCATGGGAGACGGCCAGTCTCCATGGCCGGTCAAGCTCGAGAGTGAAGAAGGTGGGAGAACAAGATGAGAGAGGCGGCTAGGGTTTGAGTAAAGGGAAATAGCCGGCCGTCTCTTTGAGACTGGGTTTAAATATCCGCTACATTGAGTCCGTCCCTGGCCGTTAGATCATCGTTGATCAACAGTTATGATCAAACTTTCTCAAACGGCACCGTTCAGAATTAAATGAGAGATGTAACTCTCATCCGTTAGCTTTGGTGTGACGGACGATGGGGATTTGATCTCAGGGTTTGGAATAATTATTTAATTTCAATTAATGTCTCAGCCGTTGGATCCAGTGTTATGGACGGCTGAGATTATTTCAATTCAAATGATTTGGACCGGGTCTCTCAGAATACTTTGGGCCATTGCACCTGGGCTGGCATTTGGCCCAGTTTTCCTTTCTTTGTATTTTTCTTTGTATTTTCTTTGTATTTTTATTATTTTTGTAGTATTTTCTTTTTGTATTTCAATTGTTCTTTTTATATTATTTTCAATTATTCAATTTCCTATTTCCTTTAATTTTCTGATATTTTTTGACATTTTTCTACTATTTTTCTTAATTTCCGCCTCTTTTTTGTTAATTTTCCTTTTAATCACTTAAATTGAAATATTTGTATTTAACCTATTTTTAAATTTTCTAATTTTTATTTCTAATTGTTCAATCACACAAATGCATCTTATTTCAATCAAAACATGTAATTGCACCCAAAATATTATTTATTTTAATTTTGGAATTTGTTGCTTAGGGCAAAAAAATCACGTGCTCACAGCTGCCCCTCTTTGCTCGGGAACACGAAGAGTTTCAGTGCAAAGACAAGTGACCGGTAATGAGAGATTGTTCCCCACTGGCATATTCCGTGAGAAGCATTTTTGAAAAACCTTTTGACCGCACCCTGCCTCAGAGGTTGCCTACATATCCTGGGCTAAACAGGAATCAGGTCGGTGTAGTTCGGGAAGGTCTGGTAGTTTAAAACTACCAGACTTTATTGTTGCATTGACATTGTTATGACTTACTGACCTACTCCTTATTACACCAGGGGGTAAAAAATGTAAAATGAAGAAGCTATTCTAAGCTATAATGCTACGAGTTACAATTGTTCTTATCTACTTCTTGTCTTCTTATTCCTCCTTGTCTCTTTTCCTTGATTTTCTGTGCGACTATCCTTCTTTTTATTGATTTTTCTTTTCTTGCTCCCCCCTTTTTTGATTTTCGATGGTACTCGTCGCCTTCAGACTAATACCTGCTCAAAACAAAACAAAACAACAAAACGTTTTCTTCTGCCCCAGTGTCGGCTTTTCATGTTACGGTGTTACTCATGTTAGCTAACACAAACTAAAATTGCAGAAATCCCAGTATGGGCTTTTCATGTTACGGTGTTACTCATTTTAGCTAACACAAACTAAAATTGCAAAAATTAAAATTGCGGTAATGTATTCCCTTGTTATACAGGTGGGCGCCTGAACAGAAATTAAAAATTGCAGAAATGTTTTCCCTTGTTATACAGGTGGGCGCCTGAACAGAAATTAAAAATTGCATAAATGTATTCCCTTGTTATGCAGGTGGGCGCCTGAACAGAAATTAAAATTGCAGAAAAATATTCCATTGTTATCCAGGTGGGCGCCTGATGCATGAAATGCGAATGCAAAAAAATATTCCCTTGTTTTCTAGGTGGGCGCCTGATGCGAATGCAGAAAAATATTCCCTTGTAATCCAGGTGGGCGCCTGATGCATGAGATGCAAATGTAGAAAATATTCCCTTGTTATCCAGGTGGGCGCCTGATGCGAATGTAGAAAAATATTCCCTTGTTATCCAGGTGGGCGCCTGATGCGAATGCAGAAAAATGTTCCCTTGATTTCTAGGTGGGCGCCTGATGCGAATGCAGAAAAATATTCCCTTGTTATCCAGGTGGGCGCTAAAAAGAAGTATTTCATTATGAAAAATATTCCCTTATTATCTAGTTTGGCGCCTGATTGCATATATTAAGAAAATATTCACTTGTTATCCAGGTGGGCGCCTAATTGCAAATATTAAGTAAAGTATTCCCTTGTTATCCATGTGGGTGCCTGATTGCAAAAATTAAGAAAAGTATTCCCTTGTTATCCATGTGGGTGCCTGATTGCATGAAATGCGAATACAGAAAATATTCCCTTGTTATCCAGGTGGGCGCCTGATGCATGAAATGCAAATGCAGAAAAATATTCCCTTGTTATCCAGGTGGGCGCCTGATGCGAATGCAGAAAAATATTCCCTTGTTATCCAGGTGGTCGCCTGATGCATTAAATGCGAATGCAGAAAAATATTTCCTTGTTATCCAGGTGGGCGCC
>JASVEL010001999.1:0-181166 GCA_032618575.1 Nicotiana noctiflora | reverse complement strand
TGGTCAAGAACATGTTAAACATGTCTAGGATTTCAGTAGCCTTCTAAACATAATAAAGTTCTGACTATGCCTGCTTCATGATTGATTGATACACTATGTTGTGGAATCTAAATTATAAGTCTTTGATTGAAATTCAACAATATTCAATCTCTTTCTCTGAGTTTTGGTTAATTGATAAGTAATTATGATTTCATGGCTATGTATGCAATCTGGTATGAAAATAGCTATGTTTGCAACAATTTTTGTGTTAAGCTGATTACTGTTAATACCTAGTATGTTTAGGTGGAATTGGTTATAGTTGCAGTAGTGTAGAAACTTGAAAAGTGGTTAAAATTGAAAACATGTTAAGTAGTTTAAAATGGTTTAAAATTGAAAACCACAAAAAGAGGTTATAAGTGAAATGAATAACAAAGAGTGGTCAGTCTTGCAACTGACCAGCTTTAATAATTTTGAAACACTAGCTAAGTGTTAAATAGGCCAGGTGTGCAATAAAATTGACTTAAGTCTAATAGGCTAGACTTGCAAAGTCCCAATTGGCCTGTGTTCACTGGTTGGCTAGACTTGCAAAGTCTTGGCTAGCCTATGTTCATTAATGGGCCCAAATTGCAAGGCTAAGTCTAAACTTTGGACTGGCTAAGTCTTAAATAGGTTAGTTCTGAATAATTAAGCAGGCTAGTCCTGCAAACTAGTTTCAAAAATAGAAAATGAAACAAGAGTGGCTAAAATTGAAATGAATTGAAGTTTAATTTGGCCAAGTCTTAAATACTAGTGTAAACACTAGCCAGTAGATAAATAAGAGCTGAACATAGGAAAACCATACCTGGATAGGTCGGGTAAATAGCAAATGCCCTTAAGGGCATATAGGGAATAGAAAATGGCAAAGTTGTGGATTTAATAGAGCCTATAAGGATACATAAGACATTTAGGCTCATGATTTTTGCAATTTTGCACAAGATTAAGGGCACATTGGTCCTAAAGAAAAGGTAACTTAGTAAATAACACTAATAAGTAGGGGCACACTAGTAAAAGCCCCAAAAAGGAATCAAATAGAACCTTCCAGCACATGCTGGAAGGCATCTCATAACAGAAAATGGGACTAAAGTGTGAGTTTTGGTAAAAAAAGGAGGGGAGGGAACTAGAATTACTTTCTATCTTTTCCCCCCAAAAATTTTCACCATCTCCCACCTATAAATACCCCCTTTTAGAACCTGTTCAACGGCTGGGTTTTGGGAAATCAAAATTTCCAGAAGAAACTTCACACAATATCGTAGATAGCTGCCTAAGTTTTCTAGTTGAAATTCATATTTGAAGCTGTTTTGGATTTCTGCTCTTCACTGGGTCTCTATTGCTTTGTTGTTGTGTTAAGATCCATTTGCTCGTTGGGATTCATTCTAGCCACTGTTGCATTGCATGTGTTGATTCTAATTGTTGTACCTATTCCATCCCTTAGAACTCATTGAATTTCTTTGCTGAATCAGGTACACATCCTTGTTCAGGCTATGTAATTTGAAGCTATGAAGGTGAAATGAAGTTGCGAGTTTAAAGCATTTTGTTATTTTATATTTCTATTTTTGGTAGCTGTTTAAATAGTTTGAATTTGTAATTCATTAGGATATCGTGTGTATATGTAGAAGCTCAAACTAGACAATGTAATAAGTAGTAAGTAGAGATAATGTAGTTACAGTAGCTAAAATCACCTAGTTAAAATAGGTTAAAACCGTAAAACTGGTCTAATCAATTTCGAAATAAGTCTAATAGCACTAAACAAATTAGTGATGATTTTAATCAATCTATAGAGATAGTTTAATATGGTACTTGATAGTAGGATTTAAACAAGTTTTAAAACAGCAATGATAAAACGAAGCAATAGTTGATTAAAATTGATATCAAATAAACTCAGTGATAAAATATAACTAACATCTGCAAATGAGTTATAAGTAAGTGAACCATTTGGTTTAGTCCTGTTTTATGTAGTTAGATAATATCCTGTCACCTAGCTGGTAAATAATTTAGATCACAGTACGAATTAGTTATTGGAAAACAAAAAGTAAAAATAGTTTGTTGATTAAGTTTTATGCACATTAGACTATTATGATTCAGAGTTGACATGGTTAGTTTTGTACGGTGATTGTCTCTTAATGAATAAAGCATAATTTGAATCTACTCCTTTCGATTTCAAGTACTTGTTTGTATCATGAGCTTTCGATTTTTGTTTTCATTTTCTCTACTTCGTTTTGGTCTAGGCCTAATGTGTAACGCAGTCCTGGATTGTGTTCGAATACCAGTTGGGCTTCTGAACAAAGGCCTCAACGTAATCTGGGTTCTCGAGACCCAGATGTCAACAGAAATCTGCTGAATACAAATCCAGAAGTCCAGGCCCAGTAATAACAGAAACAATAAAGGCCTGGACTCATTTTCTGGAAATGTAAGATGATTTAATTGATTAAGGGGAAAACAGTGATAGAAAATATAGTGACACATTAAGTTTGGACTGTAAAAATGAATGGGATGAGCCTCGCATGGCCAAAAAAATAGCGAGGGCCCCCATATAAATAAATGACGAGTATATAATAGATTCGGGAAGGTTGATAGCAAATTCCACAACCTTTCCCAAGATTCAAAGCCGCTAGACGATTATTAGGCATGATTTAATAAACATACCTTCCTTAATACGAGTGTGCACTTGGTGCGACTCAAATCATAAATCCCGGTGAAGCCGAAATGTATTAAAGGTCACAGGCGTACTGGTTGCGGTGTGACTCGAAATACGTTTTCGCGACGTCGCAATTCGTAAAAATATTAAAGTTGGAAACACGTACATATTGTAAAAGGCATATAATAAGTCATATAAAATCGAGAACGACAGTTGAGCAACCGTGCTAAAACCACAGAATCCTGGAGTGCCTAACACCTTCTCCCGGGTTAACAGAATTCCTTATCCAGGTTTCTAGTTTCGTGGACTGTAATATAGAGTCAACGTCCTCGGATTTGGGATTAACAGGTGACTTGGGACACCATTATCTTCCCAAGTGGCGACTCTGAAAATTAAATAAAATCTCGGACCAATTGTCCTTTATTTGGAAAAACTCCTTCCTCTTCGTTATTATATCCTTTTCAGGTATTTGAACATTGAGGTATACCCTATTCTCGAAAGGTCGGGGTAGTAAAAAGGGAGGTGTGACAGCTCTGGCGACTCTGCTGGGGATGAGTAACCCAGAACTTTGGTTTCAGGGTTTAAGAATTCGAGCTTATTAGAATCGCCGTCCTCGATATTATTTGACTTTGTTATATGCTTTGAACAACATGCTATGTGTTTTACCTCTTTGATATTATATGGATTGTATATATAAATTGTGCCGAAAACCCTTCTCTTCTTCACCTCCGGGGATGTGCTTACTGGTTGAGACTCCCCTTTCTGTTAAGTCATACCCAAAGTAAGAAATAGAGGCTAGATAAGTTACAAAGCCGATTGACCCCGCGGGTCACCGGTACGTAGCCCCCCTCCTCGATCTGAGTTGTCCACTCAGGTACACGGTCTAGCACTCTATGAAACCATAAGATATTGGACATAGGTCTAGGACGATTATTTGCATCATAGCTGACTTAGGGGACTCAACACAGGGGTTGGGTCCGTCTAGGACAAGTGACCCGGTAATTAAAGACCGAGCATACTATGTGTTGCATTTTTAATTGTCTTTGATCGTTATGCGGACCGACAAAATTCCCGAGAATAGAAAGAGAATATTCAGAAATAAAAAAAAAAGAGAAATATTGATAAAAGAGTTGTTAGAAATTTGAAAATCTGAAATTTTTATTGAGAAAATAACTTTGTTGTTAAAATAATTGGTTGATTAATCTGACCGAACTACGCACGTTTGATTCTCGCCATTAGGTGGGATATGTAGGCAACCCTTGAACGGGTCCAACCACCCTTTTAGAAAATGATCAAAAATATTTTTGTTTTAAAATAATCGAAGTGATTGCTATTTTTGGAAATAGCCGAATGTTCCGAAAGAACGCCGGAAGGCTATCTTGGCAAAAATGGTCACTTCAAAAGTCATGTTTTTCCCTTTTTCAAAACAAAAATCCGAAAAAAAATCAAAATTTGCTTTGAAAAAAAAATATTTTTCCTTTTTCTAAATAAAATCGCCTTTAATAAATGTGCAGGATGAGCACGATACAGAATGAACCCTTCACTTTAATGAATAGAATTTCTTTGGAGCTAAGATTATGGTGGAACGACATGGGACACGAAGGACAGAATTGGGTCAAGTGTTATCTGAAGGACCTTACGGGATTAATGGATATAATTCCCCGAGGCGATATAATCCGAGTGCTTGTTACATGCTGGGATTCTGCGCACAACGTTCTACATTTTTCAAACTTTGAACTCACTCCCACTCTTGAGGAAATTGCTTACTATATAGGGAAAAATGAGGTCTCCTTAAAAGAGAAATACCCGATGGCTCCAAGAGCGATAACGGTACACCGCTTCCTAGACTCTTTGAAGATTGCTTGGAACGTCCACAACGAGGATTTGGTTAATGGGTTTTGCTCCTTAAACTTCATCTACAGTAGATATGGACATGTCGGAGGTTTCAATGACCCCACAAACAAACTCTGTAGCAAGTCCAACCGAGCCAAATGGGAGAAACATCGACGATTCGCTTTTCTGGTGGCATTCCTCGGGATAATCATATTTCCAAAAAAGGACGGGCACATTGATACGAGAGTCATCGGGGTGGCCAGCACTTTGATTGTACAATATAATTGCACTTTGGCTCCAATGATCATAGTTGATATCTACTGTGCCTTGACGAAATGCAAAGCAGGGTACATCTTCTTTGAGGGATGTAACTTGATTCTGCAAATGGTTGATAGAACATCTATGACATCATCCTTCGTTCTCAAGCTATGGGCCGACTGAAAGAACGTGCCTCGAAGAATTATATACGAGAACAAAAGAAGTTAAGCTGCCAGAGGTAGTTAAAGGTTGGATTTCATATCTACGATCGTTGACCGATAGACAAATCGATTGGGCATACGGATGGTTGCCCCTAGATGAGGTGATTTACATGCCGACGGAAGGGTCACACTTCTTGATCATGGGTTTAAAAGGTATCCATCCTTATGCCCCGTACAGGGTCCTACGACAGCTTGGAATATATCAAGTTATACTAAAGGATGGGGACCTCAGTTTGCAAGTAATAGAGATTAGTCCGGATGGGCAATTCCCGGAAGCAAAGGTCCGACAGATTTGGAATGAGTGTCAAAATTTGAAGGAGGAAACTTGTGTGGAAAACAGAGCTCGGGGAGAAGTATCGCCGGGGTACGCCGCATGGTATCGACGGGGTATTGAGCATGATAGACCATTGAAAAGACCTCACGTTCAAGACTTGGCCGAGCAGTCTAAGGAATATGGAAAATGGGTGGCCAAAGAAAATGATTATAAGGCCAAGATCAGCTTGCTAGAAAAACAGTTGCGAGATCTCCACTTCGAGAGCAGTTTACAAGTAGCATCTGACGAAGGAGAAAAGATGCAGCTGAAAAAAGAGAACAAAATTCTGTAAGCTCAAGTTGCGAAAATGAAAATTGCATCCGAGACCTCGGTTCTCTTAGCCTGAGATGAGAAGCTAATTGAAAATCTTCGGCACAAAGTGAATGACTACAACTTCGATCTTGACAAAGCAGAAAAGGAGTTAGTCAGGGTCCGGAAGCAACTGGCCAGAGATACCAATGAAAGAGCTAAAATGGTTCAGCAACTACAAGATAAACATGAAGTTGAGGTAGCTCGATTGAGAAAGAAAGTCATCACAGCCACAGTCAAAAGTAATAAGATAATCAAAGAGTTTGAGGAAGAAAGAGAGCATTGTTACACGACTATGGCTCGATTAGAGTTCGAGTTACAACAACTACAGAAAGAGAACTAACAAACCTCAGACGCTCACGCCAAACAGATCAGCAGGTTACTTCAAGAAAAAGGGGTCGTTCGAGAAAGAATTATCCATATTGCTCAGTACATCACCAGAAAATGCCAATTATGTGAAGATATGTCCCAGGCAACATTTGTATCAGCCGTGAAGTTCTTCGTGAAGCAAGTCATGTCCGACCTAGATAGGCTCCAAAGTGGATTGGCATATAGGCCCGCGGGAAGACCGAACGACGTCTCGCACGCATTAGGAGCATTAATGTACTCGTAGGGCATGTATTTTTGTATTCGTATTTCTTTAGTCGCACAACATCATTTTGTAAATCAAATGTTTTTGAGTATCAATGAAAAGATCAAAGAAGTTGTTGCTAATCCTTTTCTCTTTATATCAATTATTTGTACGATAGGCAAATAAGTAGGAACGAAAATCAAGAAAGAAACGAAGAAAGAAAGAGATGGAAAAGAGTGGAAAAAGAAAAAGAATGAAAAAAAAGAGAAAAAAAATAAAAAAAAAAGAGAAGAAAGAAGAAAAAGAAAAGAGGAAAAGAAAGATGAATGAAAAAAAAAAGAGAAAGAAAAATAAAGAAAGAAAGGAGATGAATAAGAAACAGATGTTGATCCAAAATGGAATAACTGTCGGGATGATGCATAACGATCAAAGGAAAAAGTTGTGATTTTGAATCGTTGCATCTTATCCTTTTATGTACTAACTATTAACAAGTGTTGTTGTTTATGAGAATCAGATTTCAGCTGGCAACTGGTACTCTGGCAAATCATCATTACAACACACGATCAAAGACTATGACTAAAGTTGTGTCTTAAGAAATTGAGCCAACTATCATGGACCCAGTGCAAGAAGAGGAGGTTGTGGACGTTGCGGGGATGAAGGAGGAAATGTATAAGCTCAAGCAGCAAATGTCGAAAATGTACCAAGCTTGGTCCAGGGGTCAACCTTTACCCACATATCCAGCCAACCTAGCATATGTCCCTCCCGCCAATCCTAATCCCGAGCCACCTACCATGAACTCATCCTCCACGTACCCAGATTACCACCACTACTATGCCTCTAGTTCACAGGCAGCACCACCATTGTCCAAGCAAATTCCACCTCAGCCACCACAGGTCGCCCCGGTGTATGTGGCACCACCACCTGTTGCTCTGCATAAGTCATCAAGTGAACCAGTGTTCCATGTGCAAGACACCCATTACTATCTGCCAGAGCCGACGTTTAGGCAGCATGACTCCTACACTCGACTGATGGAGACAACGGAAGAAAAACCAGTCAAGAACTTGGAACAAGAGGAAATGGCATGGAAGATGAGGAGTTTAGAACAATCTTTCCATAACATACAAGGGCTAGGAGGCCAAGTGAGCATAGCATACAAAGATTTGTGTCTGTTCCCAGAAGTGCAGCTCCCGGTTAGATTCAAGCTACCTAAATTCGACATGTACGATGGACATGGGGATCCTGTAGCACATCTCAGGGGTTATTGCAGCAAGATGCGTGGTGCAGGAGGAAAAGATGAACTTTTGATGGCATACTTTAGTCAGAGTCTGAGAAATTCTGTGCTGGAGTGGTATACACGTCAGGATCACACTAGATGGTTCATCTGGGACGATCTAGCTCAATTATTTGCTAACCACTTCTAGTACAACTTGGAGATAATTCCAGACAGGCTGTCGTTTACCATGATGGAAAAGAAGCCCGGAGAAAGTTTTCGGGAGTATGGCTTTAGATGGAGAGAACAAGCGGCACGAGTGGATCCTCCTATGAAGGAGACTGAAATGGTAGATTGTTTTCTGCAGGCCTTAGAGCCCACTTACTATGGTCATCTGGTTTCGGCTATTGGTAAGAATTTCAATGAAGTAGTGAAAATGGGGAATTTTGTAGAGGAAGGATTGAAAACCAACAAAATCATGAGCTTTTCTGCTATCAACGCCACGAATCAGGCTATACAGACCGGGAATGGAGGGTCTATTGGAAAGAAGAATAAGGAAGAGGTTTCAGTCGTAGAAAGTAGACCATGGACTCAGAGCCAAAGTACATACCATCACCCACCTTACAACCCACCTCCACCATATTATCCACCCACTACCCCACATTATCCCATCCCACAAATTCAGCACTACCCATTGCCTCCACATGTATGGCAAGCCCAAGCTCCACAAAATGTCTATCATACACAGAACACCTACCCTCCTTCCAGAACTTACAAGAACCCAAATAGACCCAACTTCCGACCTGATCCAGAAATGAGAAATAGAGCCCAAACGAAGAAAACATTCACCCCATTGGGGGAGTCCTATACCAGCCTCTATCATCGTCTGAAAGAGTTGGGGATGCTAAACCTGATTGAGCCAAAACTTCCAAATCCACCTCCCAAAAACATTGACCAGTCAGTCAAATGTGAATATTGCTCCAGGGCACCGGGGCACAATACTGAAAAGTGTTGGCACTTGAAATGTGCTATACAGGAGCTCATTGACAGTAGGAGGATCGATGTGCTGGCTCCAGAGACTCCAAACATTACCCAGAATCCACTACCAACTCATCATGAGACACACATGATAGAGTTAAAACAAGAAGAAAGCAGTAAGAAGTCGTCCCAACGGTAATGATGATAAAGGCCAACAGTAAAGTGAAGAAAGAGGTCAAGAAGGAGAAAGCGACAGCTGATTTACCAGCAAAAGCAGCCAGTGGTCGAGACTATGAAAATTGTGGTGCCTGGGGCTAAGCCATTGTTGATAGTGAAAGTAGTGTACATGGAACCGGTGGTCATAAAGTCGGTGGTGCAAATGCCGGTGGTAGATACTAAAGCCATACCTTGGAACTAAAACAAGGTCACAGTAATGTACAGGAGAAAAGAAGTTACAGGGGAGGTCAATGAAACACACGGCCTAACTCGTTCCGGGCTGTGCTTTGCCCCGGAAGAGTTAAGGAAAATGAAGGTCGTAAAGGAGAGTCATGTGAAGAAGCCGGTCTCTGAAGAAGAGGCAGAAGAGGTTTTGAAGAAGATAAAAGCTCAAGACTACTCGATAGTAGAACAGCTAAGAAAGACGCCTGCACAAATCTCATTACTTACATTGCTAATTCACTCAGAGGAGCGCAGGAAGGCATTGTTAAAAATACTGAATAAAGCACATGTCCCCGAAAAAATCTCAGTTTGCCATCTTGAAAAGATTACCAACAAAATTTTGAGTCAAACAAGATAACATTCTCGGAGAATGAATTGCCTATCGAAGGGACTGAACACAACAAGGCACTCTATCTTATCGTCAAAAGTGAGGAATCAGTGGTTACTCGGGTTATAATAGACAATGGGTCAAGTGCAAAAATCTGTCCACTCTCGACTCTCGGAAAGTTGAAGATTAATCCTGACAGAATCTGGTGAAATAGTGTGAGTGTTCAAGGGTTTGACGGAGGAAGCAAAAATACCTTGGGAGATATTGTGCTGGAGGTCACCATTGGGCCGGTAGACTTTACCATGGAATTTTAGGTGTTGGACATCATTGTGTCCTATAATCTATTGCTGGGACGGCCATGGATCCATGCGGCCAAGGCCATACCATCTTCCTTGCACCAAATGGTAAAGTTCGAATGGGAACAATAAGAAATTACAGTGCATGGAGAGGAAGACGCTTGTAATACCATAATGCCTTTCGAGGAAGCTAATGGGGACAAGGGCCCATGGGTGTATCAGGTGACAAACACTGTGATAGTTAAAAAGATAGCCGAAGGAGAGAGCTTGCCAATCCCTATAGTGGCGTATACCATAGTAATGGTAGCTAAAGAGATGATCAGAAATGGGTTCACACCGGGGAAAGGTTTGGGAATAGCCTTACAGGGAATAACACAGCCTGTTCATCTACCGGGAAACAATGACACCTTTGGCTTGGGCTTTAAACCTACCTACACCGACATCCATAAAACCAAAAGAACCAAAAAGAAAAATTGGACCCTCCCGAAACCAGTCCCTAAATTATCGGACACCTTCACTAAGCCTAGTACACAATGACATTTGGTGACTGTTGCGTCAAGGTATGCTGAGATAAGGCCAGATGCGGAACTCCTCGCGAGGTTTGAAATGTTATTTGGGGATGTGAACATGGTGGAGATAGGAGAGGGGGCCAGTAAGATGGATATCCAGTTCGTAGAGCCCATTGTTGCACTCAATAATTGGGAAGCCACTCCTTTTCCAATCTGGAGGGAGTCTTGGTAGTTAGCTTTCAAAATATATCATCCTTTCCCAAAAGCAATTTTATTTGTAATCCCCCCACCCCACTGAAATCAAATGTATCCAGTCGCTGTCATCTTTTTGGAAAAAATATCAATGAAATGCAATTTCTTCTTCTTTCTTCATTTTTGCCTTATTTTTATTATTTTTCCTTTCTTCCTTTTGTACAGTTCAATATGCACTAATTTTGATGATATGTCATGCATGAAGGATTCCCGGCCCAGTTTTGACAATCGAATTATTATACAAGAAATTGAAAATGAGAGTGAAATAGAATACAAAGATGAGGAAATACTAAAGGAAATAAGTAAAGACTTGAATCAATATGAGGAAAAACCCAAACCGAACTTAAGTGAGACAGAATCTATTAATTTGGGGAATGGGGATAATGTTCGGGAGACAAAAATAAGTGTACACCTAGAAGCTCCCCTCAGAGAATGGCTAATAAAGCTGCTGCATGAATACAAGGACATATTTGCCTGGTCCTATGATGACATGCCCGGACTTAGCACTGATTTGTTGGTACAAAAGTTGCCTATTTATCCCGAATGCTGGCCGGTAAAACAAAAGTTGAGAAAGTTCAAAACGGACATTAGTGTAAAGATAAAAGAAGAGGTGAATAAGCAGTTTGAGGCAAAGGTCATACGAGTTACCAAGTACCCCACCTGGTTAGCAAATGTTGTGCCAGTTCCAAAGAAAGACGGAAAAACCAAGGTGTGTGTTGATTACAGAGACCTCAACAAGGCCAGTCCAAAGGATGACTTCCCATTGCCGAATATCCACATACTAATAGACAATTGCGCCAAGCATGAAATTGGCTCTTTTGTAGATTGTTATGCGGGTTATCACCAGATCCTGATGGACGAAGAAGATGCGGAGAAAACAGCTTTTATCACGCCTTAGGGGACATACTGCTATAGAGTGATGCCGTTTGGGTTAAAAAATGCCGGAGCCACTTATATGAGGGCAATGAACACAATGTTTCATGATATGATGCATAGAGAAATTGAAGTGTATGTGGACGACGTCATCATAAAGTCCAAGAAGCAACATGATCATGTCAAGGACTTGAGGAAATTTTTCCAAAGACTCTGAAGGTATAATCTTAAATTCAATCTTGCAAAATACGCTTTTGGAGTACCTTCGGGGAAGCTATTGGGATTTATAGTAAGTCGGCGAGGCATTGAACTAGATCCGTTGAAGATAAAATCCATCCAGAGTTTGCCCCCGCCGAAAAACAAGAAGGAAGTAATGAGCTTACTAGGCATGCAGAATTATATTAGCCGGTTCATCGCTCAGTTGACATCAACATGTGAGCCTATCTTCAAGTTGTTAAAGAAAGATGCAGCAGTGAAATGGACCGATGAATGTCAGGAAGCCTTCGATAAAATCAAGGAATATTTGGCAAATCCTCCAGTGTTAGTTCCTCTGGAGCTGGGAAGACCTTTGATCTTATATCTGACAGTGCTTGATAATTCCTTTGGCTGTGTACTGGGACAACACGATGAGACTGGAAAGAAAGAGCAAGCTATATATTACCTTAGTATGAAATTTACATCTTACGAGATAAAATATACTCAATTAGAGAGAACATGCTGTGCATTGACCTGGGTGGCTCAGAAATTAAAGCACTATTTATCAGCATACACTACATATCTGATATCACGGTTAGATCCTCTGAAATATATATTCCAGAAGACCATGCCTAGGGGGAGACTTGCTAAATGGCAGATTCTGCTCACAGAATTTGACATCATTTATGTAACACGCACGGTGATGAAGGCGCAAGCAGTTGCAGATCACTTAGCAGAAAATTCAGTGGATGATGAATATGAGCCACTAAAGACATAATTTCCGAATGAGGAGGCAATGAATGTTGAAGAAATGGAATGAAGTGACAAGCCAGGATGGAAGATGTACTTCGACGGAGCCGTCAACAGCAAAGGAGTTGGGATTGGAGCAGTGTTTATTTCAGAAATGGGTCAACACTATCCCGTTACCGCTCAGCTTCGATTTTTCTGCACCAACAATATGGCCGAATATAAGGCGTGTATATTGGGATTAAGGATGGCAATAGATATGGGTGTTCAAGAGAATTTGGTCATGGTGACTCGGATCTTTTGATACATCAAATTCAAGGAGAATGGGAGACAAGACATTTGATATTGATACCTTATCGGCATTGTCTACATGAATTGTCTCAAAGATTCCAATCCATAGAGTTCAAACACATCCCAAGAATGCACAATGAAGTAGCAGACGCTCTGGCCACACTATCCTCTATGTTATATCATTCGGATAAAGCATATATATCCACTTCAGATACAGGTGTATGATCAGAATGCTTACTGTTTTGTTGTGGAAGGAGAGTTAGATGGGGAGCCGTGGTATCACGATATCAAGGAATACTTGAAGATAGGAAAATACCAAGAACAAGCCACCAGAGATCAGAAGAGAGCTGTAAGACGCTTATCGAACTGCTTCTTCCTCAGTGGAGGAATTATATATAAAAGAACACCAGACTTGGGCTTTCTGAGATGTGTGGATGCGCAACAAGCTGATATGATTATGACTGAGGTGCACGCTGTGGCTTGCGGACCTCATATGAGTGGGTATATCTTAGCAAAGAAGATTTTGAGAGCGGGATATTATTGGCTCACCATGGAGCGAGACTGTATCAGGTATGTGAAGAAATGCCACCAATGCCAAGTACATGGAGATTTAATTCACTCCCCACCTTATGAATTGCATACGATGTCTGCACCTTGGCCATTTGTCACTTGGGGCATGGATGTTATCGGACCAATAGAGCCTGCAGCCTCTAATGGACATAGATTTATCCTGGTCGCGATTGACTATTTTAGTAAGTGGGTGGAGGCAAACACATTCAAGGTAGTGACGAAGAAAGTTGTGGTGGATTTTGTGCATGAAAATATTATATGCCGATTTGGAATTCCCAAAGTAATTATCACATATAACGGGGAAAATCTGAACAGTCACCTCATGGCAGAAGTATGTCAGAGGTTTAAGATCCTGCATCGTAACTCTACACCTTACAGGCCAAAGGCAAATGGAGCAGTAGAAGCTGCAAATAAGAATATAAAGAAGATCCTTAGGAAAATGGTGGAAGAGTCTAGACAATGGCATGAGAAGCTGCTTTTCGCTCTTATGGGTTATCGCACAACAGTGCGTACTTCTATCGGCGCCATACCCTATTCATTGGTGTATGGGACAGAGGCTGTGATACCCACGGAAATCGAGATACCGTCACTTCGAATCATAGCTAAAGCTGAGATTGATGATGATGAATGGGTGAAAGCCCGGCTGGAACAATTAAATCTGATTGATGAGAAGAGATTAGCAGCGGTTTGCCATGGACAATTTATACTAACAAAGAATAGCCAGAGCATATAATAAGAAGGTGCATCCTCGGAAGTTTGAAGTTGGACAACTGGTATTGAGGCGTATCTTACCACATTGGGATGAAGCAAAAGGCAAATTCGTGCCAAACTGGCAGGAGCCATTGATGGTATCACGGATGTTGTCCAATGCGACATTATACCTGACAGACGTTGAAGGGAAATGCATAGAGACCGCCATCAATTCAGATGCGGTCAAAAGATACTATGTATGATTCCTTTTCAATTGTATGATTGTATTTTGTTGTGATTTTGGAATTGAAATGATGAAGGCATTTTATTCTCTATCCAAACACTTTATCCATTGACATCCCCTTTGAGCCGTGTTCGATCTATTCTTTCATACCCCTCTCTCGGAATTGCTTATGATACAAAAGAAAAATAGAAAATGATAAAAATAGCATAAAAAAAAGAAGAAAAAAGTAAAAAAAAATGCAAGCAAAAAAAAGAGACAAAGAAAATCGAGAAAAAGTCAAAAGAAAACCGTGAATTAATCGGCGTGTTCGAACAACGTTTTCACTTGACCCCGAAAGGGTACGTAGGCAGCCTCATTGAGGTTCAGTCACAATAAAGAAAAAATCCAAAAATCCCCCACATATTGAAACTGGGGCAGAAGTTATGTTTTATAATTCTGAGAGTTGTAAATATTTTAAAACCCTCGTAAATCTTTGAGCCTTTATACCCTTCTTTATTAACCCATCCAAAAGCCACATTACGGTCCAAAGAAAGACATTCTAATCAATTTCAAGATAATAACAAATACAATGAGAATAAAGGAAGAACGGGACATTGGACAACACCAGTGGTTCAGGAAAAAACAAAAGACAAAAGAAAATATATAAAAGAAAAATGAGAGAGTCTCATCGGTGAAAACCTTAACCAGCACTGTGAGGCGACTATGAGGCTGAGAGAAATAAAAATGAGAGAGTCTTGTCAGTGAAAATCTTTACCGGCACTGCAAAAGCGACTGTGAGGATGAGAGAAAATAAATGAGAGTCTTATTGGTGAAAACCTTTACCGGCGCTGCAAGGAGACTGTGAGGATGAGAGAAAATAAATGAGAGAGTCTTGTTGGTGAAAACCTTTTACGGCACCATAAGGCGATTGCGAGGATTATTTCGTAAAATAGAAACGCAACAAAAGTAGGATCGATTTGGGTTACAAAAAGATGGAGTTGGAATAATGGATTGAACGAACTGGGTCGGAGTTTAAATACATGGCATGGTCAACAGAATCAGCCAACATGCCCAGATAAGTTCTATCACTTCTCCAAAACACCCTTACCCTTTTTAAATTCTTTTGTTTCTGCATTTCATTGTTTGTCCTTTGAAAGCTAACTACCAGCTTCTGATGGTGAGAGCTGAAATAACACTGGATCAGAAAAGAAAGAAAAGAAAGGAGTTGAAAAGAAATAAAGAAGGTTGGCAATCAGAGCCGAAAGAAAAGAAAACAAAAAGGTGAAAAACAAGAAAATACAAAAAGAGTTTACAAAAGATACTCAACTGAAAGATGGCACAACAGAAGAAAAAACAAAAAGAGGAAAGCAATAAAAGGCAGGAGCAGCAGATGACAGTTGCCAGCAGCTCATAACTAATAAGATTTTGTTTTTGTGATCCAGACAGGAACAAATTGTCACTAATCACTTTAAAGTGAATGTGACCAATGTGAAAAGAAAGAAAACATAAAAAAAGAAGTTCAGCAATAAATGGAGGAATCCATGGATAGAGGAGTCATTCAATCAAGAAAATACCCAAAAACAACAGGAAGGTATCATCTTTTAAATTCACACCTCAGTTATCAAACTGAGGGAATACTTTTCTGCATTCGCATTTCATGCATCATGCGCGAACCTGGATAACAAGGGAATACTTTTTTGCATTCGCATTTCATGCATCAGGCGCCCACCTGGATAACAAAGGAATACTTTTCTGCATTCGCATTTCATGCATCAGGCACCCACCTGGATAACAAGGGAATACTTTTCTTCATTTTTGCATTTCATGCATCAGGCGCCCACCTGGATAACAAGGGAATACTTTTCTGCATTCGCATTTCATGCATCATGCGCCCACCTGGATAACAAGGGAATACTTTTTTGCATTTCGCATTTCATGCATCAGGCGCCCACCTGTATAACAAGGGAATACTTTTCTGCATTCGCATTTCATGCATCAGGCGTCCACCTGGATAACAAGAGAATACTTTTCTGCATTCGCATTTCATGCATCAGGCGCCCACCTAGATAACAAAGGAATACATTTCTACAATTTTTAATTTCTGTTCAGGCGCCCACCTGTATAACAAGGGAATACATTTCTGCAATTTTTAATTTCTGTTCAGGCGCTCACCTGTATAACAAAGGAATACATTTCTGCAATTTTTTATTTTATGTTCAGGCGCCCACCTGTATAACAAGGGAATACATTTCTGCAATTTTAATTTATGCAATTTTGGTTTGTGTTAGCTAACATGAGTAACACCGTAACACGAAGAGCCCACACTGGGGCAAAAGAAAAGTTTGTTGTTTTTGTTTCATTTTGAGCAAGTATCAGTTTGAAGGCGAGAAGTACCATCGAAAATCAAAAAAACGGGGGGGGGGGGGAGCAAGGAAAAGAAAAATCAACAAAAAGAAAGACGGCCGCACAGAAAATCAAGGAAAAAGAGACAAAGAAGAATAAAGAGACAAGAAGTTAGATAGGAACAATTGTAACTCGTAGAATTATAACTTAGAATAGCTTCTTCAATTTATATTTTGCCCCCTGGTGTAATATGGAGTAGGTCAGTAAGTCATAACAGTGTCAATGCAACAGTAATTCTGGTAGTTTTTAACTGTCAGGCCTTCCCGAACTACACTAACCTGATTCCTGTTTAGCCCAGGATATGTAGGCAACCTCTGAGGCAGGGTACGGTCAAAAGGTTTTCAAAATGTTACTCACAGAATATGCCAGTGGGCAAAAATCTCTCATTACTGCTCACTTGTCTTTGCACTAAAATTCTTCATGTTCCCGAGCAAAGAGGGGCAGCTGTGAGCACGTGATTTTTGCCCTAAGCAATAAATTCTAAAATTAAAATAAATAATATTTTTGGTGCAATTACATGTCTTCATTGAAATTGGTTGCATTTGTGATTGAATAATTAGAGATTGAAATTAGAAAATCAAAAAATAAAATAAAATAAAATATAGGTTAAATATATGCATTTTTTGAATTAAGTACTTAAAAAAGAAAAAAAAAGAGCATTAATAGCGGAAATTAAGGAAAATTAGTGGAAAATTATCAAAAAATTAGTGGAAGTAGGAAATTGAATAATTTAAATAATACAAAAAGAAAAAAATGAAATAAAAAGAAAATACCAAAAAAAATAACTAAATACAAGGAAAATACCAAAATACAATAAATTGGGCTAAGAATTTGAAAATGTCAGCCCAAACACATAATGGCCCAAAGAGATCCGGTCCAAATGACTTAAATCAAAATGATCCCAGTCGTTCATCTCTCCAAATCCAACGGCTGAGGACTTATCCGTAGTTAGTTAATTAATTAAATCCAAGATCAAATCTGGGTCGTTCATACTGTGAGATCTAACGGGCACAAATTGGTCTCTCATTTAATTGAGACGACATCGTTTGGGGAAAATCAATCCTGGCCATTGATCTCACTTGATCTAATGGCCAGGAATTCATCAGTGTCCCCGTGTATAAAAGGCTTTGGTCTCTTAGAGACCAGCCATTTCGTTCAAACCCTAACCCTAGCCGCCCCTGTCCCTTCTTCTTCTTTCTTCATCTTCTTCTCGAAGCCTCGCCGGCTATGGAGATTGTCCACCCTCCACGGCAGTCTCCGGCCACCTCTTATCTCCATCTCTTCTCTTTTCTTCTTCTCCACCACAAGCCACCATGAAAATCCCCCAAGAAAACCTTGAAAACCCTAGTTTCTTGAAACTCCGGTCATTGGAGTTCATCTTCGGTGACCAAACTTATGAGAACATCCTCCAAACTAATACCATAGAACCCTCATCTCCCGATCTACCACCCTACCTAAACCACTTGCCTCAAATATCACCCCATCTCCTAGAATATTTGAAAGAAAGTCGTCGGAACCCTAACTCCGGCGACTCAAACAAACCACTACTCAAAAATCCCACCTTTTCCACCTCTAACACCCTCCCCCCTAAACAAAAGACTTCAAAGCCGAAGTCTTGACTTTGAAAGAAGAAAACCAAAAAAAGAAAATAAGAAAAAAGAAAAGAAAAACTGGAAAAAAGGAAAAAGAAGAAAAGAAAAAGAAATAAGGAAGCTCAGGGATCAAATCCTGCGAGGACTATTACACAAGTCCGTCATGTTCCTGATCTGAAGAAGAATTTGATCTCCTTGGGTACTCTGGATGAACAAGGCTACAGGTACATGAGTGAAGCAGGAACTATGAAGGTGACTAAAGGTTCTTTAGTCATGCTGAAAGGCAAGCTGGAGAACGGCCTTTACACATTGGCCGGAAGCACCATTGTTGGCTCTGCAAATGCATCTATAGTGCAGTTATCTAATGATGACAAGGCAAGATTATGGCACATGAGACTGGGTCATATGAGCGAACGTGGACTGGAGATGTTGAGCAATCGTAACCTTTAGGAAGGTGAGAAGATCAACACACTTGACTTCTGTGAGCACTGCGTTCTAGGGAAGCAGAAGAAGGTCAGCTTCAGCACTGGCAAACACAAGACAAGAGGAGTGCTAGACTACATCCATTCAGATTTATGGGGTCCCTCTAAACTTCCATCGAAGGGAGGAAAGAGGTATCTTCTCACTTTTATTGATGATTTCTCACGAAAGCTTTGGGTGTATTTTTTGAAGGCAAAAAGTGTTTTTGAAGCATTTAAAAAGTGGAAAGTTTTGGTTGAAAATCAAATGGAGCGGAAAATCAAGTATCTTCGCACAGACAATGGCTTGGAGTTTTGCAATGAAGAGTTTAATGAATTATGCAAGGTTCATGGGATCTCAAGACATAGGACTGTCAGGCATACCCCACAGCAGAATGGAGTTGCCGAGAGAATGAACAGAACTCTTCTTGAAAAGGCTCGTTGTATGCTAATACAAGCCAAAATGTCCAAAACATTTTGGGCTAAAGCAGTTCACACTGCTACTCATATGTCAATCGATCTCCAGCATCGACGATTGACTTTAAGATTCCGAATGAGGTATGATCAGGTGAATCCTCTAACTATTCATACTTATGAGTATTTGAGTGTCCAGCTTATTATCACGTTAATGAAGGAAAGCTTGAACCAAGGGCTAAGAAGGCCATATTCGTAGGGTATGTGGATGGAGTAAAAGGGTACAAACTTTGGTGTTTGTCTTTACTCAAATTTATAGTTAGTAGAGATATCACCTTTGATGAATCCTCTATACTTGATCCCCGTAAAGTTTCCGTGGAGTTTTCAGGAAACAAGAACAACGAGCAGGTGGAGCCTCCGGTGGTGCTTGCCAAGGAAAAGGATCAAGAGACTCAGGTTAAAGATGAGTGAGAAGATGTAGATCTTAAAGAACTTGCTGTCAATGAACCATACACAATTGTGAAGGGGAGGGATAAGAGGCAGACACGAGAACCGGAATGCCTAATAAATCAAGCAAACTTGATTGCATATGCGTTCGTAGCTGCACAAGAAGAGATTAAGGATCTGGAGCCCTCCTCGTATATTGAAGCAACTTCTTGCAAGGATGCTGCACAATGGCGGTTAGCCATGACAGAAGAGATGGAGTCACTTCACAAGAATCAGACATGGGTCTTAGTGAAAAGACAAAAGGGGAAGAGGACAGTTGGATGCAAGTGGATCTACAGAAAGAAAGAAGGAATTCCCGAAGTGGAAGATGCTAGGTTTAAGGCGAGATTGGTTGCAAAAGGTGTCAGCCAGAAGGAGGGAATTGACTACAATGAGATTTTCTCTCCGGTCGTGAAGCATAGCTCAATTCGCGTGCTACTAGCATTGGTTGCACAATTTGACTTGGAGCTTCAACAACTTGATGTCAAAATCGCTTTCTTACACGGTGATCTAGAAGAGACAATCTATATGGATCAGCCTGAAGGTTTCAGCTGAAGGAAAAGAAGATCACGTATGCCAACTAAAGAAGTCTTTGTATGGTTTGAAGAAATCCCCTAGATAGTGGTACAAAAGGTTTGATGCATTCATGACTACACATGAATTCTCAAGGAGTGCATTTGATAGCTGTGTGTATCACAAGAAGATGTCCGGTAACTCAATGATTTATTTATTGTTGTATGTTGATGATATGCTTATTGCAGCTAACAACATTACATAGATAAATGCTTTGAAGAAACTATTGAGTAAGGAATTTGACATGAAGGATTTAGGAGCTACAAAGAAAATCCTTGGTATGGAGATTTCAAGAGAAGACGGTGTTGTACATCTTTCTCAGAAGAGGTATATTGAAAGGATTCTCGAGAGATTCAATATGCATACGTGCAAGCCTGTAAGTACACCATTAGCTCCTCATTTTAAACTTTTAGAGTTACTAATGCCTCAGTCCGAGGATGAGGTGGAGCATATGTCAAAGATTCCTTATGCCGGTGCAGTTGGTAGCATTATGTATGCTATGGTATGCACACGTCCAGATATTGCTCAATCTATAAGTGTGGTAAGTAGATACATGTCCAGCCCAGGAAAGAGGCATTGTGAATCTGTCAAGTGGATATTGAGATATCTCAAAGGAGCTTCTAGTGTTGGTATGACTTTTCGAAAAAGTGGTGGATGTAATTCAATTCTTGGTTATGTGGATTCTGACTATGCAGGAGATCTTGACCGAAGAAGGTCCACAACTGGATACATCTTTACCCTCGTTGGCAGTGCCGTTAGTTGGAAGTCGACTCTGGAGTCGATTGTCGCTTTGTCTACGACAGAAGCAGAATACATGGCAGCAGCGGAGGCGGTGAAGGAAGTTATCTGGTTAAAAGGTTTAGTGGCGGAATTGAGTTTGGTTCAGCTGGAATCAACTCTTAGATGTGAAGTGCTATTCATCTAATGAAAAATCAAAGATTTCATGAGCGCACTAAACACATTGATGTCAGATTTCATTTCCTTCGAGATGTTGTTGAAGAGGGAACTATCAAGG
Organism: Nicotiana noctiflora; assembly: GCA_032618575.1. Lineage (NCBI taxonomy): Eukaryota > Viridiplantae > Streptophyta > Magnoliopsida > Solanales > Solanaceae > Nicotiana > Nicotiana noctiflora. The sequence goes on along the minus strand of JASVEL010001999.1, from coordinate 160,467 downwards.
TCGTGAAGGTTATCACGGACGATAATGATGCAGATATGTTGACCAAGATGGTCCCGCTCGCTAAGTTTGCACACTACAAAGACTTGGCGGGGGTGTGCATCAACTGATGCAACTTCGAAGAGAACAGTTGTTAGGTGGACGTGGTATGTTCAACCATGGTTTGATTCTTCTTGTTTCTTACAACGGGATTGCCTAGTAAGCTTAGAAGTTTTGGCCAGAGTTGTTCACACGCACACTCGAAACGCAAACCAAGGTGGAGATTGAAAATGTTGGTTTATGTTTTAGTCAACAATGGCATGCTGAAAATGTTGGTTTAGATTTAGTCAACAATGGCATGCCAATTGGAAGAGTTGGTGGAAAGAGTTGGCATGAATGCTAGGAGGAAGCTTCCTCCTTTGATGTCACCCATGACATCAAGATGAGGTAGTTTGATGTCACCAATGACATCAAGAGGAGATCCTTACCCCTATAAATAGATGCACTCTTTCATTTGTAGAAACCATCGCAAAAACAATACAATATATTGTTGTGAGTAGAGAGTTAAGAGAGAAATTCTCTTAAGTGTAATTGGGAAATCTCCCATTTCTTTGTAAATAATAGAAAGGCAATTGTTCTCTGGTGGACGTAGGATTATTTTGATCCGAACCACGTTAAATCTTGTGTTCTTTCTTTTACGTTTTCGCTAACACAATCCGAATCCGATCCGAAATCCGATATTTTAATAAACACAATCTGAATCCGATCCAAACCAAAATCCGAAGTACAAAATTGAATGGATTGGTTTAGATTTCGGATATTCGATCCGAATGAACAGCCCTACCGCAGACTCACGGGATACTTACAAAGAGAGCAAAATATGGCCGGATACTTTTTGACAATGAAATAATTCAAGAAGTCAGAGATCAAATACATCCGGGAGGTCTGCATCATCCTTACATTCGAGAAATACGCTGCTTCGGCCCTCGAATAATGAAGATTATTAGGAGAGAAGAATCCAGGGAGAAACAAGATTGTACCCGCATCATTTTTATCAATAATAGTATATTTCTTTATATTTATTTTGTGATCATTCCAATTTATTTCTGTATCACATCTAATTTGTTGCTTACACTCACAAATTATCTATTCTTTTACTAATGTAGATATCAAATAATTTTATTATCAATAAAATTACCTAATATTTATTGCTTACGTTGAAATTTTTAAGACTGTGATTCTTTTTCACTTTATCGATCACTGAAGTGCAACTTTGAATGCAAAATTTAGGATATATATGATATGCTGTAAACAACTTTTACATTACTAATTTAGTTTAATTACTATAATAAATCCTCCTATTTATTTTATTATTTAACAATTACCAGATTAAATTCATTATTACAAGTAAGTTACGGTAGATGAAGTAATGATGCACTGTCAATTAAACTTTGTTTGGCTCAAAGTTAGTTGTTAATTTATAAGCTTAAAACAATCAAAAGATAGAAAATGGGTAAATCATAACCAAAGATAGTGAACCTAGATGTGTGATCAATGTAGTTGTGATATAGAAGATATTACAAAAAAAAAAGAACTTTAAGAACAGTTGCTTATCGAAGTCTAGAAAATAGAGAGAATGAGAGAGTGATATTACTAGATAATAAGACTTGGTCTTTTACGATGGAGAGACCTCTTTATATAGAAAGGGGCCTCCTTTTAAAATAATAGTAAAAGATATTGGAGCGTAGTCGGCATCCTCTCAATGGGGACGCCCAAGCGTGAGTGATGTCGTCCGCATCCTTACGTCCGAACTATATCCCTGTTATAAGGAGTATATGAGAGGGATCGTACCCTCATGCCGTAGAGATGTGAAGGGTCGTACTCATATTTGGCCCCATACAAACTTAAATAAATAAACGGAAGAGGTTCAAATATGCTCTTGAATTATTTGAAATATGACAAATATACCCGTCGTTAAAAATTTGGCCCAAATATGTCCAAACCGTTCAATAGTTGTGCAAATTTGCCCTTTTTTAACGGAAACTGTATTTTTCTTCTTTTTTTAATTAATTAAAATCGAAATTTTTTTTCCACTTTTTAGAAAAATATCGTTTTAAAAGATTGAAAAATAATTTCTAAAACAATTATTTTTGTAAAAACTAAATTGAAAAGTAATTTTCTAAAGCAATATTTTTGAAAAATTGAAAAAAAAAAAACAAAATTTTCTATTTATCAATTTTAGTTTTAAAAAAATCAGTTTTTTTTCTTCAGTTTTTACCGCTTTAGAAAATTGTTTTTCAGTTTTTTTGTCTAGATTTTGCACAAGTCAATGTTGAAAATAAATTTTCAGTTATTTTAAAGAAATTTATTTTTCGTTTCTTAGTTTTTAGTAAAAATAAATTCAGTTTTTGTTTTTTAGTTTTTACAAAATTATTGCTTTAAAAATTGATTTTTAGATTTTATTTCCGTTTTTACAAATACATTATTTAGAAAATAATTTTTCAATTTTTTTGATAGAATTTTTTTTTCATTTTTTCAAGTTTTAGTAAAAATAAATTCAGTTTTTTGTTTTCAGTTTTGACAAAAACACTGCTTTAAAAATTTCTTTTTAGATTTTATTTCTGGTTTTACAAAAGCATTATTTTAGAAAATATTTTTCAGTTGTTTTGTAAAAACTGAAAAAGAAAATATTTTCGTATTTTTTTCTTCAGTTTTTAGAAAAAAGGAACTTTTAGAAAAATTACTTTAGAAAAAAAATATTTTGATTTTAATTAATTAAAAAAATAAAAAAATACTATTTTCATTAAAAAAAGGGATAAATTTACATTACTATTGAATAATTTGTGCATATTTGGACCAAACTATTAACCACAAATATATTTATTCTATTTCAAATAATTTACGGGTGTATTTGAACCATTTCACATAAATAAATAGAAGAGGGGCATAGATATCTGAAACCACGTGTAAACCAGCACGGCATGTTTGGTCCACGTGAGTTCTGGGCCTAAAAAGAAAAAAAAGAAGGTGGGCGAGTGGTGATCATTTTATCATTGTTACTTGCGGGGTTTTCTCATTTTGTTAGCCCACGTGAACTCCACTCTCTTCTGTCTCGATCAGAGTCGGAACTAAATTTTAAAATTTATGAATCTAAAAATTTAAGTTTTTTTAAGCTAATAGGTTATATGTTAATAAAATATATTCCATCCATTTTAATTTATGTGAACCTTTTTGATTGGGTACGGAGTTTAATAAAAAAAGAAAAGATTTTTATACTTATGGTGTAGAATGAGGAACATATATTTTATGTGGCTATAAATCATTGTATAAAAATAAATTGTTTCTAAATAAGAAAAGTAGTCATTCTTTTTTGTACGAACCAAAAAGGAAATAGATTCACAAATTAAAACATAGAAACTGTAAAATAAATACTCATAAAATTTATACTAAAATTATTGGCTTTAGCCGAATCCGTCCATAAGGCCAGTTCCGCCCTTGGTCTCCACCCTCCTTCACCCACTTGTCCCCTTTTAACCTTATCTAATCATTTGCCACCTTCCCTCATTAGCTGGCTGATCTCACATAGTTTTATTTGTCAATCATTCTTGAATCGGATTTGCTATTCATGCTTCTCTATCTTAAAAAAACTAAAATTCAAAACAATTGCGGTTTAACTTGGATTCTCTTTAAACTAGAATGATATTGCATGCTGAAACTACATACTTCAAATGATATTTAATATGTACTTATTATTGTTTGACTAAAAAAATATCAAAACTTTTATGAGTAGATCAATCAAAGAGAATGAAGAGGTAAATCTTAATCAAACATAATAAATTTCAAATCAACAACTAATTAGAGAAACATATGAGATGAAATAAGGGTAATAAATATTATTGAAACTTTCTTTCGTCGCTTCTATTAATCAATGGAGGAGGACATTTTTCTTGGAGATTACCCTGTTCTTCTTTTCACTTATGAAGATTATAGAGGAGAGAAAAGTAGAGAGATGGATAGGTACCCCTCTCCCCCGGCAAAAGTTTTTATTCTGCTATATATAGTCATGAATCATTTGCTATGTACTTGGTCTGACTCTCTTTCACATATTCTGCTATATATAGTCATGGATCCTTTGCTATGTACTTGGTCTGACTCTATTTCACACTGTGTCTGTCTTGGTCGTCCCCTAAACATTGTTTCTTCTGATTCGACGGATATCGTGAGGGCGGGATCTAAAATAGACCATATCGTCTTTCGTTGCCTCGCAACTTGGATGGGATGTCAGTCAGCTTGACCGTAGCGGTTAGATTTTAACCAATACAATAATAATATACTTTGTTTAAACTCATAAAAATTTATATTCAGTCAAACTTAAAATATATATATTACCATATTATTTTTTAATATACTACTCCTTTTGTTACCTCTACTTATGAAGACAAGAAATGCCATCGCATCATTCATCAAGCTTAAGAGAAAAGGCCACGAAAGCGACTACTTCTTCCATACTCCCACAAAACCTCTTTCTTCTTTTAAACTCGTGGAGGAAAATGGGATAGAAAGATTTTTTTTTTCTTCACAAAAGATAAGAGGGGCCAAATAGGAGATGGTTTTGGGGTCCACTTCAGGTGGGCAATGGGGTTTTGGGGAGTAGCAGTATCCAAAGAACCAATATTTGATGAGAGCATATATCGGGCAAAATTCGCCCCATGATTTGATTTGATTTGATGGCACTCTAAGAAATTAGGCTGATAATGACATTGAAGTTGAGATCAGTGTGCTTCTTTTTTTTTTTTTTTTTTACCCCTCCCAAATTAAGATGATTTATATAGTTTTCACACTTCCCCTCCACGGTAACTCGAACCCAGGACCTAACGGTCGTAGATGAAGGTGCTTACCGATTGAGCAAGTCTCACTTGTCAAAAATCGAATTTAACATGCAGCTAGGCTTGTGCCTACTAATATATTCTAGAATGAATTAAATTGTACGTACAGACCCTTTTTATGATATACAGAAATGTAACATAGCCGTCAAAAATCTTCTGAGATTTTAAGATTGGCCTTATTTTACTTTATATATTTGTGATTTTGAATAATGAAAATTTTAAGGAAAAAACGTTTATGATGACAAATCACATATAGAACCCCATTAATACGGGGATCTACTAGTTCAATATTAAGCATCCCTAACATCAAAAGACAAAATTCTTTCCTTTTGTTTTGTAACAAAAAGAACAAGATGAAGTGGAAAAAGAGAAAAAGAAATGAAGATATCGCAAAAGTCTTCTTGTTTTACCCAAAGAGACCTCCTCGTAGGAGAGTTCCTATCTTTTTTTTTTTTTTTAAAGGAAAAAATCGATGTTTTGTGTGGTAAAAAACAAAAGAATAAACCATAATGTTACTTGGATACAACTGGAATAGTTCGAACAGTGGTGTAATAATACAGTAAAGTTTTGAGTTTTTAGTTAGCTAAATAAATTATAATGAGAATGAAGCATACAAATTAGTACTAACATTACTGTTTACTTTCTGTTCATTTTGCATTATTGCATTTGTATTGCATATTTCCACAGGCAAAATACACTTATAAATGTCTTTATCACTTTAATTCTTGAAATAATTTACAATTTATCTCTCGAAATACCATATGTTACTTTTATAATTTATACATTGCGCATGTACGTATACTAGTAAAAAGATAATGAAAAAAAATGCAGTACACCAACAGTTAGTTTGACTTTTGAGGGCAGTCAAAGTTAGAGACCGTTACGACAAGCCGATAAGCTACGTTCTAAATTTAAACCACAATATGACCTTATTTCATCTATTATTTTATATATATAGATGGCCATCATAACAGTAATTAAATGGAATTTGTAGCGAATCTTATGAGTTTAATTGAATTGATTGGTTTTTACCTTTCAAGTTAAATTCATAAATGTAAATTATGTACACATTATAAGATTATTGCGTTTATTATGAAACCACCGTGTTCTATTTTCGAATTTACATATTGAGGTAAATTGTCCGGGAGCTGAGTGTAACTAGTACTCCTTAGTCCTTTCCTCCCATTTTATATGGGACGATTAGGAGAATAAGATTTAAAATATTTAATTTTTTTGTGTGAATTCAGTTGTAAACTTTTAAAATTTAGAAATAAAAATAAAATTACTATAAGTTACAATCTATATTATATTAAAAGAAGAGTAATATGCATTGTGGTTAAGCCAAATGGTAAGTTAAAACGAAGTCACTTGGCAATTTTGAGACACATTAATAATTAAAAGTTATATATAGAAATATAATTAACGGAAGTAGTTTAATGAATCTTATACATAATCTAAATAGATGTTAGACACACACACACACACACACACACACACACACACACACATATATTGATCCACTCATACTGGGTTGTTGTTGTTGTTGTTGTTGTATCCACTCATAGATTTTCTTCTATATTAGCTAGAAATATGGAGGTAAAAAATTAATTAAAAAAATAGAATAGAAAAAATAAAAATATAGAAAGACGTAAATTGAGATCTTACATAACGTATACAAATTATTTATAAGGTAAACAAATTAAATATTAGTAATACTTTTTAATAACAAGAATAATAAAGTCATATTAATATTGGTAAATCAAGCAAATAAATATTTTATACATATATTATATTAAAAGGAGAATAGAATGCATTGTGGTTAAGCCAACTAGCAAGCTAAAATGAACCCACTTGGCAACTTTGGGACAACATTAATAATTAAAAGTTATATATAGAAATATAATTATAAAAGTTATTTGAATTTGAGATAAAAAAGTTTTTAAATTTTTATTTATATTATATTAAAATGAGTGTGGTAGCAATATATATTAAATTCAAACAAGCTAGTAAATATCCACATGACAATGTAATAATATTAGTTATTGAATAATATAATATTAAAAATAAAGAATAAATAGAGAAAAATAAAAATTCATTTTTTATCATAGAGAAGAGGCTAAAACTTATTTAAATTTGAGATGAGAAAGATTTTTATATTATGATAAGAAAATTCATAATATGGATAAGTTCACATAACTCAAGTCTAATAGATAAAATCAACAACTAAAATATTGAATAATTAATAAATTAAAGATAACGTGAGGAAATTTGAAAATCTTTAAGTTTATAAAATAAAGTAAAATAAATATACAACACTTAAAAATATTATTAAAATTTAAAATTGTCAAGAAATATTTTTAAAACAAAATAAATAATTATTTTATGATTACAAAAATTAATATTCATATAATAAAAAGTCATATAAAATGTAATAAAACTATATATTAGATTAAAATTGCAAAACTATGTTAAATTATTAAAAATTTACTATTAGAAATGAAAGGGAAAGTTGTCACGACCCGGATTTCCCACCATCGGGGTCATGATGTCGCCTACTAAATGGAAGCTAGACAAGCCAAATATTAATTACATCTCCAATAATAACCAATTTCTTATTTAAAACACGTAAATCACAGCGGAATAATCAAAATTAGCGGAAGACTTAGTCAATTATGATAAAGAAAACCCAAACATGATACACTACCCAAGACTGGTGTCACAATACTCACGAACTTCTAAGAATAATACACATAATTGTCTGAAAGAAAATACAAGCTGTTTATCTCGATTACATGAGATAACAGATTGAAAGCATAACATAATATTTTGAAAATGCTGTCTACTTTAGAACATAGAATGATAAGAATTATTTGAATTTGAGATGAGATTTTTTTATTTAATAATTTTTTATTTTTGAAAATACCATGTAAAGAAATAAAATAGTAAAAATATTACTACAATATTTAGATATAATGTGTTCAAACAATTAAGAAAATATTTTTTTATGATTAAATTAAAATTTAAAAAATGTAAAATTAATTTCTATTATAGGTGTTTACTAATGATAATTAAAAATTAAATTTGTATATTTAAACTAAAAAAGAAAGAAAATTTAAATGCATTTAATACAAAAACTATTATAAAAGAACTCAATATATTTGAAATGTAATAATCAAATAACTTATATATTAACATTTTAGACTAATTCAAAGTTACAATTTAAAATAAAATATGATACTATTATTTTTGGTTGTAGGTAAAATATTAATATAAAAACTATTAAAATTCATAATAGGGAAGAGATGTATAAAGAAAAAGGTAGTGTGAGGATATTAATACTTTAAATTAATTGAAAATAAATAAATTAAACTATTAAATTATATTTAAAAATATTACTAATAAAATTAAATGATTAAATGCTCATGTCTATTAAAGACTATTAAAAGGATAATAAAAAAGATAATAATTTGATTATTAAGCTAATAAAAAATTATATAACAGTTAATCGTATTAAATAATAAATAATACAATAACTACAAGAAAATAACAAAAATAAAAAAGAATTTGCGTAAAAATGATGTGATCAATAAGACATATTTGACTTTTAGTAAAAATAAATGATAGTAAGAATTTTGTTAAAATAATATGATATAATGTGCTCAAACAAGACATATCACAACATCTCTTATTTAGTACGTTTTAATATTGACACCGAAACGAAATGCAGGTACTAAAATTAAGGGGTTAGGTTGCTATAAATAAAAAAAAAGTTGAGTAATACGAGATTTGAATAATAATTTCATATCCTACTTCATAATTAATATCTAATGTTATATAATTTTTATATGAAAGGTTCATATTTTAAGGTAATTTGCACATAATTCAAATAACATATATCACAATATGACATGATTTGTGTCCACACATCGCGCGGGTACTAATACTAGTAATTAATAAATTTAAATATTTAAAAGGCACATAAAAAATCTCAATTAAAAAATTATAGTAAAGTTTCAAATAATAGATGTATAAAATAAAGTACTATATATATTGAGTTAGCTTCAATAACATTTGATGGATTAAAATAGACCTAATCCGTTATAAAATTAGGTAAAAAAAAAAGCACGGTATGACCAGTTTTCGGACTGGTCAATTAAAAATATCCAGCATTTACCAAGTCAATGAAAAATAGCTACTATTTTGCTGCAATAGAGATCGGTCCAGCATAATATACTGGAGTTCGGTGCACTTGTGTATGAACTCCAGCATATTATGCTGGACCGGTATACTATGCTGACTCCAGTATAATATATTGGAGACTGGAGCACTGGTGCTCCAAAGTCCAGTATATTATACTGGACCAATATACTTGTTGGAACTCCAGTATATTATGCTGGAGTTCTAGTGTACTTATTATTGCGGAAGCCAAATATATTTAGTATGAATGAGTCACAACTACTATACCAAAAATTATGACAGCCACAAAATAATAAATAAGACAATAAAGCAACAATAAAAGGAACACCGGAATTTACAAGGTTCGGCTAATTTTGCCTACTCCTCGGACACAACCAATATTTTATTCAACTTCAAAATACAAGTGAAATAATACCAAAGAGAGAAGATGCAAATGCCTTAAGAAGATAAGAAGGCAAATGAGAGGTGTGTTTAAATCCTAAACATAATGCCTTCTTTTATAGGGAAAAATTCCCAAACCAAAGGTTAACCCCTCGATGTGTGACTAACCATTTTGCCAAAAAGTCAACAAATCTTCACCTTGGCAAAATTTCACATCTTCAATTTCTCTCAATAACAAATTTTGGTTGCGTCTTCATCTTCAATCTTCAGTGTTCAACAATGTTTCTCAAATGTTGAAACTTGACTGCAATCATCACTTTTGTCAGCATATCAGTAGGATTCTCCGTAGTATGAATTTTCTTCACCGTGACTCCACCTTCTGCTATGATTTCTCGTACAAAATGATACCGAACATCAATGTGCTTCGTCCTTGCATGATAAACTTGGTTCTTCGCTAATTGAATAGTACTTTGACTATCACAAAAAATTATGATACCGTTTTGTTCAATACCAAGCTCCTTTAGCAACCCTTGAAGCCAAATTGCCTCTTTCACAGCTTCTGTAATAGCCATGTACTCTGCCTCTGTTGTAGACAAAGCAACCGTTGACTGCAAAGTAGACTTCCAACTAATTGATGTTTTTGCAAAAGAAAACACATAACCAGTAGTTGATCTTCGTTTGTCGAGATCACCCAGAAAATCTTACTCACAATATCCAACTACAGACTGATTGTCTTTCTGCTAAAAAATTAACCCGATATCTACAATATTATGAATATACTGCAGAATCCACTTCCTTTCCCGGATTGTGCATATATCTGCTAATAACTCCAACAGCTTGTGAAATATCAGGTCTCGTACAGACCATTGCATATATCAAGCTACCAACAATATTTGCGTATGGTACCTTTGACATATACTGTCGTTCAGCTTCATCCTTTGGTGATATAGTAGTACTTAGCTTAAAATGGGAAGCAAGTAGAGTACTAACTGGCTTAGTCTTATCATCTATGCCAAAACGTTGTAGTACTCTCTTCAAATATTCTTTCTAAGATAAACAGAGTTTCTTTGAACGTCTATCTCTTATTATCTCCATGCCAAGAATTTTCTTCTCCTCACCCAGATCCTTCATCTCGAACTCCTTCTTCAGTTGAATCTTCAACTTATCAATTTCTTCCGAATTCTTGGAAGCTATCAACATATCATCAACATATAGGAGAAGATATATAAAGGAACCATCTTTCAGCTTGCGCAAATACACACAATGATCGTATTTGCTTCTTTTGTACCTTTGCTGCAGTATAAACTTGTCAAATCGCTTGTACCATTATATAGAAGATTGTTTCAATCCATACAATGATTTTTCAAGTTTGCACGCCATATTTTCCTTTCCAGCAACTTTGAATCCTTCTGGCCGAGTCATATAGATTTCCTCCTCTAAGTTTCCATGAAAAAATGTAGTTTTTACATCTATCTGAACTAGTTCCAAATCCAACCGTGCTACCAAAGCCAACATAATTCTAATGGAGGAATGTTTTACAACTAGAGAAAATACTTCACTGTAATCAATTCCCTCCTTTTGAGCATATCCTTTGGCCACCAATCTTGCTTTATAGTGAACATCTTCTTGGTTAGAAAATCCTTCTTTCTTTGCAAATACCCATTTGCACCCAATTGCTTTATTTTCCTTCGGGAGATTGGCCAATCTCCATGTATGATTCTGATGAAGGGACCGTATTTCATCATTCATGGAAATCCTCCACTTATCTTCTTCTGAACTTTGGACTGTGTCTTTATAAGTGGTAGGAACATCATCTGCTACAATTGCGGCTGCACAAGCAACTGTCTCTATAAGATGAACAAGTTTCATTATTTTCCTTTTTGGCATGTTGGTTGTTATTGATTCAAGTTGTTGTTGAGGTTCCTGAGTTGGAATCTCCTCTACTGGCTCTCCTTCCAGAGGATAATCTTCATTTGTTTCCGCTGCTTCTTGTGTAGGAAAAATAATTTTTCCCTCAAACTCCACTTGTTTAGAAACACCATCATCTTGTTTGGTATCTACATTTCTTACCTTGTTTACCATAGCAGATTCATCGAAGGTAACATCCCTGCTGAATATTACTTTCTTTGTCAAAGGACACCATAAGCGGTATCCTTTGACTCCGGAAGTAATCCCCATAAAAATAGCCTTCTTTGCCATTGGATCCAATTTTGACTCTGTCACATGATAATATGTAATTGAGCCAAACACGTGCAAAGAGTCATAATCTACAGCAGGCTTTCCATACCATTTTTCAAATGGTGTCTTGCCATCAATAGCAACAGATGGTAGACGATTAATGAGGTGGCATGCATATATAATTTCCTCAGCCCAAAATTCTTTGCCCAAGCCAGCATTGGACAATATATACCGTACCTTCTCCAGCAAGGTTCGACTCATACGTTCTGCCACTCTATTCTGTTGTGGTGTATGTCTGACAGTGAAGTGTCGGACGATGCCATCATTTTCACAGACCTTATTGAAATGATCATTTTTGTATTCACCTCAATTATCTGTGCGAATACACTTGATCCTCCTGCCTATTTGATTTTTCACCATCGTCTTCCATTTGAGAAAAATTCCTAGCACTTCATATTTGCTCTTCATTGTTTACACCCATACTCTTCGGAAAAAATCATCAACAAAGGTTACAAAATAGTGTTTCCCACCTAATGAAGGTGTTTTAGAAGGACCCCAAACATCAGAATGTACATAATCCAAAATGTCTTTAGTATTATGGATTGTTGTACCAAATTTAACCCTTGTCTGTTTCCCTTTAAAACAATGCTCATAAAACCCCAAATTACAAGCCTTTAACCCTTTCAACAATCCTTGATCTGATAGAGTTTTCAAGGATTTTCCTCCAGCATGTCCCAAGCGCATGTGCCATAGCCTGGTTGTTTCTGCCTCTTTGTTGTCATTGGACGCCACTGTCGTTGTACCAATAACTGTACTACCAAGATAACAACACATGTTATTGTTCTTCCGATTGGACTTCATTACCACTAGTGCACCATAGCATACTCTCATTACTACATTTTCTGTAATAATTTTGAACCCTTTTGATTCCAGGGCTCCCACAAAGATGTGATTTTTCTTCAAACGCGGTACATATCGAACATCTGTTAATGTTCTAATCATTCCACCATGGTTCCTTAATCATATTGAACCAATTCCATATGAGGTAAGATGACTGTTATCCGCTGTTTGGACGACTTCATATTCTCCTTCTTGAAAGTCTACGAACCAATCCCTGTTGGGACACATATGATAGCTACAAGCCGAGTCCATCAACCATATTTCTAATGACGTTGAAGGCTCTATTGTAACTAATGAGAAATCCGAATCATCACAATCAACTACATTTGAATCCATAATGGCTTTTCCATTGTTATGTTTGGCCTTATTATTCAACTTCGGACAGTCTTTCTTCTAGTGCCCCTTTTCTCGACAAAAGGCACATTCATCTTTGTTGGGTTTAGATCTTGACTTAGATCTTCATTTCCTTGTCCTCGTTTGATTTTGTGAACGACCCCTCACGAACAGTGCTTCTCCTTCTCCACCCTTCTATTTTTTCTCGATTTCTTTGTTCATAGCTATACAAAGCCGAACAAACTTCTCTGAGAGAAACTTCGTCATTTCCATGGAGTAGAGTAGTTTCAAGGTACTCGTACTCGTCAGGAAGTGACGCCAACAACATCAAGGCCAAGTCACCATTATCATAAGTTGTATCCATATTTTGCAAATCCATGACCAACTTATTGAAACCGGTGATATGTTCATTCATCGTGGTACAAGGAACATAGGCGAAGTGAAATAGTCTCTTCTTCATGTACAATTTATTTTGGCTGTTTTCTTCAAAAATTTATCCTCTAGTGCTTTCCATAATTTACTAGCAGAAGTTTCCTTTGTGTACGAATATTTCTGCTCTCTAGCAAGGTTGGATCAAATGGTACCGCAAGCAACACGGTTGATAATTCTCCAATCTTCTTCTCCAATAGCATCTGGTCTCTTTTCTTCGATGGCCAGATCTAGCCCTTGTTGAAAAAGGACATCTAGAACCTCGCCTTGCCACATCCCAAAATGTCCGGACCCGTCAAAAATTTCTATCACAAATTTCGCATTTGACACAATTCTTGTCATAAGCGAAAATGCCAATGATGACGTATTGCCGACACTTGATGTAGATTCTTCTTGTTTATTGTCTCCCATTTTCGACACAATATTATTTAATAGCTGACGACATAAATCAAGATTATTTCTTTTCTGATGTGGAAGATCAGACTAAGCTGCAACCACAGAGCATACTAAGACAGTACCTTGACTCAGTTACCAAGATAAATCAGTTACCAAGATAAATCTTTTCTGATGTGGAAGATCAGACTACGCTGCAACCACAGAGCATACCGAGATAATACCTTGGCTCCGATACCAATTGTTACGGAAGCCAAATGTATATAGTGTGAATGAGTCACAACTACTATACCAAAAATTATGGCAGCCACCAAATAATAAATAAGACAATAAAACAACAATAAAAGGAACACCAGAATTTACGAGGTTCGGCTAATTTTGCCTACTCCTCGGACACAACCAATATTTTATTTCACTTCAAAATACAAGTGAAATAATACTAAAGAGATAAGATACAAATGCCTTAAGAAGATAAGAATGCAAATGAGAGGTGTGTTTAAATCTTAAATATAAGGCCTTCTTTTATAGGGAAAAATTCCCAAACCAAAGGTTAACCCACCGATGTGGGACTAACCATTTTGCCAAAAAGTCAACACTTATGCTGAAACTCCATTATATTATGCTGGAATTCTAGCATACTATCCTGGAACTCCAGAGGGTGTTTGGATGGCCTTAAAAGCTGGTCAAACTAGCTTTTAAGCACATTTTAATTTCTTGGAGTGTTTGGCAACAAAAAAACTGCTTAAAAAAAGCTAAAAAGTGCTTAAAAAAAGCCAAAAGCAACAAGTTGGCTACCCCCAACTTTTTTTATTTTGGCTTAAAAGCCATTTTAGTTTGACCAATAAATTACCCTCTTGCCCTTATAAGTTTTTATAATAACAAAATTACCTTCTTATTTCCTCTTCATCTTCATTTTTATAATACCAAAGATTTTATATTTTTATCTTTTTAATAAGAAAAAGTGCTTGCCATCACTTGTTTGCCAAACACTTCAATATTTTTTTAGCACTTTTATCCAAACATGTAAATGCTTATTTATAAAATAAGCTCCAGCACTTGAAAGCTACTTTTAAGCACTTGTGCTTAAAAGCCACTTTTTTTAAGCCAATCCAAACGGACTCTTATGCTGAAACTCCATTATATTATGCTGGAATTCTAGCATACTATCCTGGAACTCCAGTATAGTAATACTCAATCCATTTCAATTTATGTGAACCTATATTCTTTTTAATGAGTGTAAAAAAGAATGACCTCTTTCTTTATTTGGAAATAATTTACCTTTATGCACTGATTTATAGCCACACGAAATATATGTGCCTCATTTTACACCACAAGTTCAAAAGTTTTCTATTTTTTCTTAATCTTCGTGCCCAATCAAATGGACAGAGGGAGTATGATGGAGTTCAAGTCTACTTATGCCGGAACTTCTGCATAATATACTAAAGTATTTTTTGAATTTTTAATAATATTTTTATTCAAATTTATTTTTATATAAAAAGTAATTAAATTTCGATTAAAGAATGTTGCAAATTTTCTTAAAGAATGTTGCAATGGCTAAAAAATCAGTTAAGAGTAATGATAAGTGGAACCCGCGTACGCCCCTAGGCATGACTCAGGAACCATGATTGGCCTAATTGCACAACCCTTCACCTTTGTACACTTCCAACTGTACTTACGAGTAGTATTTTCCTTTATTACATTACTGTATTACAAATAAAAAGAAAAGGAAAAGGCATATTATATTTCTTCCTATATATAATAGCCTCCATTGCACCTCTACTCATCAGGCTTCAAAGCACACACTATCTTGTTTCTCTCTCTTCTTCAGGAAGACATCATCTCTACTCATATATACTATAATTCTCTCCTCCTATCGTACCAGAAAATTGCTGAAAATCCTCTCAAAGCTAGTCATGCCACATCTTCTTTAATTTTGGAAGCTGCTGTTATAGTTTTATTTTCAAGAACGTAACTCCCCCGGCTCCAAGAGCAGACACATAAAGCAAAAATGGAAGATCTGGGGTTGAGCCTCAGCTTAAGTTTTCCGCAGAACAGGACTGATTCATTTCCCGTGCACCTCAATCTCATTCGCAAAACCTCTTGGACTGATTCATTTCCTTCCCCAGGTTTGTTAATTATACTGCTTTTTCTTCATTTTATAATCTTCAGATCTGATCGATCAAAATCTTAATAACGTAACCTTTCTTTCTACGTACTACTTAGTACTATTTTTTTCTTAACCACTTTTTATGCACAACCAATTCATGCCCCTTTTGCTGTTCCTATCATTTTAATAATCAAAAGCGAAGGGAATTTCTTTTATTAATAAATTGACCTTTTCCCACTTTAAATCTTTTGATATTGATTACAGATCGGAACTCGGAGACATGCAGAGTGGAGACGAAGACTTTCCTAAAGGAAATCGACGTGAACCGGCTGCCGGCAACGGCGGATGCCGAGGAAGAAGCCGGCGTATCGTCTCCGAACAGCACAATTTCAAGCGTGAGTGGCAATAAGCGAAATGACAGAGAACCAAACTGTGAGGAGCATGAAATGGAAAGGGCTTGCTCTAGAAGCATTAGCGACGAAGAGGACGGAGAAACTTGTAGAAAAAAACTCCGTTTAACTAAGGAACAGTCCGCCGTTCTTGAAGATAACTTCAAAGAGCACAGCACCCTCAATCCTGTAAGTTAATTAACTACCTACTTAATTAGATACATCATTATTACATACATATACACAATGAGTTCAGGCCTCAAGGGCGTTTTGGGTGATTTTTATTGTTGTACTTAACTGGTGTTGATGATGATTTTTTGCGCAGAAGCAAAAGTTGGCATTGGCAAAGAGACTGGGATTGAGGGCACGACAAGTGGAAGTGTGGTTCCAGAACAGAAGAGCTCGGTGAGATTTTCATCTCCATTCTTTTAACAAGAATTAACCTAAATATCCGCTCACCTGAACCTCAATCTCTTAGATAAAAATAGCCCGCAAATATATAATAGTCTCTCCGTTTCAATTTATGTGAACCTATTTTCTTTTTAATCTGTGCCAAAAAGAATGACCCATTTCCTTATTTGGAAACAATTTACCTTTATGCAATGATTTATAGTCACACAAAATGTAGGTGCCTCATTTTACACCACAAGATCAAAAGTCTTCTCTCTTTTTCTTAAACTCCGTGCCCAATCAAATGGGTTCACATAAATTGAAACGGAGGGAGTATATATATACTATAATTTATGTATAATAGTATGTGTATAATTTACTAGATTGAATTTACTGTTTACTTTTTTAGTTAAATTAGTATACATAAATTATATAATCAATTATAAACATATTATATAAGAGTATATATATGTTATATATTCGTCGGCTATTTTAAGTTTAAATGATTGGTAGCCGACTATTTGAGTTAATTCTTTCTTATACGATTTTAATGCTGTACTATAAGAATGATTTAGAGAATAATATAATTACTTGTAGCTGTTTAAAATTATTATTACTACTAAAGAAATATCCTGAAAATAATCTCTTTGGAAATACAGAACAAAGTTGAAGCAAACTGAAGTAGACTGTGAATTCTTGAAGAGGTGTGTTGAGAATCTGACAGAAGAAAACAGGAGATTACAGAAAGAGGTTCAAGAGCTACGGGCACTAAAGCTTTCACCTCAATTCTACATGCAAATGACCCCTCCCACCACCCTCACCATGTGCCCTTCATGTGAGCGTGTTGCTTCGGGTCCCACAAATACACCTGTCAATCTTAGGCTGGGTCCACCTCAGCAATTAAACATGTGGGCCACCACTCCCATATCACAAGGGCAATTTGGTCAAATGGACTCTTATCCTACGCTTGCAAGACAAAAGTGACAATGACAAAGTGTAGTATGAGTACCATAATGTGTAGGGAGGAATAATGGTTTTAAGATAAGGTTGTTGGGCATGTGGGGGATTTGGTGGGTCTTGAAAATCTCTTTGCTTTTATTGTAGACCCTCCATTTTCTTTTGACTAATTAACTAGGGTTATAGTCATTTTACCTATCTTCCCCATTTCAAGATCATTTAGTGGGGATGGGGAAGAGAACTTTTTTGTTTGTAAAGTAATGCAATGATACCAACAAAAAATAAAAGAGTTTGTTCATTTGTTTCTTGATTTAATATGCATGATTGTTCATAAAAATTATTTTCTCCGGTCCAAAATAAGTGATTTTTTGGCTTTTTTTTTGTGGTCTAAAATAAATGATTTTTTTGGATTTAAAGAATGACTTAATGATGTTTTTCCTATATTATCCTTGGAGTAAATAGTATTGAAATATGTGTTAGGAGTGTTTATGTGAGATAGTAAGGTTAAAATGGTCAATTTTATTACTAATTAATATTAAAAAGTGACTTTCTTAATATATGTGAAAACATTAAAAAAAACACTTATTTTGGACCGAAGGAGTATAGGTTAAAGGGAATTAAGAAATAAATATGTCCCCTAAGAAATGTAAATGGGAACCACCACACTCGGCTTTTCTAATGTTTTTGGAATTTGTTTCCTCCTTTCCTGGGTTTTGTGGGATTTTTCGCTCTTCGATTCTTGTGGCAAACATAATAAATTTTTAAAGCTGGATAAACACTCTTGACAAAAATAAAATAAAAATATTTATTTTGTAAGATCGAGTATAATCAAAAGCAGAAATAACTTAATTCTTAATGGACTAAAATTGAACCTTTTCCATTTATATGTTTGTGAATGGTTAACTATGACTATGAGTCACCATTTGAAAAAATGGTTACGTTGTAAGAATTTTGCATTCATTCTCGGAAACTAGTCGTCTAAGTTAACTTCAGTTGATTTGTAATATAGCTAGCAGCGTATGTGTCAACAATTATTTCATGGTCAGGATAAAACTTAATCACCAACTTGCTATTTCTGCAACAAAAGAGCTAAACATATTAATTATCTTATTACAATTATACTAACAAACAGAAGAAGAAAGCAAGTGAACATACTTTTGTTCGCTCCTTCTACATTACCAACGGAAGTTTTAGGATAAATTTACCTAGAACCGTCATAATGGGCTTGGCCTGTGAGGCCAACTTTACTCAGCCTGCTACTTGAATATGGTTGGGTTACGATTTCTTGAGCTCATAAAATTGAGTCTTATAAGCCCAGCTCAAGTAAGGTAAAAATTATATGAGCCCCATTTTTTAAAGTGGTATTTATTTTTTATCTAATATTTTTAATGCTGACCAAAAGTAGCCACTATTCTATTAAAATTAATATGAAAAGACGATATCACCCTTTCTTCTATCTTTTTTCCCTCACTATCCATTCAATTTACAGCGTAATCTGAAGCTCACTTTAGAATAACACAGAATAACATCCGAAGCAAAGATGTCCCGCTTTGGTATTAGCAAGTATGTTGCTCAAATGTATATCAAATATCACGACTTTGTGCACGTGGATATCTTTTGTTTCCAAGAGGGAAGATCTACACATTATCAAGTGGATTTGATTGCCTGCAGTTAATCTCTCAGTTTGGTGTTTTCGTTACCCCCAAATCCGACATCAATCTCATATGTGAATTGCAATTATTATTATTTTATAGGTCAGAATCCGACCTCACGATAATTAACGGAGTTAATCTCGTTTTGAGTTAATCCATAATTAATAATTGGTATGACCACTTATTCAAAACGCTACTTGACTCTTATTTGGTTCGATCAACGAGGGCACGGTCCATCCACCCCCATAGGGGCGAAACCCCAGCGTGGTCACGACCACTTACTGCCAGCTCAGGGAGCTCACAATTATAAATACCAAAAGGGAGCCCTAGTAAGGGGGCTTCTTCTTCGCCACTATTCACCAAAGAGAGAGAGAGAAGAGACAAAGATACCCATTTTATGAAAAGATGAAACACCATTGTAAGGCTCTGAATCTCTTCATGGAGAGGCAGACCAAACCAATATTATCAATAAAAGCTATTAATGTTTCTTTCCCTAATCCCGAGTACTTATTTTCGTTTATTTCATTTGGTCTAACGGATTATTACGGTCTGGTATGATATTCCCGTGATTCATATATATTATTTTACACTCATAAAGTATGTAATAACTTTTGAGCTAAACAATTTGGCGCCGTCTGTAGAGATTTGGAATCAAAACCATAGTATCCACCTAGAGAACAACCAACTACCATTCTCTACACCACACAAAAAGATGGCCGAAAATAACACAAGATCGAAAGCAATAGTGGGTGTTACAACATCTCCTTGGTCCTCTCAACGAGGCCAGTGGCGAGGGTATATTGAATGCGACCCCTGGCACAACACCAGGTATAGAGATCTCACCTTCTCCATCTGAAGATCTGACGATCTTACAAGAAAAAGGAGCTTCCACATCTGCGACTAAAGAAGCACCCTCGGTGGTCAAGAAGCTACTGGAAGAATAGCTAACAAGTGCGCTAAGTGACTTGGTTGAGAAGTCACCGCAAAGTAATGTCAGGTGTATACCAACGGTAAGCATCTCTGCTACCATCGGTGAACCTGAAGCTGCACGAGCAAATAACAGACCCATCGAAGTGCAGGCCAACGACGGCACGCTAACATCCATCCTAAAGAAGACGGAAGAAATGGAGAATGAAAACATGGCGCTTCGTGACCAAATAAAAGAGCATTAGGAGAGGGTAGACAAGATCCCTGATGCTCCCAAGTTGCTACCAAAAATGCGACGTGGGAAGGTTCGTCGAACAACCATATACCGAAGAAGCTGCCCCTCACTCTATCCTAAAAATCTTCAAGATGCCACCTTACTTGAGGGTATACGACGGAACCACAGATCCTGAGGATCATTTGATCCACTATGTCACTACTATGAAGGGTAATGACCTATCAAAAGAGCAGGTACCATCGGTGCTACTGAAGAAGTTTGGTGAAACATTGACGGGAGGTGCCCTAACGTAGTACTCTCAGCTACCAGCTAAGGCAATATCAACGTTCGAGGAAATGGCGAATAAGTTCGTCACCGTCCATGCAAGAGCAAAGAAAGTGGAAGCAAGGGTCAACGACATCTTCGCTGTTAGGCAAACCGCATGGGAAGGACTTAGGGACTTCCTAGCCTGGTTTAGCAGAGTAAGGATGAGTCTGCCAAATGTATCGGAAGGTTTGGCGGTTGCCGCTTTACAGAAAGGACTAATCAGAGACGGTTCGAGAGCAACCAAGAAACTACTGAGCCATCTCATGAAATATCCCCTACCACATGAGAGAAAATCCACAATGCCTATTGCGCTGCGGCACGAGCGGACGAGGATGATCTTAATGGGCTAACCCAACAGTTAACGATGATACACTCAGAGACAAGGAAGGATCGACGCAATGAAGAACAACGAGAACAACTCCCACGCTCCAACAAAGACCGGCACCAGCCATATACGAGATCCTCCCATCCACCACCAAGGCACACAGATGCTCTACAGTGATACGTCACCCTACTCCGAAACGAAAGAGGTACACCTCCTTTATTATCTGCCCATAACTTTTCTATGTCTCCTTCAGAAATAATGTACGCACTGGAGAAACTGGGCACAAGGTACAATGGCTGTAAAAGATAAAATCAGACCCAGCTACAAGGAATCAAACGTCCTATGCGAGTTCCATTAGGAACGGGGACACAAAACCGAAGACTGCATAGGCCTACGACAAGAGGTGGTCAGGATGCTGAACCAGGGATACTTGAGAGAATTACGCACCGACAAAGGGAAAATAAACTTTGCGCGCGGATGGGAACAGCCCCACAGGCCGCCGAACCTGCCCTTCCCAGCACACATGATAAACCTGATCGTCGGAGGTGGTGACGACTCAACAATCAACCACGTCAAGTTTGCCACCACGCACAAACTAAAACGGACCATCGCCCATGAACGGTATGACGACTTCGAAGATAGTATCACCTTCGATAATTCTGATGCCAACGATTTGTCTTCCCCTCATTACGATGCTTTAGTTATCACTTTACGTATCACCGATATGGATGTTAAAAGAATCATGATTGACAACAAAAATGGTGCATGTATTATCCACCAGAGGGTCCTCGTACAAATGGGACTCGAGGGTAAGGTAATACCGCATTGCATAACACTAACTAGTTTTAACAATGCAGTGGAACGGACATTCGTAGAAATATCACTACCCGTTTTAGCAGGAGGGGTCACGCTGGAAATAACATTCCACGTGATAAACCAGGAAACGGCCTACGAACGATGAAAAGATATTATGTGCGCCTTAAAAACTTTTGAAGTTTCCAAAGACGTACCAAGCGTACCCTTGTTCCCCTCGGCTACACCACGTATGGCCTGTCCTCTGTAGTCGACGGTTATGCTCCCAAACAAATGTAAAGGTCAGAGCGTAACGAAGTTCGATATTGCTCGAATTGAGTTAAAAGGTCACATACCTTCGCCAAGTAGAAGCATTCAATCTTGATCGAACGACGACTTGATAACATGATAACAAAACACTAACAATCTACAAGGTTTAGGCCATCGCCAAAGAGAATTCGGCCTCGACCGAAGTAACAATCAACCTCCCTATTCGAGTTTCTCAAACCACAGTCGATGAAGTTCACTCATCGAGCTCGGCTGAAGAACGATCTCAATAAGCGGAGAGACTAACTGTATAGGTCTGAATCCGAGCCCACGATAATTAACGATTAATCTTATCTTGAGCTAATCTATAATTATTAAGTGGTATGACCACTTATTCGTAATGTTACTTGACTCTTATTTGGTTCGATCAACGAGGGCACGGCCCATCCACCCCCCATGGGGGCGAAACTCCAGTGTCGTCACGACCACTTACTACCAGCTCACGGAGCTCACAACTATAAATACCAAAAGAGGGAGCCCTAGTAAGGGGGCTTCTTCTTTGCCACTATTCACCAAAGAGAGAGAGAGAGAAGAAACAAAGATACCCATCTTATGAAAAGATGAAATACCATTGTAAGGCTCTGAACCTCTTCATGGAGAGGCAGACCAAACTAAATTATCAGTAAAAGCTATTAATATTTCTTCTCCTAATCTCGAGTACTTATTATCGTTTCTTTCATTTGGTCTAACAGATTATTACAGTTTGCTATGATTTTCCCGTGATTCATATATATTGTTTTAAAATCATAAAGTATGTAATAACTTTTGAGTCAAACAATTATTATTATTATTATTTTGTGAAAAGATACAAGTAATGTTTGCTTTTCTGCTACGTTATTGATCCTGAACTTACACTCACAAGCTCAAAAGTTAAGGACATTGATCCTCAACTTCGAGTTCCAAGTTCAAAAGTTAAGGACACTTGGTCCTGAACTTAGAATTACAGGTTCAAAAGTCAAGGACACTTGGTCCTGAACTTAGACTAGCAAGCTAAAAAATTAAGGATAATAGGTCCTGAACTTAGGCTAAGAAGCCTAAAAGTTAAGGATAATAGCTCCTCAACTTAGACTAACAAGCTCAAAAATTAAGGACAATAGGACCTGAACTTAGACTAACAAGCTCAAAGGTTAAGCGAATTTGATCCTGAACTTACAGTTACAAGTTCAAAAGTTAATGACACTTGGTCCTGAACTTAGACTAACAAGCTCAAAAGTTAAGGATAATAGGTCCTGAACTTTGACTTAAAATTTCAAAAGTTAAGGATTACTACTCTTTAAGTTAGAGTTACAAGCACAGAACTTAAGAACATGTGGTCCTGAACTTCGAGTTCCAAGTTCAAAAGTTAAGGACACTTGGTCCTGAACTTTTATGAGCAAAAGAGTGTTTTCGTCCAGGCATGTAAAGTTTATTAAAGCAGTGGCTAAAGACTAAAGACATTTTAAATAGTGGCTTAAAAGTAAATACACGTGTTATTAGTGACTAAGTGTGTACTTCCCGCTGGCCCTTATAATTAAGGCTTGACCGAGGCTGGCCTGGGCCGGCCCATGGGCCAAAAATTAATTAAATATTAAATATTAATATATAAAAAAGTAAAAACTATAAATATTATTAACTATAGTCCCAATTCCCCTACCCTAGATTGCTCAATTGCCCTTCCATATCAATTAGAATTTAGATTTTGACACGCATGTGATATGACAAAATTAGTTTTTCTTTTGCTTAATTGATAATGAACTCAAAAAGCTTTAGGTAGCCAATAGTAATATTTTTTTCAAAAGAAAATATTACTTTAAGCGGCCAATGATCATTTTGGATTACTTTAATGTATTATTAATATTTGAACTGCTATTCAGTTTAGAAAAAGAATAATTTTAAATACAACAGCAATAACAACAACCCAGTATAATCCCACTTAGTGGGGGTCTGGAGAGAGTATTGTGTACGCAGATCTTAACCCTATCCTGGGGTAGAGAGGCTGTTTCCAAATATATCCCCGGCATCCTTCCTTCCAAGAACTTCCCACATTGCTCTTGGGGAGACTCTAACTCACAACCTCTTGGTTGGAAGTGGAGGTTGCTTACTATCAGAGCAACCCCTATTGTTTAAAAAAATAATAATTTAAATACGCAAAAAAATTGGCCACTAGCAAAGGTTAGGCGTTTTAGAAATTTTATGGACTATAATGATGAAATCAGCAAATGATATTAATCCTAAATTAAAAAACTCAGCATATAATATTATTGAATCAATCTCTGAATCTGAGGAAAATGAAAGAAGAGTATTAGGAAAATAGTCATGTAACTTTAAAAAGAAGAGCTAGAGATATAGAAAATTTGCATTTCAATTACGAGATTTCTCATCAAAGCAAATAGAAGTTGTTTATATTATTAATCGACTACATCACAAATTAAAGAAATTCTTTTGAAGGACCGGCCAGCCCTAGCCCGCGGCCCTCTTAGGGTTGGGTTAGGTTGGCCATTTTAAGGCCCATTCATATGGCTGGCCAGCCATTATTACATATCAAAATTTAAAAATCCACGAGTCTTGGATTAGACTGGACTGTGCTGGCTTGTTTTGACAGCTCTAGATTTAGCTGTAAAATTTACTTTATACTATGCTCACGTCTAAGCACGTTAGAGAATTCATTTTAACTTTGAAGTTAAGCAATAAATTGAAAAAATATAAAATTAGACAGCCCCTAGTCCAAAAAGCATGCAACATTAGCCGAGATAGAGTCTAATTACCTATTGGAATGAACAAGCCCAATAGAAGAGTTGTCTGAAATTGAAATAATGGCTAGAATTTAGAGAAACTTTCAGAAACCACTATGTTTTAGTGGTTATTAGCTAGTTGTAGCTATCATTTACTATAATACTTCATATAGCTTATTTTCATATTTATAGAGTGTATTCAATATATTTAAACTACTGTATTAATTAATACAATAGCATTTCTAGGCGTGAAACATGGGATTACAGCTAGACAGATTTTTGTATCCGACTGTATTCACGGCATGAGACAGGGGATTACAACTATTTTTAAATAGAAAGTGAGTCAATTAACATAATAGACTCCTAATATAACTCAATAAACTTAATTGTAACACACAAAATTTATATTTCCAGTTATAAAAAAGATTCTCAATCGAAAAAACCCCAAAAAACATAGCTATCCTGAGAGAAAATATGATGACCCGTCCCATCATCACGTGAGTTACCACCCTGTTTCTCCCATTTCATGCTTCTCCATATTTTCTTATCAGCATTTGGTGTGTTAGAGTTGAATTGGATTGGTTTTGGTAGGAAAAGATACTTAGTCTCTTTAAGGAAGGTTTGGTTTGGAAAAGTCAGCCAGGCATTGACTTATGAGTTAGAAGGCTCGAATGTGATTTCTAATAATTCGGTTAGCTTCGGGAAGTGATTTGTGACTTAGGAGTGTGATCAGAAGTGATTTTGAATGTCCAGTGTTGAATTAGGCTTGAATTGGCAAAATTGGTGTTTTGATGAATTTCAATTGATATGTGAGATGTTGATTCGAGGGTCAGAATGGAATTCTGAGAGTTGTTGTAGCTTTGTTAGGTGATTTTGGATGTGTGTGTAAAATATCAGGTCTTTCAAAGGTGTTTTGGTCGGGTTTTCAAGCAAATGCATATTTCGGAAGTTTTTAAGAAATTTGGGCTTGAATCCGATGTACTTTGATGGTTTTGGTGTTGTTTGTGGTGTTTTGATGATTGGAACAAATTTGAATGATATTTTAGGATGGTTTGGAACTTTAGGTTGAGGTTCCGGGGGCCTCGGGGTGATTTCGGATGGTCAATCGGACCAACCTTGGCTTTTGGAAGTTGCAGATTTTAGCTGGAATGTTATAGACCTTTTTGTTCTTTGCGATCGTAGGTGCACCATTGTGATCGCATAGAAGGTTTTTGGGAGCTTCTACGATTACTCATTACGATCGCAGAGTAGTGTATGCGATCTCATAGTTTGAGGAGGTTGTTCAATGCAATCGCATGAGGTATATTGCGATCGCATAGTGTTAAATGGACCTGAGGTCTGGAGGGGTACTTTGTTCAATGCGATCGTAGAGTAGTGTATGCGATCACATAGGTTTGATTGGTAAAGCAGTGCGATCACAGTAAGGGTTCACGTTTGCATAGGTCATTTTGGAGGCCTGGGAAAGTTGTGCTACGCGATCGCAGAGGCTTGGATGCGATTGGATAGAGTAAAATCTGGACTGACATAAGGGTCTTATTAAATATTTCATCCGTGAACCAAGTCCTATTTCCTCCATTTTTGAGTAACCTTGAGAGCTTTTGACGAGGATCAAAGAGTGTTTTGATTGGGAATCGATTGGAGGTGAGTCTTATGGCCTAGAAACATCCTCTAATTGTGGATTCAACTCTTAAATTCATGAAAATTTGATTAAAAAGGAAGAATTAGGGCTTGACTTTTTGAATGAAGATTTGGAGTTTGAGGGAGCATTTGAGCTCGAATTTTGGTAAATTTGATATGTATATACTCGTGGTGAGATAAGGAATCCGGTGATGTTAATTTCCTGATTTTTTGAGAACTGGGCCAGGGGCTTGGATTTTGCTGATTTCGAGATTCTTGCTATTTTTTGACTGTTTTTGATTGGGTATTGTCCCATTGGCATATTCTGATGTATTCGCTCTTATGTTTAGATAGGTTCGATGTGCGTGGAGTCCGGTTTGAGGAGAAAAGGCGTCATGAGCTAGAGATACATCGGTTCTGTCACGACCCCAAATCTGGTCGTGATGGCGCCCAGCACATTGCTAAGCCAGCCTGACCAATCAATATAAACAACGGAGCTAGAAGCTCTCTTTAGCCCATTTAAGCATATTAATTCACGAAGCAACATCGATACATATACCAACAGCGGGGAAACCAAGTCCCATAATATATTAACTCCCATAGACCGAAGGGTCAAGAGTCATGAGCCTCTATTGAACATGAGTGTATAAAGGTTTACAAGATACCAAGTACGGAAAGAAAAGTCAATACAAAATCAAGAGACAGAAAGAAGGAACATCAGGTCCTGCGGACTCTGCAGCTACCTCGAATATCCACAAATGTCGCCTCAACATCTACTGGATCACCGCTGAGAGGTACCTGGATCTGCACACAAGGTGCAGGGAGTAAAATGAGTACTGCCAGACTCAGTGGTAATAAACAGGGGTAAGACCGTCCTCAGCTACAGAGATCAGGAGTTTTCTTGGCTTGGCGGGGTATTATCGCATAGTTCAATATCAACAGTAATGTATCAACAATATCAACAACACAGTATAACAGCTAGCAGATGTAGCTAAATGCAATGCAATGCATGATATTACCGCTACAGCGCGTAGTCCGATCCAATTTGGGTACCCGTGCTCACTGTGGGGGTTCAAACTCCGGAGGGGCTCCTACAGCCCAAGCACAATATCATGAATATACGCTGCGGCGCGCAGCCCGATCTACTACCAGTCAGCTAGTATGCAAATGCAGCCTCGCAAGCTCAAAAGTAGTTTTGAAAACTCTTTTATCATTTTTCAGTTGAAAACAGTAATACCAAGTTCCAGAGATTGGAAATAGCATGATAACAGAAATAGCTACGGACTGGTAGTAACTAGCATGTCAATATGATAAGACAATGATAACGATCCTCGCGGGATCCAATAACTGGCTCACGGCCCACAAGTATACTCAACCACCCAAGAAGGGGGTTCAACGGCTCAAGAGTAGCCAATATCACGGTATAATATGCAACCATCCGAGAAGGAGGTTCGACGGCTCATGAATAGCCTAATATCATAACACAGTATCGGCAAGTCGGACTAAGCCATAGTCCCCAATCACAATCGACCCCGCACTCACATGAGAGTACGTGTCTCGCTGCTATACAGCGTCACAAAGTGGTATACCGGGGTTTCGAATCCGCTGGTCATCACCCACATCTATTACTCACCTCAATACGGCGCGACGACTACTCCGCAATTCCCTTGCCACGAGAATCAAGCTCCGCACGCGTAGAATCTGATCAAATACGGTAGAAACACAACAAATTAGGCCAATGGGACGACACCCAATCAAAACAACTCAATTTACATCAAAATTCCCAAAGTTGTCAAAACCCGACTTTCGGTACGCTTCTCGAAAAATCATGAAAGTCACATATTCGGAACCCTCATCTCAATACGAGTCTAAGCATATCAATTTTACCAAATTCGGACTCCATTTGCCCATTCAAAACCTTGATTTTCTAAAGTTCAAGCCTAGGGCTAAATCCTCCATAAATTACCCCAAATTCCTCCATTTTCATGATATAATTGCATAATATTACCAATACTAATCATAGTTTAAGTCCATAGTTGATTACATGATGATTTCCCTTGAGTTTCTCTTCAAAATCGCCCAAATCGCCTCCTTAAGCCGAGACCCAAATGTGTGAAATGTTTCTGAAATTTTCTAACTTCGATACAATTAACTCACTGCGATTTTCGCTTCTGCGGATAGAATTCCGCTCCTGCGAGTCCGTATCCGCGACCAGATGGTCGCTTCTGCGATTCCAGGCCTAGCCGGTCAATTCCGCTTCTGCGAACATAAGACCGCTTCCGCGCGTCCGCTTCTGCGGAATTTCTTCCGCCCATGCGGTCCTTTCCGCCTCTGCGCTCCAGAGTCCGCTCCTGCGGACTCGCCTATGCGGTCAAGAATCCGCTTCTGCGGACTTTCCCCTTACTCATCAAGTCCGCTTCTGCGGTCACTCACTCGCACCAGCGACGCCGCTTCAGCGGGAAAGATTCCGCTTCTGCGATGCCAAGCGCTCCTGCGCCCCCTCGTCCGCTCCTGCGGACACGCTCCTGCGCCCCCATTTCCGCAGGAGCGAAAACAACAGAACCAGAGTCAAAACCTGCAATTTTCCACATTTTCTCCCGTTTAACCATCCGAAAACACCCCGAGGCCCCCGGGACCCCAACAAAAACCACCAACATACCCCAAAACACGATACGAACTTGTTCCAATCATAAAAACACCATTTACACACGGATTCAAGCCTAAATTCCTTCAAAACTTCCGAATTGCACATTCCATCAAAAACCCGACCAAACGACGTCCGAATGACCTGAAATTTTGCAGGAACATCCAAAATCACCTAACGGAGCTACTGCAACTGTCGGAATTCCATTTCGACCCCCGGATCAAAATCTCACCTACCGTTCGGATTTCGCCAAAATTCAACCTTAGCCAATTCAAGCCTATTTCTACACGGGACCTCCAAATTCAATTCCGATTGCTCCCCTAAGTCACAAATCACCTCCCGGAACTAACCGAATCATCAGAATCCGATTTCGAGCCCTCTAGCTAAATAGTCAACTCCGGGTTGACTTTTCTTATTCAAGTTTCATTCACAAAGGCTATATGCCTCATTTTCAATCCAATTCACTCCTAACTCACCCGATAGACTTTAACACCGATATAAAAGCATAAAACATACAATTTCAACATAACGGGGTGGTAATTCCCGTGACGACGGGCCGGGTCGTCACATTCTCCCCCTCTTAAGCAAACGCTCGTCCTCGAGCGGGTCAAGAAACATACCCGAAGTCTCAAACAAGTGAGGATATCTGCTCCGCATCTCCCGCTCGATCTCCCAAGTGGCCTCCTCCACGGGTCGACCTCTCCACTGAACCTTAACCTGATGCAATCTCCTTAGACCTCAATTTTCTCACCTGACGTCCCAAAATGGCAATAGGCTCCACATCATAGGATAGATCACCATCAAGCTGAATGGTACCGAAGTCTAATACATGAGACGGATCTCCAATGTACTTCCGGAGCATAGACACATGGAATACTGGATGAACGCTGGATAAGCTGGGCGGCAAGGCTAACTCATATGCCACCTCTCCAACCCTCCCGAGTATCTCAAAAGGACCAATGTACCTAGGACTCAACTTTCCTTTCTTCCCAAACCTCATGACACCCTTCATAGGTGAAACCTTCAACAATACTCTGTCACCAACCATGAAAGACAACTCTCGAACTCTACGGTCCGCATAACTCTTCTGGCGAGACTGTGCTGTACGAAGCCTCTCCTGGATCAACTTTGCTCTATCCAGAGCATCCTGGACTAACTCAGTCCCTATCAATCTATCCTCACCAGGCTCAAACCATCCCACGGGGGATCTACACCGCCTGCCATACAATGCCTCATACGGGGCCATCTGAATACTCGACTGATAACTGTTGTTGTAGGCAAACTCAACAAGTGGTAGGAACTCATCCCACGAACCACCAAAATCAATCACACAAGCTCGCAACATATCCTCCAAGATGTGAATAGTGCGCTCAGACTGTCCGTCTGTCTGGGGGTGAAATGCTGTACTCAACTCAACCCGTGTACCCATCTCTCGCTGAAATGCTCTCCAAAACTGAGAAGTGAACTGAGTACCCCTGTCGGATATGATAGACACTGGGACTCCATGCAACCGGACAATCTCTCGAATAAAGATCGCTGCCAACCGCTCCGATGAGTAGGTAGTACTAACTGGAATGAAGTGAGCTGACTTGGTCAGTCTATCCACAATCACCCAAACAGAATCAAACTTCCTCGCCGTCCGAGGGAGTCCAGTAACAAAGTCCATAGTGATCCTCTCCCATTTCCACTCAGGAATATCAATGCGCTGAAATACACCACCGGGCCTCTGATGCTCGTACTTAACCTGCTGACAGTTGAGGCACCGTGCTACATGTCTGACAATGTCCATTTTCATCTTTCTCCACCAATAGTGCTGTTTCAAATATTGATACATCTTCGCGGCTCCTGGATGGATAGAATACCGCGAGCTATGGGCCTCCTCCAAAATCAACTCACGAAGGCCATCAACATTGGGCACACATATCCGGCCCTGCATTCTCAATACGCCGTCACTATCAATGGTGACATCTCTGGCATCATCATGCTGAACTCTGTCCTTAAGGACAGCCAAATGTGGATCATCATACTGGCGCTCATGAATACGATCATATAGAGATGACTCAGATACAACACAAGCCAATACCCGGCTGGGCTCCGAAATATCTAACCTCACTAGCCAATTGGCTAGCACCTGAACATCATAAGCAAATGGTCTCTTCTCAGCTGGAATATATGCCAAGCTCCCCATGCTGACCACCTTCCGGCTCAAAGTGTCGGCCACCACATTGGCCTTTCCCGGATGATATAATATAGTAATGTCATAATCCTTCAGCAACTCAAGCCATCTCCGCTGTCTCAAATTAAGGTCTTTCTGTTTGAACAAGTGTTGGAGACTACGATGGTCGGTATACACCTCATAAGACACACCGTACAAATAGTGCCTCCAAATCTTTAATGCATGAACAATGGCGGCTAGCTCCAAATCATGAACAGGATAGTTCTTCTCATGTGGCTTCAACTGCCGAGAAGCATAAGCAATTACCTTACCTTCCCGCATCAACACACAACCTATCCCCACTCTCGAGGCATCACAGTAAACAGTATATGAACCTGAAGCTGATGGCAATACTAACACTGGAGTTGTGGTCAAGGCTGTCTTGAGCTTCTGAAAGCTCTCCTCGCACTCATCCGACCACACGAATGGTGCACCCTTCTGGGTCAATTTAGTCAATGAAGAAGCAATGGATGAAAATCCCTGAACAAATCGGCGATAATACCCCGCCAAGCCAAGAAAACTCCTGATCTCTGTAGCTGAGGACGGTCTAGGCCAACTCTGCACCGCCTCTATCTTTTTCTGATCAACCTGAATACCATCACGAGACACCACATGTCCCATAAATGCCACGGACTCGAGCCAAAACTCGCACTTGGAGAATTTAGCATATAGCTTCTCCTCCCTCAATCTCTGCAACACAACACTCAAATGCTGAGCATGCTCCTCCTGACTACGGGAGTAGACTAGAATGTCATCAATGAACACAATCACAAATGAATCCAATTAAGGCCTGAACACACTGTTCATCAGATGCATAAATGCTGCTGGGGCGTTGGTCAGCCCAAACGACATCACAAGAAACTCATAATGACCATATCGGGTCCTGAATGCGGTCTTCATAATATCCGAGTCCCTGATCTTCAGCTGATGATAGCCTGAACGAAGATCGATCTTAGAAAACACCCTCGCACCCTGTAACTGATTAAACAAATCATCTATGCGCGGTAGAGGGTACTTGTTCTTCACTGTCACTTTGTTCAATTGCCTATAATCAATACACATTCGCATGGAACCATCTTTCTTTTTAACAAATAATACCGGCGCACTCCACGGGGACACACTAGGGCGGATGAAACCCTTATCCAGAAGCTCTTGAAGCTGCTCTTTCAGTTCTTTCAACTCAGCTGGTGTCCATCCGATAAGGAGGAATGGAAATGGGCTGAGTACCCGGCACCAAGTCAATGCCAAAATCAATATCCCTGTCCGTTGGCATGCCCGGCAGGTCCGAGGGAAACACATCTAGAAATTCCCTCTCAACAGGTACAGAATCAATGCTAGGAGACTCAGCTCCCACATCTCTCACAAATGCTAAGTACGACAAAAACCCCTTTTCAACCATTTTCTAAGCCTTTAAAAATGAAATAACACGGCTAGGGACGAAATCAGTTGAACCACGCCACTCAATCTGAGAAATACCAGGAATAGCCAACGTAACTGTCTTAGCATGACAGTCCAATATAGCGTGGTACGGAGACAACCAGTCCATACCCAATATAACATCAAAGTCCACCATCCCCAACAATAACAAATCTGCCTGGGTCTCCAGACCCCCAATAGATATAACACAGGATCTATAGACATGATCCACAACGATCGTATCACCCACGGGGGTGGATACATGAACAGGTAAGTCAAGACTACCACGAGTCGCACCCAAATGATGTGCAAAATAAGAGGACACGTAAGAATATGTGGACCCCGGATCAAATAGAACAGAGGCATCTCTGTGACAGACAAAAATGATACCCGTAATCACTGCATCGGAGGCAACTGCATCACGCCTGTCAGGGAGTGCATAGAATCGTGCCTGGCCTCCACCAGATCTCTCCTCGCCCCTGGGGCGACCACGAGAAGACCGACCTCCACCTCTACTAGACTGAGATGGTGCTGAAGATGAGGGCTGATCCCTCTGCCGAGTCCTGTCCCTACGGAGTCGAGGGCACTTGTCTCCTCATATGGCCAAACTCACCACACTCATAACATGCACCTGGTGCTCGGAGAAGGGGACTGAAGGGAACCCTCGCCGCGAGAAGAACCACGGGCTCGAAGAAGTAGGTCCTGCACCACGGGCCGGTAGGGCACTAGCGATGACCGACCCTCGCCGAAACCCATGTCGACCACGACCATGAAGAACCTCCGCTCTGCTCGGGCGGCCCGAACGAGAAGGTCTCTAGATGAGCGACCTCTACTCTGTTAGGAATGCCCTCTAGATGGAGCACCACTGAAACTGCCGGAACCACGAGGCCTCTTGGCCTTCCGCTCCTCTCTCTCGGCGACGATCCGCCTCAATGGAGCGTGCCATATCAACAACCTCCTCAAATGATGATGACAAAACTCTCTCTGGTCATAAGAATGCGGATAGAGTAGTTGAGGCCATCAATGAACCTCCTGATCCTCTCCCTATCATTAGGGATCATCCATGTGGCATGCTTAGCCAACTGTGTGAATCTGAGCTCATACTGGGTCACAGACATGTCGCCCTGAACCAACCACTCGAACTGGCGACGTAGCTCCTCACGACGAGACTGAGGTACATATTTCTCTAGAAAGAGAGTAGAGAACTGCTGCCATGTGAGAGGTGTTGCTCCTGCAGGCCTACGCCTCTCAAACTCTTCCTACCAATCAAATGCGGGACCGGTGAACTAGAAGGTAGTAAATGAAACTCCGCTGGACTCAAGAATACCGGCCGTCCGCAACATCCTCTGACACTTGTCCAAGAAACCCCGGGCATCCTCGCCCTCAACGCTACCGAAATGGGGTGGTCGAAGTCTACCAAACTCTCGAGACGACGCCGCTCGTCGTCGGGCATAACTCTGAACCATATGCTCTGGAGCCGGAGCCGGTGCAGTCGGAGGAATAACCGGTGCAACCACCCGAGCGGGGACCGCCTCTGGCGTCTGAAGTCCCCTGAACAACCGGCTCGGGTGTGCGAGCTGCAGGGTCTGCTGACCACCCCCTGACTGAGATGTCGCTACAGTAGCGGTAGCCGAAACTACCCGAGCCAAACCGGAACACACCGATAATATCCGAGCAAGAGTCTCCTGAAGACCGGGAATAGCAATAGATACGGTCCGGCCCCGGACCGGGGTCGCCGGAGCATCAACCATCTGGGGCTGCTCCGAACCGGTACAACGGGCGGGTCAGCTGGCACCGCCTCGGCCGCCCTACCTCTACCTCTAGCGACGACCGCGCCCACGGCCTCTAACAGGTGGCAATGGAGGTCGTCCACCTCGTCCCGATGCTCGCGTTCTCGCCATCTGTGAGAGAATAGAATATAGAAGTTCGGTTCTCAGAACAACAAGATCGCACGACAGAGTTCAAGAAAAGTGAAGTTTTCCTAAAGGTTCGCAGCCTCCCAAGGATAAGTACAGGCGTCCCCGTACCGATCCACAAGACTCTACTAACCGGCTCAAGACTCATGAGGCCTAGTAAACCTAGGCTTTGATACCAACTTGTCACGACCCCAAATCTGGTCGTGATGGCGCCCAACACATTGCTAAGCCAGCCTGACCAATCAATATAAACAACGGAGCTAGAAGCTCTCTTTAGCCC
This sequence comes from Nicotiana noctiflora, assembly GCA_032618575.1. Lineage (NCBI taxonomy): Eukaryota > Viridiplantae > Streptophyta > Magnoliopsida > Solanales > Solanaceae > Nicotiana > Nicotiana noctiflora. Next base: position 125,588 of record JASVEL010001999.1, on the reverse strand, counting down.
ATTTAAGCATATTAATTCACGAAGCAACAACGATACATATAACGAAAACGGGGGACCAAGTCCCATAATACATCAACTCCCATAGACCGAAGGGTCGAGAGTCATGAGCCTCTACCGAACATGAGTGTATAAAGGTTTACAAGATACCAAAGAAAAGTTAATACAAAATCAAGAGACAGGTAAGAAGGGATATCGGGTCCTGCGGACTCGCCAGCTACCTCAATATCCCACAGATGTCGCCTCGCTCAGCTACTAGATCACTGTCTGAGAGGTACCTAGATCCGCACACGAGGTGCGAGGAGTAAAATGAGTACTGCCAGACGCGGTGGTAATAAACAAGGGTAAGACAACGCAGATAAGAAATCCGCAATAAAGCACTAAGTAAAGTTGTAATCAAATACCCTGTCACAGAATCAATATCAACTGTACAGAACCAACAATATCAACAACAAGTATAACAGCTAGCGGATGTAGCTAAATGCAATGCAATGCATGAAATGACCGCTACGGCGCGTAGCCGATCCAATTTGGGTACCCGTGCTCACTATGGGGGTTCAGACTCCGGAGGGGCTCCTACAGCCCAAACACAATATCACTGCGACGTGCAGTCCGATCCAACATATATACTGCTGCGGCGCGCAGCCCGATCCACTACCAATCAGCTAATATGCAAATACAGCCTCGCAGGCTCAAAAGTAGTTTTGAAAACCTTTTTATCATTTTTCAGTTGGAAAACAGTAATACCAAGTTCCAGAGATTGGAAATAACATGATAACAGAAATAGCTACGGACTGGTAGTAAACTAGCATGTCAATATCACTAGATAATGATAACGATCCTCGCGGGATCCAATAACTGGCTCACGGCCCACAAGTATACTCAACCACCCAAGAAGGGGGTTCAACGGCTCAAGAGTAGCCAATATCACGGTATAATATGCAACCATCCGAGAAGGAGGTTCGACGGCTCATGAATAGCCTAATATCATAACAGAGTATCAGCAAGTCGGACTAAGCCATAGTCCCCAATCACAATCGACCCCGCACTCACATGAGAGTACGTGTCTCGCTGCCTATACAGCGTCACAAAGTGGTATACCGGGTTTCGAACCCGCTGGTCATCACCCACATCTATTACTCACCTCAATACGGCGCGACGACTACTCCGCAATGCCCTTTCCACGAGAATCAAGCTCCGCATGCGTAGAATCTGATCAAATACAAGTAGAAACACAACAAATTAGGCCAATGGGACGACACCCAATCAAAACAACTCAATTTACATCAAAATTCCCAAAGTTGTCAAAACCGAACTTTTGGTACGCTTCTCGAAAAATCACGAAAGTCATATATTCGGAACCTTCATCTTAATACGAGTCTAAGCATATCAATTTTACCAAATTCGGACTCCATTTGCCCATTCAAAACCTTGATTTTCTAAAGTTCAAGCCTAGGGCTAAATCCTCCATAAATTACCCCAAATTCCTCCATTTTCATGATATAATTGCATAATATTACCAATACTAATCATAGTTTAAGTCCATAGTTGATTACCCGATGATTTCCCTTGAGTTTCTCTTCAAAATCGCCCAAATCGCCTCTAAAGCCGAGACCCAAATGTGTGAAATGTTCTGAAATTTTTCTAACTTCTGAAACACTTAACTCACTGCGATTTTCGCTTCTGCGGGCCATTTTCCGCCCCTGCGGAACCGCTTCTGCGACCAATTGGTCCCTTCTGCGAACCTAGGCCTATTTGGCCAATCCTGCTCCTGCGATCCATGGACCGCCCCTGCGCGTCCGCTTCTGCGGAATTTCTTCCGCCCCTGCGGTCCTTTCCGCCTCTGCGCTCCAGAGTCCGCTCCTGCGGACTCGCCTATGCGGTCAAGAATCCGCTTCTGCGGACTTTCCCCTTACTCATCAAGTCCGCTTCTGCGGTCACTCACTCGCACCAGCGACGCCGCTTCAGCGGGAAAGATTCCGCTTCTGCGATGCCAAGCGCTCCTGCGCCCCCTCGTCCGCTCCTGCGGACTCGCTCCTGCGCCCCCATTTCCGCAGGAGCGAAAACAACAGAACCAGGGTCAAAACCTGCAATTTTCCACATTTTCTCCCGTTTAACCATCCGAAAACACCCCGAGGCCCCGGGACCCCAACGAAAACCACCAACATACCCCAAAATACGATACGAACTTGTTCCAATCATAAAAACACCATTTACACACGGATTCAAGCCTAAATTCCTTTAAAACTTCCGAATTGCACATTCCATCAAAAACCCGACCAAACGACGTCCGAATGACCTGAAATTTTGCGGACATATCCAAAATCACCTAACGGAGCTACTGCAACTGTCGAAATTCCATTCCGACCCCCGGATCAAAATCTCACCTACCGTTCGGATTTCGCCAAAATTCAACCTTAGCCAATTCAAGCCTATTTCTACAACGGACCTCCAAATTCAATTCCGATCGCTCCCTTACGTCACAAATCACCTCCCGGAACTAACTGAATCATCAGAATCCGATTCCGAGCCCTCTAGCTAAATAGTCAACTCCGGGTTGACTTTCCTTATTCAAGTTTCTTTCAAAAAGGCTATATGCCTCATTTCCAATCCAAATCACTCCTAACTCACCCGATAGACTTTAACACCGATATAAAAGCATAAAACATACAATTTCAACATAACGGGGTGGTAATCCCCATGACGACGGGCCGGGTCGTCATAGGTTCGAGGTAAGTAATGATTGTAAATGATATCCCGAGGGTTTGAAACCCTAGATTTGCACACCGTAGTGCTATATTGAGGTGACTTGCACACCAGATAATGAGCGTGGATGAGCGTGGGGTAGAGCACCATTGGAGATTGTAATTTGTTCTATCCCGATTTATAACGACCCGACCCGTCGTCTCAGGTATTACCGCCCCGTTCATCCCACATTGTGTTGCCTTATGTTTCATTATCAGTTTTGGGTGCGTTATAATTTAATTGGAGTAATTTTGGTAAGAAATGAGACACTTAGTCTCTTTTAAGAAAACTTAAGTCAGAAAAGTCAACCGGATGTTGATTTATGAGTTAGAAGGCTCGGAATTGAATTTCGATGATTCGGTTAGCTCGGGGTGATGATTTAAGGCTTAGGAGGGCAATCAGAAGTAATTTTGGAGGTCCAGTGAAGACGTTAGCCTATTTTGGCGAAGTTAGTATTTTGGCGAATTCCGTTGATAGTTGATATTTTGATCCGTGAGTCGGAACGGAATTCTGAGAGTTGTGGTAGCTCCGTTAGGTGATTTTGGACTTGTCCGCAAAATTTCAGGTCATTCAGACGTCATTTGGTTGGGTCTCAGATCGAATATGAGTTTTGGAAGAATTTGATAAATTTAGGCTTGAATCCGTTGTAAATTGATAATTTTTTTGTTTATGGACGTGTTTTGATGATTGGAACAAGTTTGAATAAGGTTATAGGAAGTGTTGGTGCTTTTTGTTGAGATCCCGGGGGCCTCGGGCGAGTTTCGGGGTGGTTTCGTACCATTTCTAGGCCATTTTTAACTACTGGTTTTTGTCTACAGTAGTGCTCTACGAGATCGCGGGGAATTGGTCGCGATCGCGGTGAGCAAAATCTGAGAAAAATGTTAATGAATCGCGATCGCGAAGAAGAACTTTCTGTCGCGTAAGTCCTACTTCAGAAGATAATATCTTTTTATCTGCAAGGAATTTTAAGGGGATTTAAAAACAAAAGTTGTGGATAATAGTGTCTAGTTTTCAAAAAGCTAAAGATATCCTGATTTGGACATTTGTAGCAAATGTTATGGACATTACACTATAGGCTGTCCGAGAAGGATCTCTAAAACACATGAATGAATTCAGAAGCTTGTATTTCGAAATTTTTAAGTATACAGGAACTGATCAACAAATGAAAGTTATAGCCCTATAGGTCTAGCTTCCATAATACCAAACCATTTGTCATTTGGAGTTATGTGTAAAAAGTTATGACTATTATACGGAAGCCTGTCAGGAGGAACCAAAAGTTATTCACCGCGATCGCGAGGCATTTCCCGCGATCGCGAAGGGTAATTTTTGGGCCAGAAATTTGTTCTCCGCGATCGCGAAGCATTTCCCGCGATCGCGATGAACAAAATACCTGGGCAGAATGTTTTAAAACATTTCATCCGCGAACAAACCCATTTTTCCACCATTTTTGGTCATTCTTGAGAGCTTTTGGATGGGAATTGAAGGTGTTTCGACTGGGAATCATTGGCGGCAAGTTTTATGATTTAATTACATATTTTTATACAAGAATCATCCATGGAATTCATGAAATTATGGCTAAAAATTAAGAAAATAGGGCTTGGAGCAAAAATCTTAAATTTAGGATTTGAAAGGTCAATTGTGGTCCGAATTGAGAGTTCTTAGTATGTACGGACTCATGGCAAGACGAGGATTCCGGAAACATGGATTTCATAATTTTTCGGAATGTGGACCCGGGGCTCGTGTTTTGCCAATTTCGTGTTTTTGGGTATTTTTCGAGTTCTTTCGATTGGGTTATGTCCCATTAGCATATTATGATGTATTCCTTATAATTTTGGTTAGATTGGACGCACATGGAGGCTAGTTTGAGGGGCAAAGGCGTCGCGGGCTAGAACTCTCGCCAGCTCGAGGTGAGTAATACTTGGGAATGATATCCCGAGGGTTTGAAACCCCGGATTTGCACATCTTAGTGCTGTATTGATGTGATTTGCATGCTGGACCTGAGTATAAGGTAGAGCACTATTGGGGATCGTGACTTGGTCCGTCCTGGTTGTTGGTTTTTACCGCGTATTTGCAAACAATTTGTTGTTATCATTATGATACGGGCTCATTGCCATACTTGGGGCTTATTGCCGACTGTTTGAACTCTTTATGAACTTGATCTATCATCACTGTTTCCCTCACTAATTAAAATATGATTTGAACTCAGTTCGTGTGATTTACACTATTTATGAACTCAGCTATATTTTACTCAAACTTGGAGTTTTAAACGATATTTGAACTATCATTTGAGCTGAGTATTATTGTTTCACCAATGCCCGAGGGGCTTTTTGATTAATTTTGGACTGATTGGGGCCGAGGGTCATATGTGAGGGCATGGGGAGTGATTTGAGGGGGCTTTCAGGCCTCGAGTGATATGTGAGCATATGCGTATACATGCATGGATCAGACTGCACGCCGCAGTAGCATATTGCATGGATCGGACTCCACGCCGCAGTAGTATGTGGATCGGACTGCACGTCGCAGTATTATGTGGATCGGACTGCACGCCACCGTATTATTGCGCTTGGGCTGTAGGAGCCCCTCCAGAGTGTGTACACACCCCCAAATGAGTGCGGGTACCCAAATAGATAGGGCTGCGCGCCGCAGCGGGCATATGCATTAAATTGCATTCATGCATTTACTCCTGTTTGTACTACATGGCATGATATTTAGCACTCATATATCATTGGCATACATACTGTTACTTGTCTTGTTGACCAGATACTCTGGTACTATATGTTAAGGAGTGTTGTGCCCAAGGGGCCGATTTATGAGCAGATTTGCTCTAATCACCAAGTGTTACCACATAACTTGTCATTGACCTCCTGGTGTTTTGACAAGCTGCCCAATCTGAGTCACAATATGCTGTGAGCTCACCAGTAGCTCCACCTTTCAATAGAATCCCCAACCTGGACTCCCTTTAACATATTTGACTACCCTTAGAGCTGCTTCCATATGTGATTCCTTAGGAAGTTGCATGAACTAGCTCAATACTTGGACTGCAAAGCATATGTCTGGAATTGTGATTGTTAAGTATAATAGGTTACCAATTAGTTTTTGATAGTTGCCTGCTTCCTTCAATTCTGCATCATCAACATTGCAAACATGCTTGTCATACTAAACTGTGGTAAGCTTGTGGTTTTGTTCCATTGGTGTGGATAATGATTTTCAAACACTTACTCCAATTTCTAAGATCAGTTGCAATGCGTATTTTCTCTGATTGTGGATCTCATCACTTCAATTCTCAGAAAGTATCTAATCTCCCTTAAGTCTTTCATCTTAAAGTTGCTGTGTAGAGTCTCATTTCCTTCTTATATTAACCTACTACTACTTCCTGATATTAGAAGATGATCCACATATACTAATACAATGACTGTATCTTCCCTGTCCCTTTTGGTGAATAATCAATGATTATGAGAGCTCTAAGTGCAACCATATTGCAATAATGCATGTGTTAATTTGATGTTCCATTGCCTTGAGGCTTGCTTTAGGACATAGAGGTATTTAAGCAATCAACATACCTTAGACTCCCCCTAACTGTGAAATCCCGGAGGTAGCTACATGTAGAGTTTCTCACATAAGTCCCATTGTAAGAATGTATTGTTAACAACCATTTGAAAATGAGGTTAGCCTTTAGATGCTGCAAAAGCAATAACAGTTCTATAGTCAACATCTTAGCAATAGGAGAAAAGGTTTTATGATAATCTAAGCCTTCATGTTGTATGCAGCCTTTAACTACCAATCGAGCTTTAAATCTATCAACCTCACAGTTGGATTTGTACTTGATTTTATACACCCATTTGGACCAAATAGCTTATTTATCAGGTGGAAGATCTACAATCTCCTATGTATGATTGTCATCCAAAGCTTGAATTTCCTGTGGCATAGCAAGTATCCAGTCTTGGTCTGTTGCTGCTTCTTTGTATGATGTAGGTTTAGTGAAGCAGAAAAGGCTTGAAGATATGTCTGATATACAAGTAAAAGTTGACTGTAAGACAGATAATTGGACATATGATAGATATGTTTGCCTGGTAGTTTAGTGGTGACATAATCCTTGAGCAAGATTAGTTGCATAATTTGTCTATTACATCTGGTGTTTTCAATAATTGTAGCAGGTTATCAATAATTGAAGGTGGAGTATTAACATGTCATTTTGGGAAGATGATCCCTCTATATGTGAAGGAATGAACTCTTGGTCTTCATTAATAGGAATAATCTCACGAGCATGAAGGTCTTATGCTAGTTCAAGATCTGCCAGGGGGCAGGTGAAGAGTTGTCATCCTCATCTTGTGAGGTAAATGATGGTGTATGTTGTGAAGCATTTGGAGGAGGTAGACTGGGATAAAAAATATAGTCTCAACAGACTGGGAAAAAAATGCTTCTTCATCATGGCTACTAGAACTCTGTTTAAAGGGGAAAACATATTCCTGAAATTTGACATCCCTTCTAACAAAGACTATATGAGTATCAAGATCATAGAGCCTGTAACCTTTTTGTGTCTCATAATATCCAACAAACACTACTCTCCTTGATCTGGGGCAAACGTGTCTCCTTTAGGAAGATTACAAGCAAAGCTTTGACATCTAAACACCCTCAAATAATCTAGGTTACCTGACTTCCCATAGAGCAATGTATAGGGTGTTATGCCTTGTAACATTGATGTTGGAAGTCTATTGATTAAGTATACAGCTTTCCTAACACACTCACCCCAGAACTTCAGAGGTAACCCACTGTGAAACTTAAGTGCCCTAAAAATATCTAGAATGTGCCTATGTTTTGTCTCAATTATACCATTTTGTTAAGGAGTATACAGGCAACTACTTTCATGTATAATACCATTTTCAGCCAATAATTCATTACATTTTGCATTAAAGAATTCTATGTCATTATCTGATCTCAAGGTCTTGATTTCAATATCAAACAGTGTCTTTATTATTTGCAATAAAATTCTTCAATACAACACACACTTCACGCCTAGATCGTATTAAGCATACCTATGTGTATCTAGTAATATCATCAACCATAGTTATAAAGTAATACTTTCTTTCATATGTAGGTGTTTTGTGAAGTCCCCACACATTTAAACGAACTAGTTGAAAAGCTACTTTAGACTTGCTTACATCGTTAGGAAGCTACAATTTACTTTGTTTAGCTACAAGACCAATGCTAAAATTTCTTGATTTCCCTGTACATATCTTGTCTTATAGAGATGAGATCTGTTGTATAGAGTTTCATAATGCATGATCTAGTCTGTAGTGCCAAAGTTGTGTTTGTTCCTCTTTTATTACTGCTCCTACTGTTATGCCTGCTACTTGTGCATATTTCCTTAGTAGTATAGACCATCAGACTCTCTACCAAACCCCAATACCATGCCACTGTAGAGTCTCTACAACACACAAAAATCAGGAAAAAATTCACTGTGCAAGTGAGGTCTCTAGTGAGTTTTGATACTGACAACAAATTAAACTTAAAATTTGGCACATGCAATACATCCTTTATACATTTGTCTCCTAAAATAGTAGCATTTCCTGTATATATTATCTCTGTTTTATTTCTTGTTGGCAATTGAACTCTCTGTCCTCCAACTTGATTTGTATTACTCATTATATTTTTATCATGAGCAATATGATGGGTTGCCTCTGAGTCTACTATCCAACTAGTTAAAGGAATATTGGATAGTAAAGTCATAATACCTGCCACATTAATGGAGCATTCTTCACCTCCTTGTTTTTTCAGAAGTCCTATAAGTTGCTGATATTGTTCTTCAGTAAGGAAATGGCCTTGTGGCTGAGTGCTTGTCCCTCATGTTTCTTCAGTTCTTGCTGCATTGGCAAAAGTTCTGTTTCCTCCTGGCTGAGGTTTCTTTTTTGCTTTTAAAATTAGTTGGATAGCCAACAATTTTGTAACAGTTTTCCTTCAAATGTCCTTTATAGCCACAATGTTCACATATCAACCCAATTTCTTAGGCTTAAAAGTCTGTCCTTTTCCTGCAAGCGTAGTCAATGGATCTCTATTTGTGCAACTACACCTAGTGTTCTTTAACTCACCTCCTGTGTCACTATAACATATGCTTCATTAACAGTTACAACTGGTCTCTTGAGGAGAACATTTCTTCTCACATTGTTGTAGCTCTCATTCAGGCTCATGAGAAATTGCAAAAGTCTCTGATTTCTCAGATGTTCTAATGAAGGCCTCGATTCTTCACAATCCAAGGCAGTGGCACCAACACGTCCAATTTACTCCATAAATCTGACATCTTTGTATAGTAATTAGTTACATAGTCAGTTCCTTGTTTAAGACTAGCAATCTTTGTCCAGAGATGATATATTCTAGTCAGACTATATCTATCAAATTTCTCCTTAAAATTACACCATACTTTCCTAGCATTAGGTGCAAAAACTGTACTTGACATCAACTAATTAGAAATCGTGCTTCCATTAATCCATGACAGTACAATCGCATCACATTTTTCCCTTTGTGCTATTAATTCTCCTCTATACGAGCTTTTTACACACGTTCAATCTACAATCCAAGCTTGCCTTTCCTTATAAGTGCTAGCTTCATTTCCCTACTCCACATGGCAATAATTTTCTCGCCCTGTGAGCTTAATTAGAACTAAAACTAAATGTGGTGCATCAGCTGCTTGAAGAAATAGAGGGTGATTAGGCTTGAGTGAGGTTACATCGTTTTCTGCCATGGCGGACTGAAAGTTTGCTTCGTTTGAATTTTCCCAAATTTTAGCTGCCTCGCCGGAACTCCTCGTTGGAGCTAACGTCTTCAGTTTCGCTGCTCTGATACCATTTACACAGATTCTATATTTATCTCTAGTAATTAAAACATGCAATAGAATGAATCTACAATGGAGGAAGATTCTAGTGAGAAGGAAGAGAGAAGATTTTTCATGTGTTAATACACGCATACACTGTTCTTATATAGAACAATGTTAAGCGTTTCTAACTAACTAGGTTTTCTAAACCCTTTGATGTTCTCTGTGTGAGCACGTAATTTTTTTCACGCTTAATTTACTCCTATAAATTCATTAAAATTAGAGTTTTTCTTTTATTATTTGAATTTTAGGAATTAATTACATAATTTTTATGTTTTGTTTGCACTTTTATGTGCATTTTTAATTGATATAATTCACAAAAAATATAAAAATAGTATATTTGTATTTAGAGTTCAATTTTATATTTTTAACTAATTAATAGTGAAACAAGAGAAAATAACCAAATAGTTCTCTCATTTTTTTAAATTCTACATTTTTTGTTTAGTTTTCTTTTATAATTAGGAATTAGTTAATTAGTGTAATTTTTGATTTTATTTGGGTACTGCATAAAATAAGAAAAGTCATAATAATAATAATAATAATAATAATAATAATAATAATAATAATAATAATAATAATAATAGGAATAATAATAATAACTTAAATGAAAGGAAAAGAAAGGAAAAGAAAGGAAAAAAAATAAAATAAAGTCCAAACAAGTAATTGGGCCAATTCAATTGCCTGAGCCCAGACCAAATCATCCCCAGACCCAGGTCCAAATCATGCCCCCACTCGCCCTACCCCTTTTACAATCAAACGACACTGTTTTGTTAACAGTGATATCAGTCGTTGATTCCATCCAATCCAATGGACCACATGCTTCATGTGCATAAATATAAAAGAGTTGAAAATTTTAATTAAATCAAAAGACCAATCTGATCTTCCTCATATTGACCCCCCCTCTTTCCGCCGGCGGTGGCGTACCTCCAAACACCACCAAAATTTCACCCCTAAACCCCTTCTTCCTCCTCGTTCCAAATCTACCCCCCATTTATCCCAAATCCTACCCAATCTCCCCAATTATATCAAAGCTAGGCGCCGCCACCACCGTGCACGGCGGCGCCAACATCCAAACCGTGCCAAAATACACCATTAGACTCATCTTGCCCTTCTCTTTCCAACTCCCCCCCCCCCAAACCCCATCCTTCGAATCTCTGTGAAAATCTTCGAATTTCAAATCAAAGATTTCCTCAAAACTCTAGTTAACCCAATCTACATAAAATTGACATCACATAATCTCCTTACTTTCTCCATAATGAATACACCATCAGTGACGCTTGAATCTCACCGGAAGCGATCGAATTTCAAATCTAAGAAGCATCGGGATTTTTGAAGTTATAATAGTGAGCTCTCTTTCTTTTGTTTATTTCTTCTTTCTATTCCTTCTTAATCTTTCATCTTCTCAATAAAACATGTAAATGTTCTTCTTAGTTTTTTTTATTATTTTGAAATTTTGCTTGATTTCTGCTTTATTTATTTTTCTGTGTGGTTTAAATTTTTGTTCATCTAGTCTCATGAATTCTTTTGATTTAATTGTTGTCTTGTTCCGTTTTGTGATCCTACTTGAGTTGTTATTTTGATTCAATGCATATTAGTATAGGTTTCAATTGTTAGATAGTTAATTAGATTTTATTTTGATATTGTTATTAGAGTTAATTTTTTAGTATAATTGGAACTGTTCTCCAATCTTGACAGTTTATTTTTTGATTGTTAGAATTTCTGGTAATGTTTGGTTATAGCTGATTAGTATTTAGTTTAATATTGGCTCTTTGTGTTAAAATAAGAATTAAAGGGTTAGGTTAGTTAACTAGGGTTAGTTAGTTTTAGAGTTTCTGATTGGGCAGTAATTTCATGAGGGTTTTAAGGGTAACTTAGGCATAGAAAAGGGTAATTTTATTAAGTTTGGAAAATTCAAAACAGGGGCAAGGATAATTTAGGTCTTTCATAGTTAAAAGAATACTCTAGATCTTTCTAGAAGGAGCCTATGTGTAAGTTTTAGCAAATTTAGGGCAGTAACTTGGCGGACAAGGCATAAAATTAGGTTCTAATACTCAATTTGTGAAATTAAAAAGGGGGGGGGAGGGGAAGTGAATAAAAGGGTCCCGGACATTCTGCCCCTTTTTTGGCCTATAAAAGGCATAGCAAATGCCTTGAATAAGAAGTTTTTAGCTCTGAAAAATCCCCATCAATATCCAACTCTTAAAATCCTCCCAAAATCCTTCTCTTAAGGTCAAAATTTCAAATTCAAATCTCAAAGTTAAGAGAATCAAAAATCTGAAATTATATATAATTTAGAAACCTTCATATTAAATTTTAAACCTTGCTGATAATCCAAAAACATACAAATATTCAGTATCCAAAAGACACTGTTTTATTGCTTGTGTGAAGTTAATTGTGAGATCTAGTGTATTTTATAGACAAATTCGAGGTTAATCAGGGTGCTTTTGACTTGTTTTCGCTGTTGTTAGTCATTAGTAACTTTCCTGGATTGCTCATCCTATTCTCTAAATCTGTTATTGGTTTTTCAAGTTGTTGTTGCCTCAAATTTGCTTATTGATCTCTCATTTTCTCATTTCTCAATACATTTCCAAGTACTTTTTTTTTACCTCCAATGGTGTATGAAACATGAGTTTGAATGTATTCTCAAGTTTGAAGATAATTATATTTGCCTCAATTTCTGCTGAATCCCTGCTGTATTTGTGTTATTTTGGTAAGTAGCATAATTTGTAATAACTGGACATTCAAGTCGACATTTAGATTATGAAGCATAGTGAGCTATAGCATTTTTTTTTTAAATTTGAATTATCTGCAATTGATTAATTTTGTCACAAGATAACGCTATGAGTAGTTGATTCTTAGGATGTTAGTATGATGTCATTTATAGCATGTTAAGTTCAATTTGCCAATAATTGTTACTAGTCTAATATCATTTATACTTTTAATTGAAATAGTATCAGAACTTCATATGTACTAAATTGAATTTAAGATCATATTATTTTGGTAATATGCAGTTATTGTTCGTTTGTCTATGCCAATGCAAAAAATAAAAATATTCATGGTGTTAGTATATTGGTAATAAATCCTTTAAGATAAGTTTAAATACGAAACAAACAAACTGCAAGGCTAATGACCACTTAGAGATGATTATAGCATTTTCAGCATTAGATTTGTGCTTTGATTTTAACCAACAATAAATTAGTGTAAAGTCTGCCTTAGGCCAGCGCAAGTGTATTGCCTTAATCAAGTAGTCTTAGTTTATCTCTGTAGTGATGTTTACAAATCTGGGCCCAATGTGACAATAAGAGGCCCAAAGCTGGGTAGATTCAAAACTTATACTTTCGTCTACCTATATAGGGCTAATTTATAGGCCCAATTTTATTTTATTATAGGGATCAAATCATGAATATAAAATTGGATCTTGAAAGCGGGTTCAAGCTAAAAGGTTTTATCTGAATTTGAGGCCAAAGTTTATATTCATGAATTAACTGACCATTAGAGACAAAGAACAAAAATAGAAAATTTAGTTACTTTAAGTAGGACTTTACTAATAAAATGAGACAAGCCTCGCCAAATCAAATACATAATTGCGGGACCATCATCAATTACTTAATTCAAAAAGTGCTTAGTATTCGAGACGAGCCGTTTAGCAAATTTCATGGCCTTCCCAAAAGATAATAATATGTTAGCCTTTTTAGGCGCGATCTTAATAAAATTACATTCCTAAACTCGGGTGTGTATTTCATACAACCCAAATCCAAATCCGAAAACATCAAATAAAGTTGTATCGAGGATCCGGGTGCATTTCATGTGACGTGATCCGAAAATATGTTTTTAGGCGACGTTCACTTTCGTAAAAAATAATTAAAAGCAGTTAAATAATTATGAAATTACATTATAGGTTGGAATATGTGTAAAAATTAGATTTTTAGCCATTTATAATAATTTAAGCAATCGTGCTAAAACCACGGGATCCGGGGGTGCCTAACACCTTCTCTTGAGTCAACATAATTCCTTACATAGAATTTCTGGTTCGCAGACTCTAATTGGGAAGTCGACAATTTCCTCGATTTGGGATTTAACTTAAATCGGTGACTTGGGACACCAAAAGCTAATCTTATTCCAAGTGGAGACTCTAAAAAATAAATAAATAATTTCACTTTAATTGGACAAACTCCCTTTATACATTTATCCTTCGGGGTAGGTATGTGAAAAAAGAGGTGTGACAGCTCTGTCGACTCTGCTGGGGACCACGAACCTAGAATTCCGGTTCAGGGTTCAAAAAATTCGAGCTTAGTTTAATTATTATATTTGACTTTTATCTGATTTTTCTACATGCTTCCATGCTATATATGCTAAATGTTTACCGCTTTGATATTTGTTGAAACTGTATATAAACTGTCGCAAATCCCTCCTCTTTCGCAGTCTTCTACATCATGGAGAATGGTGAACTTCATGTAGCTTCTCTTTTGTTAGAGTCTTTTTCCCAAATTTAGAACGAGGTTTGGATAAGTTGCAAAGCCGGGCGAGCTTCTGTATCCCCGGTACGCTGCCGTCCCCTCGGCCCGAGTTGTCCGCTCGAATAAGCCAGGTCTAGACCAATAAACCTAGGGTTTAAACCTGGATGAATAATAAACTCATGTCGGATCCCTAGTAGGACGCTTATTTTCATCACGTGCATTCTGACTTCGAGGACTCAACATAGGGGTTGGGTCCGTCTAGGACAGGTAACCCAAATTAAATGACAATCCTGATGCATATTACGTACTACTTGCATTTATTTGCTCGGCTCCGCATGTTGACTGGCTTGTATATCATGAGTGAAAAAATGAAAAAAATTGCAGTGTTAGGACTAAGGGAGGAAAACCATTAATTGTGAAAAACCCAATGCCCAACTAGTACCGAAATGCTGCCGGATTTTTGAAAAATGAAAAAATAAAACAGAAAAAGAGAAAATATTTGAAAAACAAAAAAATTGAAAGGAAAATTGTTGTTAAAAAATAGTTTTGATTTTGGCAAATCTTCCTGAACAACACTAGTTTGATTCTCACTGGATGTGAGATACATAGGCAACCCTCATCGGGTCCAACCTCCCCTTTTTAAAAAATAGACAAAAAATGTCAAATTTTAATTTTTATTATAAATAAGTCGGGTGATGCCATTCTTGTTTAAAATAAGCTGAATGTCCCTCAAAAGGATGCCAAAAGGCTATTTTTGCAACAACAACCCAGTATATTCTGATAATAGGTAAATTTGACAATAATTATGCCCTAAATAATCACACTTTGTTATGGAATTAATGTTGTTTATGAGGAAAAAATGCTTTGATTAGTGTTCGTTTGTGTGTTATAGGTACATGTGATACATTGAATGCTAAAAAGAGATATTTTGGAGTCATAGGTTGATGAAAAGGCCAAAAGAAGAGCTAAAGTGAAGAGAGCCTGAAGAAGCAGAAAAAAATCAGACAGATTGTTCATCCGCGGTTCACTCGCGGCCGCGAATGAACTGCGAATAATGAAGCCCTCTGAAGTTTGCCTGTTCGCGGTCCGCTCGCGGCTGCGAACGAACCGCGGAAGGCGCCGCAACTGTAATCCTAATTGTACTCAAACTTAGTTCTTAGCCCTAAAAACCTCTGTATAAACTCCTAGTTTGCCCCATAGAGGCATGTGGTCTTTATTTCATTACTTTTGCAAGATTTTTAGTAAGAGAGATTCCTCTCAAACTCTTTCTTTTATTTTATATCAATTATTTCTTTATGATTTCAATTATTATTCTTGTTTCTTCAAGCATGAGTAGCTAAATTCTTTTCTAAGGTTTTGATGGAACCTATTGATTGATGAACTTATCGTTTATGTGATTACAAATTGTGACTTAGATTTCTATTTGTTCAACTTCATTCTTGTTGTAGTTAATTGGTAGAGCTCCCAATTAGCGGTGCCTATTTAGTGTGCATAACTTGGAAAAGAGTGCATGTTTAGGTATATTGTTGAACAACACCACACCTAGGTTATTAGAGGAATCTATAACTTTAGGCGTAAAGACGGGGTTAGGAATAACGAAGTCTTGGGTGCAATCTTAAGTGAACTATTCAAATTAATGCTAGCTAGGGTAGCTCGGGAGAGTGCACTAGTAAATTATTGTAATTGCTCGGGAGAGGGTTACGATATACATAGCGTTCATGATTGGTAGAATATATTAACAATTTGTAAGAGCATAACGATAAGGAATTCCATAAATAGGGGAAATCAATACCTTAGTCCTTCTCCATATTATTTTTATTCAACATTCAATTCTTTATTTTAAGCATTATTAATTCTTGCAAGTAGTAGTTTGAAAATCATATACAAAGATATTCTAAATTTTGGGAACTTGATTCGGAAGTACTCTTGGGTTGTGAAAGTTGTGATTGATAGGTTAATTCTCTGTGGGATCGATCTTGGACTTGTTAGACCAAGTTATTGACTATGACCGTTGCTTGGACTTGAATTAATTTTGGCGCTGTTGCCGGGGAATTAACGGAATTGTCAATTGCCATTGACAGAACTTCAAGATTTTTGTGTATTCAGGTTCTTTCTACACTCTACATTGAATATTTTGACGTTTGTTGATTTGGGTATTCAAGTGCATGCCTAGAAATCTGCAAGGACTGGAGAACTAATTGAAGGACTCTCAGACCCCGAGCAAACCTTTCGGGCGCGTAACCAAGCCATCAAACAAATTCAACAACCTCAACAACCAATCAAATTAGACTTCGACATGGGTGACATAAACAATCAAAACCAGCAAGCCGGGCTAAATATGCACGAGGCACAAAAGGCACAGGAAGGTGCATTGTTCGACTGGGCACAACCCACGACGGATAATTTGGCAACTACCATCGTTGTGCCAGCAATTCAAGCTGAGTCTTTCCAGATTACTAACAACATGCTTCACTTGTTGCAAAACAAGGGATTATTCTCTAGGTCTCAGGTTGAAGATCCACAGCAGCATCTCAAGAACTTTCTATCAATATGCAAAACACAAAGGCAACCGAATGTAACTCCGGAAGCTATCAGATTACTACTTTTTCCATTCTCAGTTACAGGAGCAGCACAGATATGGCTAAACTCAATCCCCATAAACTCTATTTCAACTTGGGATGAGTTGGTAAAGCAATTCCACAACAAGTTTCATCCACCTAACAAGACAGATCAACAAATTGATGAGATTGTGAGCTTCAAGCAGAAACCAATGGAGACATTACATGAAACTTGGGGCAGATTCAAGGGTATGCTTGTTATGTGTCCTCATCATGGGATTCCTGAGCAGATATTGCGCCAAAGGTTCTACATGGGGCTTTCAGACAACATGAAGAACATTGTATACGCTTCCGCAGGTGGGGCTTTTTTGAGCAAGACTTGGAGAGAGGGCCAAAATTTGCTAGACAAGATGGCCCAAAATTCCGGATGGACATCCAGGAATGCTCCTATCACACCAGTGGTACACTCTGTACCCCTGGATCCATCCAACACTCTGGAGGAGAACATGACTACTCTATTGACACAAATGAGCATCCTAACAAAGAAGGTGGATGAATCGGGAGCCAAGCATCAGGTGCACATTGTAGATACTACTAATAGTGGTTTATGCACACCATGCATTAGCCAACCCATAGGTAATCCATGGGCTGCAGACCAAGAACATCATCATCAGCATGATGATATGAACTATGTGGCTAACTATGGAGGGCAGCGACAAGGTAATCAAATCTGGGGCCAATAGGATCCAATGCAGTACAGACCTCCCCAGCCACAATTTAATGTAGCAGGTATGAGGACACCACACAACATGGCTCCATATCCTAGACCTCAGAATTTCGGCAATCAGCAGCAGGGATATCATCCACCTCCACCACCACATGGGGGCAGACATGACGATGGGTTTGCAAGGTTGGAAGCTATGATGTAGTAGGTAACTGGGTCAAATGCTAAGACAAATAAGAGGATAAATGCACATGATGCCGCCATCAAGAATATTGAAGTACAGGTGGGTCAAATTGCTATGTCTCTCAACAATCGTCCTCAAGGGACATTGCCTGCAGATACACAAACAAACCCAAAGGACCAAGTCCCAAAGTAGATGATGGCAGTGACTCTGAGAAGCGGTGGAGATCTTGATGCTGAGAATAAAAGTGAGAAAATCGACAGGCAAGCTGAGACACCTACTCCATTGCCCATTGAGCTGGATGAGTCCACAGGGTTGACAGAAGTCACAGTCCAGCCAGTTGCTGAAAATAAAGAAGCAAAATAGGGAACGGAGAAAGTAGCTAAACAGGTAGAGCAGCAGATTGATGAGAAAGTAATAGAAAAAGAAAAATCCCAAGTCACCGGGAAGAAGAGGCCTCCACCACCATTCCCCCAAAGGTTGGCCAAACACCAGAAAGAGGAGCAATACAAAAAGTTCTTCGAAATGCTCAAGCAAATCCAGGTAAACATTCTATTAATTGAAGCTTTAAAAGAAATGCCTAGTTATGCTAAGATGATGAAAGATTTGATGTCACGGAAATTTGATTTCCAAGTCTTGGCCACAGTTACACTTACCTAGACTTGTAGTGCAGTGGTCCACTACCATCACATCTCAGGTATGAGTATCTAGGTCCTAACTCCACGTTACCTTTTATTATCTCACCTAGTTTGTTAGATGTGCAAGCCCAAAAGCTTATACAGGTACTCAAGGAATGCAAGACTGTCATCGGATGGACCATGGCAGACATAAAGGGGATCATCCCAGCCTATTGTATGCATAAACTTCTCTTGGAAGATGGACACAAACCTTCCAGGGTACATCAAAGAAGGCTGAACCCCAACATGAAGGAAGTGGTGCAGAAGGAAGTAATAAAGTGGCTAGATGCGGGAATCATCTTCCCAATCTCAGACAGCAGCTGGGTTAGTCTGGTCCAATGTGTGCCAAATAAATGAGGCATGACGGTAGTGAAAAACGGCAACAATGAATTGATTTCAACAAGAACCGTCACTGGATGGAGAATATGCATGGACTACGGGAAGTTGAATCTAGCCACCCGCAAAGATCACTTCCCACTTCCCTTCATTGACAGATGCTTGACAGGTTGGCATGGAGGTCCCACTTTTGCTTTCTGGATGGATACTCGGGGTACAATCAAATCTCCATAGCTCCCGAAGATAGAGAGAAGACCTCCTTCACATGCCCATATGGCATATTTGCCTTCAGAAGGATGCCATTCGGACTATGCAATGCGCCTACCACATTCCAAATGTGCATGATGGCTATTTTCACCGACATGGTGGAAGACATTATGGAGGTGTTCATGGATGATTTCTCGGTGGTAGGGAATTCATTCGATGAATGCCTTGCCAATCTGACTAGAGTGCTAAAACGGTGCATGGAAACAAACTTAGTGCTAAACTGGGAGAAGTGCCATTTTATGGTACAAGAAGGTACAGTATTAGGGCATCGGGTTTCAAGCAAAGGCATTGAGGTAGACCGTGCTAAAGTTGATGTCATTGCAAAGTTGCCTCCACAAACATCCGTCAAGGCCATAAGAAGCTTTCTTGGACATGCCGGTCTTTACCGGAGGTTCATCAAAGTCTTCTCCAAAATATCAAACCCTATCTGTAAGTTACTTGAAAAAGATCACCCTTTTGTTTTTTCTGATGAATGCAGGATTGCTTTTGAGGAACTGAAGAAGAGGTTGGTCACAGCACCCATCATTATTGCCCCCGACTGGGAGCAACCTTTTGAGCTAATGTGCGATGCAAGTGACTATGCAGTGGGGGCAGTGTTGGGCCAAAGGAAAGATAAGCTGATGCATCCAATATACTATTCAAGTAGGACCTTGAGTGGAGCACAGCTAAACTACACGGTGACGGAAAAGGAGATGCTGGTAGTCGTGTTTGCATTCGACAAATTCCGGTCCTATCTCATAGGATCAAAGGTAATCGTATACACGGACCATGCAACTTTAAGATATTTAATTGATAAAAAGGACTCTAAGCCATGCCTAATTCGTTGGGTGTTGCTTCTCCAAGAGTTCGACCTCGAAATTAGGGATAGAAAATGTACTAAAAATCAAGTCGCTGACCACTTGTCAAGACTTGAAGGAGCTGAACTTGTCAAAGAGAGTGGGGAAATTCTGGAAACCTTTCCGGACGAGCAGCTGCTCACCACCACTCTCCTTGAAACACCATGGTATGCTGACTATGCTAATTACCTAGCCAGTGGTATTGTTCCTCATGACCTCTCATCGGTCCAGAAGAAAAGACTTTTTCGTGAAAGTCAGTGTTATTATTGGGATGAACCATATTTGTTTAGGATATGTCTTGATAACATGATCCGGAGATGCGTCCCCGAGATAGAACAACCTTCTGTTTTGCAGGCATGTCACGCTTCAGCATATGTCGGTCACTTTGGTGGAATACGTACAACTGCCAAAATACTTGAGGCCGGTTTCTATTGGCCGACGGTGTTTAAAGATGTGCACTTGTGGGTCAAAGGTTGCAACGAATGTCAACGCACCGGGAACATCTCCCGGCATCATGAAATGCCAATGAATCCAATCCAGCAAGTTGAAGTGTTCGATGTCTGGGAAATAGATTTCATAGGGCCCTTTATTAGCTCATACGGCAATAAGTACATACTTGTTGCAGTTGACTACATGTCCAAATGGGTGGAAGCTACAGCATTACCCACCAATGATGCTAAGGTGGTAGTGGGATATTTGAAGAAGAATATTTTCACCCGGTTCGGGACTCCAAGGGCTATCATTAGTGACGAGGGCACACATTTTTGCAACCGAGCTTTTGAGAAATTATTGACCAAGTATGATGTTAAACACCTTGTGGCCACTCCATATCACCCGCAAACTAGCGGGCAAGTTGAGGTCTCCAACAGGGAGATAAAAAGTGTACTGACTAAAACAGTGAACGCCACAAGAACCGACTTGTCCAGGAAGCTTGATGACGCACTATGGGCATATAGAACAACATTCAAAACACCCATTGGCATGTCTCCATACAAATTGGTGTTCGGAAAAGCTTGTCACTTACCGGTTGAATTAGAGCATAAAGCTCGGTGGGCACTGAAACAATTGAATCTCAACTTGGATGAAGCATGTAAAGCAAGGCTAACTAGGTTGCATGAATTAGAAGAATTTCGGTATCTGGCATTTGAAAGTACTAGATTGTATAAAGAGAGGATGAAGCGGATTCATGATCAAAATATCGTTGAGCGAAACTTCAAAAACGGGGACAAAGTACTACTATACAATTCAAGATTACGACTGTTCCCAGGTACATTGAAATCAAGGTGGTCAGGACCCTTCAAGGTAATTGAGGCATTTGAGTCCAGGAGCTGTGGAAATTCAAACTATGGATGGATCACATACATTTAAGGTAAACGGACAGCGGTTGAAATAATACATAGGCCTGGATGACATGGAGGATAAGGTAGAATTGCGGTTGGACGAACCTCAAAGGTCTAGCGAGTCGTAAAATGCGCTAAGTTGAGTCGTGCCGCGACATTAAATCAGGCGCTACGTGGGAGGCAACCCACGAACATGTTGTAAGTAATTTTATCTTAGTAGTAAGTAATAAATTAAAATAAGAAAAAACAAAATTTTTGCTGAACAATTGAAAAAAAAAATCAGAGAAGGGCACTGTCCGCGGTCCATCCGCGACCGCGGATGAACCGCGAAAAAATGTCCTCTCTGAACTTTCTCTATTTGCGGTCCATTCGCGGCCGCGAACCAACTGCAAAAAAAGACCTCTCTGAATCTTGACTGTTCGCGGTCCATCCGCGGCTGCGAACGAACCGCGAACAGTCGCGGTCAGTTCCGCGGTCGGCTAAAAATAACAATTTTTTTTTTTATTTTATTTTCCCTTCCTTCTTTAAAACCCTAAAATCCCTCCCCCTCTTTCTCACATCCCCTTAGCCGCCCCCCACTCTACCAGTTCTCTCTCTCTCTAATTCAAAATCCTCCCCCTTCTCTCTACAAAATCCCAATCCCCTCTTCTCCAATTCATCCCATTCTTCCTCCATTACTCCTCCATTGTATTACTTGTAAGTTTCTCTATTTCTCTTCTCTTTTATTTTGTTTTTATTCTTAGTTCTTGATTATTTATTTTGTAGAATTAATTAGATATTGTTAGTTTAAGATAAATCTTGAATATGACTTGATTTCTTTTTTGCACATTACATGTTTCCATGAATTTTTTCCTAAGGGACCTTGTCATATAGTGAAGTTTGGTGAAGAATTGGTTTGTGGGTTTTCAATTGTGTTGTTGATGCTAATTTTATGGTTTGGAGACCTAAATAGTATGTACACCATGTATGTTGATTGGTAAGCCAAGTTGGGCAAATTATAATTGTTCATAATGTAGTAATGTAGTTTTAGGAGAAATAATGCCCAACTCATGAATGGGTAATGGTGTATTTTATTGGGGATGGACTAAGTCAATTGGGTAATATTAGAAGTGTTCAAATAACTAAGTGTGGGATGCTTGAATAGGCATGTGTAAAATAGTTAGATAAAGAATCTAAATATAGGAGTATGAGGGATTTGCACAAAAATAAATGGTCAATTGTGATTTCTCAAGGATGGTGAAGTCTGAGTAGCCTTCCAATTACTAACGGTTTACAAAATTTTTTGGCTATCTTATTTGTGCAGGATCATGGCCCCAAAGAGAGCCCGACATGGTGCTAACTCATCTAGGCAACCGACTTATGACTAGTCTAGGTTTGCTAGTGAAGAAGCCGAGAATGGATTTCACATTAAAGCAAACAAGAAGTGGCTCCAAGAGGTAGAAGTTGACAGGATAACTATCCGCTCGGAGAAGCCGGAAATTTATGATGAGATTTGGAGGCGCGAGATGGAGTTCCTCTTTGACTCACCTCCTAAGGTGAACAAGATGCTTGTCCGGGAATTCTACGCCAATGCTCCTTATGCTATGGTCAGAGAAGTTTTCGTCAGAGGTAAGCGGGTCAATGCTCATATTCCTACTATTCGGCAGGTACTTCGACTGCCATCGCACACTAGTGATGTCGACTATTACCATGATAGGCCTGTTGTCACATGGGACATGCTAATAGAGGCCTTATATGTAGATGGAATCCCGGTGTGGATTAGAAATCAAACTCTACACTCTAACTGCTTTACACACATTGCCAATTGTTGGTTCTCCATAATTTGCAACCGTATCTTGCCCTCGAGTAACACCACGGATGTTAACTTTAATAGGGCTGTTTTGACTTGGTGTTTTGTAACACATCAAGATGTTGATATCGCCCGAGTTATTAGTGATGAGATGGTATTGAGGGGATCCCTCACTGCCAAGGGTTTATTACCCATCTCTTGTCACTATGTTGTGTCTCCTCAATCACACCCTAGTAACTGATGCTGACGGTGAGCTACTACCAAAAGCTCCATTTAGAGCTGCTACTATCCGAGTTGGGCGAGACACAACCCCAATTGACTTGGATGAGGAGGACGATCCTGTACCGGTTGCCCGAGCCAGGCACTCCATGGATTCAGCCAGACCTTCCAAGCCTGCTCCTCGTGGAGCAAGTATGTCTAGGTCCGAGTCCACATGACCTATGATAAGGTCCATGGAGGAGGAGGTTGCTGATCTGCGCACCTCCGTTGATGGCTTACACACACGGCTAGATGCCATGTCTACAAGGCAAGCCCGGTCAGAAAACAGGTTTATGGCATGGTTCAGAGCATTAGGACGAGCATGTCATGTCGACCCATCCACCGTCTCCGACTCCGAGTGAGTCTCAGGTAAGTTCTCTTGCCCCTCTTGTGCTTTAATTTTTATGTCATGAGGACATGACACATTTTTAAGTGTGGGGTGGGTGACCTATCTTGTACATGATGTATATATTAGTTGTAGTAGTAATATCAAATAATAAAAAACCACAAAAAAATCATAAAATTTTAAAAAAATCCAAAAAATATGAGTAGAGGACTCTTCCTGATAACGGACTATTTAGGACAAGTACTCTTGAGGGAAGTAGTCCACGTAGGAATTTTTCTTTCTTTTATTTGTGTTTTAGGTAATGTATCATCTCCCCATTGGTTTTTCTTTTGACCACGGTTCTTTTCTAAGGGTTTTTATTTGAACCAGGTTAGGTAGATTGTTTTTAGGATTAGAGGTAAAAGGGCAACATGTAACCCCGAATATGCACATTAGCAAAAGCGTAAATTGAACTTGAGAATGAATCTTCTAAGCTTGACTGTAGAATCTCAATATGCCTTAAATTGCACAATAATGCTTGCTTGAACATCAATAGGAGTTTGTAGATAAACCGGATTCCAAATGAGTTGCATGCCATGTGTGTGTGAGGTTTTTACTTACATTGTATGTTGTACATGATGCCTAGAACTTGCCCTGTGTGTTTGCAAAGCGAAATAGAAGTTGTTTGGTTGTAGAAATGATAGAGGTATTTCTTTGTGTAACCCCATATACCAATAAACATGAATTCACCCATACATTATATCTTAGTTAACCCCTTTGAGCTTAAAGCCTATTCTTTGATAACCCTTGAATGTTCTTCAAATTATTATATTGTTCTACTTTACCTCCTAGAAGCACTTGTATTACAACGAATATGCAAAAGATTAAGTGTGGGGTGGTGAAGGGAAATTGAAAAGGGAAAATCAAGAATGAATGGTAGAAAATAGTGAGCTGGCCAAAATAATGTAAAAGTATTGCAAAGCAATGAAAAGATATTCTGAGAAAAAACAAATTGAGCTATATTGAATAAAATCTTAAAAAAGCCAGTCACATCAATAAAAGAAAAGTGGGGGTAAAATTGAAGGAAGGTGAAGGTATGTTTATGGGAGACATAAGGAAGTAAACAAAAAAGGGAAGTTGTGAAAAAGAAAAGAAAAGTGCTTAGGGAGGCTAGTCACTATAACCAAAAGTATCCTACCCGTCCCATAGCCTACATTACAACTCTTAAAGACCTCTTGATTTATGATTGAATAACTCGATTAGTGGAGTATTACACTAGGGGCAAGCCTATGGTGTGTATGTATTCATATGAATGTTCTTTGTTGAGAGTGAGTGAATTTTTTCGATATTTATAAGTTCCATGTATTTGAATTGTTAATGTGTGGGAACTTCTCTCAATATATTTTGTGAGGGCATGTAATTCAAAAGGAAGAAGGTGAATTTTCAAGTTTTTGGTAATAAGTAGAGTAAGTAATAATGTGCGGGCATGAGAGTTTGCGGTTAGGTAAAGATTGTGCATATCTTAGGTTGTTCATGTATAATAGCTTTTGTGACATATTTTGGGGGAGACAAATTTTTGTTAATTGGCCTAAAGTGTGCTTAAAGATTGCACGAGGACGAGCAAAGGTTTACGTGTGGGGTATTGATAATAGGTGAATTTGACTATAATTATGCCCTAAATAATCACACATTGTTATGGAATTAATGTTGTTTATGAGGACAAAATGCTTTGATTAGTGTTCGTTTGTGTGTTATAGGTACATGTGATACATTGGATGCTAAAACTAGATATTATGGAGTCATAGGTTGATGAAAAGACCAAAAGAAGAGCTAAAGTGAAGAGAGCCTGAAGAAGCAGAAAAAAATCAGACAGATTGTTCATCCGTGGTTCACTCGCGGCCGCGGGTGAACTGCGAATAATGAAGCCCTTTGAAGTTTGCCTGTTCGCGGTCCGCTCGCGGCCGCGAATGAACCGCGGAAGGCGCCGCAATAGTAATCCTAATTGTACTCAAACTTAGTTTTTAGCCCTAAAAACCTCTATATAAACTCCTAGTTTGCCCCATAGAGGCATGTGGTCTTTATTTCATTACTTTTGCAAGATTTTTAGTAAGAGATATTCCTCTCAAACTCTTTCTTTTATTTTATATCAATTATTTCTTTATGATTTCAATTATTATTCTTGTTTCTTCAAGCATGAGTAGCTAAATTCTTTTCTAAGGTTTTGATGGAACCTATTGATTGATGAACTAATCGTTTATGTGATTACAAATTGTGACTTAGATTTCTATTTGTTCAACTTTATTCTTGTTGTAGTTAATTGGTAGAGCTCCCAATTAGCGGTGCCTATTTAGTGTGCATAACTTGGAAAAGAGTGCATATTTAGGTATATTGTTGAACAACACCACACCTAGGTTATTAGAGGAATCTATAACTTTAGGCGTAAAGACGGGGTTAGGAATAACGAAGTCTTGGGTGCAATCTTAAGTGAACTATTCAAATTAAAGCTAGCTAGGGTAGCTCGGGAGAGTGCACGAGTAAATTATTATAATTGCTCGGGAGAGGGTTACGATACACATAACGTTCATGATTGATAGAATATATTAACAATTTGTAAGAGCATAACGATAAGGAATTCCATCAATATAGGGGAAATCAATACCTTAGTCCTTCTTCATATTATTTTTATTCAACATTCAATTCTTTCTTTTAAGCATTCTTAATTCTTGCAAGTAGTAGTTCGAAAATCATATACAAAGATATTCTAAATTTTGGGAACTTGATTCGGAAGTACTCTTGGGTTGTGAAAGTTGTGATTGATAGGTTAATTCTCTGTGGGATCGATCTTGGACTTGTTAAACCAAGTTATATTGACTACGACCGTTGCTTGGATGTGAATCATATTCCCACAAGGTGAGGTCTGGGGAGGGTAATATGTAGACAGGCCTTACCTCTACCCGAGAGGGCAGAGAGGCTATTTTTAATCGACCCTCGTCGCGTGGAAGAAAATAAAAGGCAAACAAAAACAAAAATAAAAACAAAAACAAAAACAAAAACAGCATTAGTTACTCCAGCATACATCTCATAAAAATTATCTAATCATAAGATGCATATGTACCAGAAATAAACAGGCATGCAATGATATCAAAACAGTAACTACCAGAAATGACTACCAAAAGAGAACACAAACTAATCCTAATGGGCGGCCCTACCATGTCTCACCCACCCCGGAAAAGGAGTACGGAAAATCTAGAAGCCCCTATCCTACAACCCCGATACTAGACCTCCAAACTTTCCTATCAAGGGTCATGTCCTCGGAAATCCGCATCCTGGCAATGTCTTGTCTAATTACCTCTCCCCAGTATCTCTTAGGCCTCCCTCTACCTCGCCTCACACCGACCACCGCTAGCCGCTCACAACTCTTCATTGGGGCTTCAGGGCTTCTCCTCCGCACATGCCCGAACCACCGAAGTCTCGCCTCTTGCATGTTCTCATCCACTGGGGCCACCCCCAACTTATCCCGAATAACTTCGTTCATAATCTTATCTAATCTGGTGAGCCCGCACATCCACCTAAGCATCCTTATCTCCGCAACCATCATCCTCTGAACGTGAGATTTCTTCACTGGCCAACACCCCGTCCCATACAGCATGGCAGGTCTAACCACACCTCTATAAAACTTCCCCTTGAGTTTCTGTGGCACTTTCTTATCACACAAGACTCCTGATTCAAGCCTCCACTTCGACCACCCCGCCGCTATATGGTGAGTGACATCCCCGTCTATCTCTCCGTCCCCCTGGATCACCGATCCAAGGTATCTGAAACTATCCTTCTTGGCTATGGCCCGAGATCCAATCATCACGCTCCCTCCCACTTCGCTCGACTCAGCGCTAAACTTGCACTCCAGGTATTCTGTCTTAGACCTGCTTAGTTTAAATCCCTTAGACTCGAGAGTCTGTCTCCATTCCTCTAGCCTCTCGTTAACACCGACCCTCGTCTCGTCTACCGGGACTATGTCATCAGCAAATAGCATACACCAAGGAACATCCCCTTGAATATGCCGCGTCAAAGCATCCATCACCAAGGCAAACAAGAAGGGGCTAAGCGCAGATCCTTGATGGAGCCCATAACCACCGGGAAATGGTCTGAGTCGCCACCCATTGTCCCGACCTTGGACCTAGCTCCATCGTACATGTCCTTGATTACTCTAATGTAGGCTTCCGGCACGCTCTTAGCCTCCAGGCACCTCCATAGTACCTCCCTAGGGACCTTGTCATAGCCTTCTCCAAGTCGATAAGCACTATGTGCAGGTCCTTCTTCATATCCCTGAACTGTTCCACCAATCTCCCGACAAGGTGGATAGCTTCTGTAGTGGACCGGCCCGGCATAAAACCGAACTGGTTCACGAAAATAGATGTCGACTCCCTCACTCCTGGCCTCGATCACCCGCTCCCAGACCTTCATGGTGTGGCTTATTAATTTGATGCCCCTATAGTTGTTGCAACACTAGATATCCCCTTTGTTCTTATACAAGGGCACCACTGTACTCCACCTCCACTCCTCCGGCATCCTTTTGGACCTGAAGATCGCATTGAACAACCTGGTGAGCCACTCCACTCCTGGCTTACCCATGCATTTCCAAAACTCCACCGGGATTTCGTCTAGCCCGGTCGCTCGACCTCTACTCATCCTACGCAAAGCCTCCACGACCTCTTCCACCCTAATGCGCCTGCAGTACCCTAAGTCTCTATGACGCTCCGAATGCCCCAGCTCCCCTAGTTCTATGGTTTGGTCCCCCTCCTCATTGAGAAGGTCTCGGAAGTACGCCTGCCATCTCTGTTTGACTTGAGACTCCCCCACCAGGACTCTACCATCTTCATCCTTGATGCACCTAACCTGGTCCAGGTCCCACGCCTTCCTTTCCCTTACTTTGGCTAATCGGAATAACTTTTTTTCCCCGCCTTTCTCCCTCAATTCCTCGTACATGCGACCAAAAGCCGCATTTTTAGCCTCCGTGACAGCCAAGTTCGCTTCCTTCCTTGCCACCTTATAGCTCTCTCTGTTCACCCGCCTTTCTTCCTCGCTTGTGCTCCCCTGCCAACTTCGCAAAAGCAGCTTTCTTCACCTCTACTTTTCCTCGCACTACGTCGTTCCACCACCAGTTGCCCTGATGTCCGCCTAGATAGCCTTTGGTTACCCCAAGCACATCCCACGCTGCCTCCCTAACCAGATTCGCCGTCTCTGACCACATTGCGTCTGCTACCCCAGAACTTCTCCAAGCTCCACCCTCGACTAACATTCTCTCCAGCTCCTGGGCTTTCTCTTTAGTCAGAGCACCCCATCTAATTCGCGGTTGGCCCCGAGCACCCCTCTGCTTCTTCTTCACCCAGATTCCGACATCCATCATTAGGAGTCTATGAAGGGTTGAAAGGGATTCTCCGGAATAACCTTGCAGTCCCTGCACCGACCTCTATCGCTCCTTCTAAGAAGGAGGTAATCGATTTGAGTCCTCGCCGTCGAACTTTTGAAGGTGACCAAATGCTCCTCCCTCTTCTGAAATGTCGAGTTAGCAATCAGAAGCCCGAAAGCCCTAGCGAACTCCAACAGCGCAAAGCCTCATTCGTTCCTAACCCCAAGGCCAAAGCCACCATGCACCTCACCATAACCACTAGCATCTTCCCCAATATGGCCATTAAAGTCCCCTCTAATGACCAACTTCTCGGATTGGGGAATACTACGCACCAACTCATCCAAGTCATCCCAAAAACGCCTCTTGACCTCCTCATCTAACGCCCGCATGTAGTGCATAGGCGCTGATGACGTTGAGGACGCAACACCAGATAACCAACTTAATAGACATCAACCTATCGTTCGCTTGCCTAAACTCCACCACGGACTCCCTAAGGTCCTTATCCACCAGGATGCCCACTCCATTCTTGCCCCTCACGACCCAGAGTACCACAACTTAAACTCGTCAACATCACGCGCCTTCGTCCCTTTCCACCTAGTCTCCTGAACACAGGCTATGTTGATCCTCCTCTTCTGAAGAATCTTCGCCAACTCAATGGACTTACCCGTCAGAGTACCTATGTTCCACGACCCGATCCTTAACCTATGTGCGTCCACTACCCTTTTTCCACCCTTACCTCGCCCTACCCACAGAACCGTTCCCTACCTCCTACTCACCCCCGCCACCACCCCTACCCCCCGAGGACATGACCTTGCACTTACATCCCCCGCTGTGGCCACTATCCGTCCAACTGACTATGGAGAATAATGATGCACCCACGTATAAAAGGGAGATACAAAAAGGATGCACTAGATAGCAACAGAGTAAACCTCACAATAAATGATAGCAAGAGTACCAAAAAGGTGTACAGGTTAAACGAGAGGCGGGAGGTACCAACTCCCGGTGAAAAAACCTGAAGGTAGGCTTTGGTGTGCTCGAGGTCAAGTGCTGCTTCCCCTTGCACGTCCTGGCCGGTGTTGCTTAGCTCCTCACTCTCAACGCCGCAAAATCGCCTTGTCGCCTGTCCTGAGATTTATTAGGACGGGTCGTTCTGTTGCGTCCCGTCGAAAACCTGCACAAACACAAAGCCAACCACACAAAAAGGTAGGAGGAACGGGTGGGGGGACTGCCGGCGACTCGCCGGAGTTAGGGAGATGGATGGGGTAAAACAGTGGTTGGGGGTGGGGGAGAGAAGAGAGGGAGAGAGATGAGAGGTGAGGCGGGGAGGGGAGAGGGGGCTGGGTGGGGGCTGGGGGCTAGGGGTGGGAGGGGTGTGGGAGAGAAGAGATAGAGAAGAGAGACAAGAGATGTGGGGGTGACCTTACCTGGGTGGCTGGTCGCCGGAGGGGGGAGGGGGGAAGGGAAGCCGCTGGGTTACTGGAGAATTGACCGTTAGTGGGGGGAGTCACTTGGGAGAGAATAGGGAGAGAGAGAGAGCGTCCTAGATTCAATAGTATTTACATTGCTAACATGAGAAGAAAAGAAAATGCTTGGGAAGAAAAGGTGACCCGGTTAGACAAAGAGTTTCAAGCCGAGAGGAATCGATGCTACGAGATGATCGCCGAAATGCAAAGTGAAGTAAAATAGCTACAAGACCTTCACCTTCAAGATTCCGGAGTACAAGAAGCCCGCACTCAATAGATAAGCTGATTTCTTCAAGAAAAAGGTCAAATCAGAGAAATAACCCAAAGCATTGCACATTATATGTTCAAGAGATGCCAGGATGGTGAACGGATGGGCAGAACCACTTTCTTTGCTTCAGTGATGCTATTTGTTTGGCAAGTTATGAATGATTTAGAGCAACTGTGAAGGGTTCTTGCACGCAGACCCGCGACGTGGCCGAATGACGCCCCGCGGGCCTCAAGGTTTGAAGTTTTCATGTACTCCTAGATTAGTCGAATTTACATTTTGTTTTGAGTCTTTTTGTATTTTCCTTTTTAAAAATGAAAATAAATAGCCTATTAATTTTGTAATCGCGGTTGTTATTAATGAAATTTGAAAATTCTCAAAAAATTGTCTCCTTATTTCTTGCATTTAATTTTGCTCTTATTTCCAAGAATTACGCTTGGTCTGATTCATGTGGGGTCACGATACGTAGACAATCTACATAATATTCGACTGTAATCCTAAGAAAAAGAGGGGAAAAAGAAGAAAAATACGAGGGAAATAAATAAAAAGGAAAAACAAGAGAGAAAAGAAACACAAAGGAAGAAAATAAGGCATTGAGTAAAAATTATGGCCAAAGAAGAGCAGTAATGAAGAGAGGGAAAAGAAAATGAAAGAAAACAAAACAAAAGAGAAAGAGAAATGGAATAAAAGAAAGGTCGGGCATGCCGAAGCAAACATGTGGATATTCAGTTAACCGTGTAGGTGCATCACACTCCAGTGTGTAGTTACCTATCTGTTACTTGTTTCACACTAACCGTTGTTGCTGTATTTCCACCTAAGTTTTAGAAACCGTGGTTGGTTTGTGGTAAGCTAGCCTCGCATCGAAACTTCACTAGATCCAAAGGAAGCACCGAGATGCCGTCTGAAATGGCTCTTCTCGCAATCCCCATATATGAAGATAGCCCACTCTCTGGGATCCCAGTCTTTGAATCCTACACAGATGAAGAAAATCGAATACTGCGCTTGCGCTTGATAGAAATGTGGGATGCTTGGAACAATGGGAAGGAACCCCTAAGTACTATCCTTGGATTCCCGGAGTCATTCCCTAGATCATGAGGAGTTACCACTGTCCCTATCAGTCGTCCAAATGTTCCTCTGGGCCAACCTACCATGACTGCTAACTTTTTCGGAACACCCTATGAAGCTTTCCCATAGGGGATTGCACCCAACATTTTCACTGCTCCGCCATCCTCTGCAACAACTCAACCATCATTTCCAAAACACGTTTTTGACCCATTAATTTTCACATTCCAGAATCCGGTCTTTCAGGCTGACACTCCTCACTACCCTCAATATACATATTCCCTGCCACCTTATGAGCCCACACTAGAGCAGGAAAAAACTCTTAAAGCCCCAGAACAGGATGACATGACAAAAAGGATGGGGACTTTGGAACAGAGTTTTAAGAATATGCAGGGACTAAGTGGGGAAAAAAGTGTCTCTTACTATGATCTGTGCATATTCTCTCACATGCATCTTCCTGTGGGATTTAAGACACCAAAGTTCGAAAAGTACAATGGACATGATGATCCTATAGCTTATCTCAAAAGGTACTGTAATTAGCTGCGCGAAGCTGGTGGCAAAGAGGAGTTACTCATGGCCTATTTTGGAGAAAGTTTGGTGGGTATAGCATCAGAATGGTACATGGATCAGGACATATCTCGATGGAATATCTAGGATGATCTCGCTAGAGACTTTGTCCGACAGCTTCAGTACAATATAGACATTACACCATATAGGAACTCTTTAGCGAATCTCAAGAAAAAGCCTTCAGAAAGCTTCCGCGAATATGCAATCGAGTGGCGCGAGCAGGCATCAAGGGTAAAACCTCTGATGGATGAGGTGGAGATGGTGATTGTGTTTCTACAGGCCCAAGAAGCATATTATTTCCAAAACATGATGTCCGCCATGGGTAAACCTTTCGCAAAAGCCATAAAAATTAGAGAAATGGTGGAGAATGGCTTAAATACAGGCAGAATCCTGAGTCAATCATCCATAAGAACAACCTCCCAAGCCATCCAAGGTGGGTCTGGAGGAATGGCTAAGGGCAAAAAGAAGGAAGAACAAGGATGGCAGCATCGAGAGTAAGAAGATACCGGGCTCCTAGACCGGTGTTCTCTGAAAGAACCCCTCAGCACTATTACCCTCACACAAATATGACTTATGCTCCTCCACCTTATGCGGTAATGAATACTCAACCGTTCGGCCGACTGCAACCGCAAGCTAATCGAAACCCACCTCCATTTCAAAGAAACCAGTCTTCTTTCCAAAACCAGTATAATCCCAAACCAACATAAAATAATTTCTGCCTTTGGGAACCACCCAAACGACAAAATTTTACACCAATTGGTGAACCATACTCCAAATTATTTCCGAAGCTTGTCTAGATGAACTTACTACAGCCTATTCCCCAAAACCGACCGAACCCAAAATCTCCAGCCTATCAAAGGGGTATCCACTGTGCCTACCATTCAGGAGTGGAAGGGCACAGTACTGACAACTGCTGGACATTAAAAAAGGCTGTGGAAGATTTGATCGAACAAGGAAAAATAGTGCTGAGGGATGAAGAAGTCCTGAATGTTACTAATAACCCATTGGCCTCTCACAACAACGAGCTAGTAATTGGTATGATCTATGAAGACCGAGAATTTTATACAGCCTTAAAAGCCATAATTTCTATTGCCGATGCCGAAAATAAGCCTAAAGCATCCCCGAAGCAGGAAAAAGGGGAGAAGAAGAATAAAGTTATCATAATTGAACCTGAAATGAAAATTAAGGCAAAAGCAGAGCCAGTGCCTCCTAAACACTAGGTTCTTTATGTTTCAAAGGGTCGTCAAGAGAAACAACTAGTAATGAGCACTCCGAAGAAGTATAAAGTAAAGAAAGGGACACAAGTGTACTTACCAAAAGGGGCCTATGTGGTGCGGGGGACAATCAAACCGCCTCAGCTGAGTGAGCCAGTGGTTATTGGACGCGCACCACAGAATCCAATGACCAGTCCCTATGCAGTGTCGTGGAACTACCAACAAACTGTGGTTATATATAAAGGCAAAGAACTTACAGGAGAACTCCCAGGAACCACCTCTGTTGAAAAATACTCAAATGTACTTGAAGTCAACAACGTTGCGAGAAAATGCTTTCCATCTATAAAGCCGGTAAGCACCGAAAAAGCAGAGGCCTTCTTTCAAAAGTTGAAAATGCCTGACTATGAAACAGTGGAACAATTGAGAGGGTGTCCTGAACAAGTATCACTCTTGTCACTGGTGACCAAGTCCGTCGAACATCAGAGGATCCTTATGAAGACCTTGAACGAGGCATATGTGCCCAGTGGAACATCAGTTGAACAATTTAAGAGAACGGTGGAAAGATTTTTCACTTTAAATCAACTTTCTTTTAGCAAGAATGATTTGCCGCCAGAGGGAGTTGCTCCCAATAAAGCTTTACACTTAATTGTCAAATATGAGGGTTACTATGTTAAGCGGGTCATGGTAGATGGAGGCTTAGGGGTTGATATTTGCCTACTCTCCACATTGCGAAGAGTATAGATCAGAACAGGGAGGATTTGTCCTAACAATCTCTGCATGAGGGCTTTTGATGGCATTAATAAAGACACCATCGGCAAAACTGATTTAATACTGATCATAGGCCCAGTGGAATTTGAGGTCACTTCCAAAGTACTGGACATGGACACGTCATATAATTTTCTTCCGGGACGGCTTTGGATTCATGCTGCAGGAGTTGGGCCCTCTACCCTTCACCAGATGGTAAAATTTGAATATGAAGATCAGAAGATTATGGTCCATGGGGAAGATGAGTAGCCTATCTATCGTGACCTGTCTATTCCGTGCTTAGAGCCGAGAGAAGGAAGTGAGCACATCGTTTATCAAGCCTTTGAAGTTGTGGTAGCTGATAAATATGAGGAAGAAAGTCCGTGCCCCTAGCGTTTTTTGTCTAATGCTTCGATCATGGTGGCCAAAAAAATAATTAGACATGGCTTCAAACTAGGAAAAGGGTTGGGAAAAGCTTTGCAAGGAATAGCCAAGCCAGTGACTCTACCCACTGCAGAAAAGTAATTCGGGATAGGCTTCCACCCTACTCTAGAAGATGAAATATGGGGTGAGGAACGAAAGAAAGAAGGTTGGGTTTTGCCACAGCCAGTGCCACATTTGTATGAGACCTTTGTCGAGCCTAAGTATGTTGAAGAAGAAGAAGGCAGAGCTTTCACGGCCGAGGAAATAGAAGATATTTGTGGAGCCATGAGGAAAATGCTTTACGAGACCCACATGGTCGAGCCAGGGGAAAGGACTAGCACCGCTGAGGTGCTCTACATGGGACCAGATGCCAAACTCTAAAATTGGAAGGTTACTCCATTCCCGATCAGGCGAGAGTCCTGGTAGATTAGCCCTGCCACCTTTTCTGCATCTCGAGTTATTTTAGGGTGTAACTCAGATGTTTTCTTTTAGTCTCTTGTGTTTTAAATTCATGTAAACCCTGTTATCTTCCCAAATTCCAAGAAATGAAATCAATATTTCACCGTCCATTTTCCTTTTAGTTTTTCTGATTTCTTGTTATTTTTCATTTTTAATTTTTTCTTTTCAGTTATAATAATGCAACTTTAAATAACATGACATGCCTACGGAATTCATGCCCAGACTCAAACACGCTATCTAATTGTAAAATGACGAATCAAGAACCCAAATATGATGAAGAAGAGGCTTTTAGGGAAATAAATCGAGAATTGGAACAATTTGAGAACAAACCTAAACCAAATCGGAATAACACCGAATCGATTAATTTGGGAACCGCTGAAGAAATAAGAGAAACCAAAATAAGCATTCACACAGATGAGAAAACTCAAGATGCAATAATCCAGCTCTTGTGTGAGTTTAAAGATGTGTTTGCTTGGTCATATGATGACATGATAGGACTGAGTGTGGATTTAGTTGTGCATAAATTACCAATTTACCCCGACTATCCTCCAGTGCAACAAAAGCAAAGAAAGTTCAAAACCGATATCAGTGATAAGATCGAGGAAGAAATCACAAAACAACTGAAAACATTGGTAATTCGGGTGATCCGATATACTACATGGTTAGCCAATGTGGTTCCTGTGACAAAGAAAGATGGGACGATCTAGGTGTGTGTGGATTACAGAGATTTGAATAGGGCAAGTCAAAAAGACAATTTCCCTTTGCCTAACATCCACATCCTTGCTGATAACTGTGCCAAACATGAAATACAGTCCTTTGTGGATTGTTACATAGGATATTATCAAGTGTTGATAGATGAAGAAGACGTCGAGAAGACAGTTTTCACTATACCATGGGGTACCTACTGTTATCGGGTCATGCTATTTGGGTTGAAGAATTATGGGGCAATATACATGAGGGCTATGACTGCCATTTTTCATGACATGATGCATCAAAAGGTAGAGGTGTACATAGATGATGTAATTATCAAGTCCCGGGCTCACAATGATCATGCCCGAGACCTGAGAAAGTTCTTTGAACAGTTGCGTAAGTATAATTTGTAGCTGATCCGGCCAAATGTGCCTTCGGAGTTCTATCGAGCAAGCTCCTGGTTCTATAGTCAGCAGGAGAGGTATCGAGTAATATCCAACAAAGATAAAGGCTATTCGAGATCTACCTCCTCCAAGAACTAAGAAGGACGTGATGCGCTTATTGGGCAGGTTAAACTATATCAGTCGGTTCATTGCTCAATTAACTACCACATGTGAGCCCATATTCAAACTGTTGAAGAAAGATGCAGCGATCAAATGGACAGCTGAGTGTCAAGAGGCCTTCGATAAGATCAAGGAATATATGTTAAATCCTCCGATATTGGTCACACATAAATCAGGACGACCTCTCTCTTGTATCTAACGGTACTAGAAAACTCTTTTGGTTGTGTTCTGGGGCAACATGATGTAACTAGCAAGAAAGAGCAAGAAATTTACTATCTGAGTAAGAAGTTCACCAGGTATGAGGCCAAATATACTTTGTTGGAGAGAACATCATGTGCTCTGACATGGGTTGCTTAGAAGTTGAGGCACAATATGCAAGCACATACGACCTATCTCATAACCAGGTTGGATCCTTTGAAATACATATTCCAGAAGCCGATGCCCACTGGGAGATTGGGAAAATGGAAAATCTTGCTCACTGAATTTGACATAGTCTATGTCACTCACACGGAAATGAAAGCCCAGGCATTAGCAGATCATTTGGTGAAAAACACAGTTGACGATGAATACCAACCACTAAGCACATACTTCCCAGATGAAGAAGTTAATTCAGTAGAAGTCATCACTGAAGACACGCGTGCTTGGAAAAAGTTCTTTTGATGGAGCAGTAAATGCAAGAGGTATAGGTATTGGTGAAATATTGATATCACCCAATGGTCAGCATTTTCCAGCTACAGCTAGGCTCTGATTTTTTTGCACAAACAATACATCTGAATATAAAGCCTTCATCGTGGACATGAATTTGGCATTGACCAAGAGGTCAAAGATTTATTGATCATGGGAGATTCTGAATTGATTATCCGACAAGCACAGGGAGAGTGGGAGACTCGAGATGTAAAGCTCATTCCATATCGG
Source organism: Nicotiana noctiflora (assembly GCA_032618575.1). NCBI lineage: Eukaryota > Viridiplantae > Streptophyta > Magnoliopsida > Solanales > Solanaceae > Nicotiana > Nicotiana noctiflora. Next base: position 88,461 of record JASVEL010001999.1, on the reverse strand, counting down.
CAATGTGTGGATGATCTCACCAAATGTTTGAAGTCAATAGAATTCAGGTACATTCCTCGATGTCACAATGAACTAGCTGATGCACTCCCCACTTTAGCATCAATATTACCTTACCCAGGCAATGCCCATATTGATCCCCTGGAAATCCAAATCAAAGAAAGTCACGGTTATTGTAATGCGGTCGAGGTGGAATCTAATACTCAGCCATGGTATCATGATGTCAAAAGATTTCTGAAAACACAAGAGTACCGTAAGAAAGCCACATGAGATCAGAAAAGATCCATTAGAAGGCAGGCGAGTGGTTTTTTCTTTAATGGTGATGTTTTGTATAAAAGGACCCCGGACCTCAATTTGTTAAGATGTGTTGATGCTGAGGAAGCTGGAAGAATCATGCATGAAGTGCACGTAGGAATGTGCAGACCTCATACGAACAGATATGTTTTGGCACAGAAAATCTTGCGAGCGGGATATTATTGAATAACTATGGAAAAGGATTGCTTCAGTTTTGCTCGGAAATGCCATCAATGCCAGGTGCACGGTGATTTGATTCATGCATCGCCAACAGAGCTTCACCCGATGTCAGCACCTTGGCATTCGTTGCTTGGGGTATGGATGCCATTGGGCTGATCGAGCCAAATGCTTCTAATAGGCATAGATTCATATTGACAGCAATTGATTACTACACAAAATGGGTTGAGTCCATCACTCTCAAGTCGGTCACCAAGAAAGCTATGGTAGACTTTGTGCATTCCAACCTTATTTGCCGCTTCGGTATCCTGCTACTATCATTACCGACAATGCTACAAACTTGAACAGTCATCTAATGGAGGAAGTGTGTGAACAATTCAAGATAACACACAAAAACTCTACCCCATATCGGCCAAAAGCTAATGGTGCCGTTGAAGCAGCAAATAAGAACATTAAGAACATTTTGAGAAAAATGATTCAAAGCTCTAGGCAGTGGCATGAAAAGTTGCTTTTTGCATTACTCGGGTATCGAACCATGGTGCGCACATCAATCGAAGCAACCCCATATTTGTTTGTCTATGGAACTGAAGCCGTTATACCAGCAGAAGTAGAAATCCCCGCACTTCATATAATCGTGGAAGCGGAAATTGAGGACAGTGAATGGGTTAAAACCTGACTAGAGCAGTTGTCCTTAATTGATGAAAAGGGAATGGCTGCAGTTTGCCATGGGCAGTTGTACCAACAAAGAATGTCTCGCGCCTATAACAAGAAAGTACGTCCTAGGAATTTTGAAGTGGGACAGCTTGTGCTCAGACACATTCTCCCTCATCACCAGGAAGCAAAAGGAAAGTTTGCTCCTAATTGGACGGGTCCATACATTATCCGAAAAATATTACTGATAGGAGCATTGTATCTGGGAGACATCGAAGGAAATGATCCTGAAACAGTAGTTAATGCAGATGTAGTGAAAAGGTACTATGTCTAGGCCTCTTGGGGTGATGGCTTTTGTGTAATTGAAATGACAAAGGTTTTTCTTCCTACTAACTCAAACATTATTTATCCTTCGTAAATCCTTTGAGCCGGTTATGTTTTCTTTGGCTACCCTCTTTGGAACCCAGAAATATATATAAAAACAAAAAAAAATAACAATTATTTTCCTGAACTACGTTTTGACTTGATCCCAAAAGGGTACGTAGGCAGCCTCTCACTGAGGTTCAGTCACGCCAAAACAAAAATCCCAATTTTCCCCAAAATTGAAACTGGGGCAGATGATATAATGGTTCGGCTATGAATCCGTCGAAATGGCTCCAAGGTTATAGTTCCATCCAAAATCCTTTTACCCAAAGACCTTGCTCAAGTCCTTCCGATCAATTGGCAAAGGCAGGAAAGTGAAACACATCATGGTTGGAATCTGGCACAATTCAAATTGAGAGAAATAAAATGAGAGAGTCTTATCGGTGAAAACCTTTGGGCACCACAAGGCGATGGTGAGTAGAGAAAATGAAAATGAGAGAGTCCGCTTAGTGAAAACTTGCAAAGAGCACTATCGGGTGACGGTGAGAAGAGAAATGAGAGAGGTCGATTGTCAAAAACCCGCAAAGGGCGCTGTCGGCCGAAAAGAAGACTTCTCATCTCTAAAAGAAACAAGGAAAGGTTCCCTGGTTTTTACAGATCAATGGGTTCACGAAAATCTGGAAAGTTTGTGTGGGTCGGGCGTCCAGTCCAAGAAGCATGTCATATTCATTTGAAGCCAGCATGCACCCCATATAAGTCCTTCTTTTTCCTCGAAAGGTACACTTCTCTTTAAACTCATATGCTTGCCTTTTACATATTTTTTCTTTGAATCCCTTTCGGTTTAACTCTGATTCTGTAACTATTACAAAGAAAAGGTGGTAGGACCGATTTCACAGGGCTCCGCCTGGTTAAAGTTGAAGAAAATGCCCAGCCTCAGCGAGTGCGTCAGGCCAATCCCGAATGGCCATAGTGGTTGATGCTGTCGAAGTAAAGACAACGGGAAATAAAGAAAATCAAAGGTAACGGCAGAATAATGTAAAAAAGGCCAGAGCCCACACGGGTGAATCATAATGAAATCTTGAGAGTTGAACCCGGTCGGTTTGAAAAGAGATTCACCCTCAAAACCAACAAGCAGCCAAGTTCTCAACGAAAAAGGGGGGTCGGGATCAAGCAATAGGGATGATCAAGGCCACAAAACTAACCACTGTTTTAAACTAATAAATTGTTCTTTGTTAAAAACAGGTTCCATTTAAAGCAACCATACAAGAAGCTGGTGAGGCCCCAATAGAAATGAAGGGCGTAAGAGCTTAGACAGTTTTGCAGCAAGAAAACAACAGAAAAGGAAGTTTCCCTAAAAGTTCTCTCATGCATTTTGCTAAATAAAAAGGAAAATAAAAAGAAGAAGAAAATGAGAAGAAGAAAAGAAATAAAAATGAAATCCCAAAAAGAAACACCAGCCATGGTAGCGAGGATCTCCCAGCCAAAAACCGTAGAGCTTTTCTTTCAAAATTCCGGCCAAAAAACCGAGGATCTCCCGGCAAAAAAAACCATGAAGCTTTTTCTTTCTAAATCCCGACCAAAAAACTGCGGAGCTTTTTCTTTCCAAATCCCGGCCAAAAAACTAAGGATCTCTCGGCCAAAAAACCGTGGAGCTTTTTCTTTCCAAATCCCGGCCAAAAATCGAGGATCTCCCGGCCAAAAAACCGAGGATCTCCAAGCCAAAAAACCGTGCAGCTTTTTCTTTCCAAATTCCGGCCAAAAACCCGAGGATCTCCCAGCCAAAAAACCGTGGAGCTTTTTCTTTCCAAATCCAGGCTAAAAAAATCAAGGATCTCCCGGCCAAAAAAACTGTGGAGCTTTTTCTTTCCAAATCCCAGCCAAAAAACCGAGGATCTCCCGGCTAAAATACCGTGGAGCTTTTTCTTTCCAAATTCCGACCAAAAAACCGAGGATCTCCCAACCATAAAACCGCGGAGCTTTTTCTTTCCAAATCCCGGCAAAAAAAACCGAGGATCTCCCGGCCAAAAAATTGTTGGAACTTTTTCTTTCCAAATCCCAGCAAAAAACCAAGGATCTCCCTGGCATAACCCAAGGACATCTTTATTTTTCTGGCATAACCCGATCATTATTTTAAGTATAACCAGAAGAAACAAAATCCTGATTTAATCGCTTAGATATGTGTCACAACTAACTCACGAAATTTTTCTAGTGAAAACTGGGGCATAAAATTTGTTCGTTTTGGTATCTTAAGCAGGTCAATCTCAAGGCACAAGACGTGAGATGACCAATGGAATAGATTTCAATCCAGAATCAAGAAAAGAACAAAAGAACAAAAAAATAAACTCAAATGCAAAGCAAGCAAGGGTGTGGATTGCTCAAAAGTTGATTGAAGTCAAAAGCTCCGCAGATCCTATTTTGACACAATGTTGTATGAAGAAGTAAACACCTACAACTTACAAGCATCAAGATTCAGATCAGATTCTATAGTAAAATCAACCAAGACTCAAGATCAAGTTTCAAAAGAGTTATAGATAGGAATATTGTAACTCATAGTTGTTAGGCATAACTAGCTTAATTCTCCTTTTGGTGTAATAAGGAGGTCAGCAAGCAGTAGGAACATCAACAACAATAATAATCACAGCTCCCGGTTGTCCCAGCTACCAAACTCTCCAGAACTACACCGACCTGATTTCTTCATAGCTAAGGATATGTAGGCAACCTTTAAAGCAGGGTTCGGTCAGATGGTTTTCAAAATGCTTCTCATGGAGTACGAGCGGGCAAAAATCTTTCATAGTACTCATTTATCTTTGCCCGAAAACCCTTCGTGTATTCGAGCAAAGAGGGGCAGCTGTGCTTAATTTACTCCTACAAATTCATTAGAATTAAACTTTTTCTTTTATTATTTGAATTTTAGGAATTAATTGCATGATTTTTTATGTTTTGTTTGCATTTATTATGTGCATTTTTAATTGATGTAATTCACAAAAAAATATAAAAGAATTATATTTGCATTTAGAGTTCAATTTTCTATTTTTAAGTAATTAATAGTGAAACAAGAGAAAATAACCAAAATAGTTCTCTCATTTATTTAAATTCTACATTTTTTACATTTTTTGTTTAGTTTTCTTTTAAAATTAGGAATTAGTTAATTAGTGTAATTTTAGATTTTATTTGGGTACTGCATATAATAAGAAAATTCATAATAATAATAATAATAATAATAATAATAATAATAATAATAATAATAATAATAATAATAATAATAATAATAATAATAATAATAACAAACAATTGAATAAAAAGGAAAAGAAAGGAAAAAAGAAACAAAGTCCAAACAAGTAATTGGGCCAATTCAATTGCGAGAGCCTAGAACAAATCATCCCCAGACCCAGGCCCAAACCATGCTCCCACCCGGCCTACCCTTTTACAACCAAACGACATAATTTTATTTACAGTGATATCAGTCGTTGATTACATCCAATCCAATGGACCACAAGCTTCAAGTGCATAAATATATAAGGGTCGTAAATTTTAATTAAATCAAAAGACCAATCTGATTTTTCTTGTACTGACCCCCCTTTCCGCCGGCCACCCTTCTCCACCCTCACCCCGTCTTGCTCCGTCGTCCTCCGCCCAGCGCCGCCGGACAGAAATTGCCGCCGCCGCCGGCGTACCTCCAAACACCACCAAAATTTCAGCCCTAAACCTTTCTTCCTCCTCGTTCCAAATCTACCCCCTGTTTATCCGAAAGCCTACCCAATCTCCCCAAATATACAAAACCCTAGGCGCCACCACCACCGTGTACGGAAGCGCCGACATCCAAACCGTGCCAAAATACACCACTAGACTCGTCTTCCCCTCCTCTTTCCAACCCCCCCCCCCCAAACCCTATCCTTCTAATCTCCGTCAAAATCATCGAATTTCAAATCAAGGATTTCCTCAAAATCATAGCTAACCCAATCTACACAAAATTGACACCACATAATCTTCTAACTTTCTCCATGATGAATACACCATCAGTGACGCTCGAATCTCACCGGAACCGAACGAGTTTCAAATCTAAGAAGCAGGGGTATTTTTGAAGTTATAACAGTGAGCTCTCTTTCTTTTGTTTATTTCTTCTTTCTATTCCTTCTTAATCTTTCATCTTCTCATTAAAATATGTAAATGTCCTTCTTAGTTTTTCTGATTAGTTTGAAATTTTACTCGATTTCTGCTTTATTTGTTTTTCCGTTTGGTTTAAATTTTTGTTCATCTGTTCTTATGAATTCTTTTGATTTAATTGTTGTCTTGTTCAGTTTCGTGATCCTAGTTAAGTTGTTATTTTGATTCAATGCATATTAGTACAGGAATTTATTGTTAGATAATTAATTAGATTTTCTTTTGATGTTGTTATTAAAGTTAATTATGTTAGTATAATTAGAACTGTTTTCCAATCTTGACAGTTTATTTTTTTATTGTTAGAATTTTTGGTAATGTTTGGTTATAGCTGATTAGTACTTAGGTTTAATATTGGATCTTTGTGTTAAAATTGGAATTAAAGGGTTAGGTTAGTTAACTAGGGTTAGTTAGTTTTGGAGTTGGTCTGATTGGGTAGTAATTTTAGGAGGGTTTTAGGGGTAATTTAGGCATAGAAAAGGATAGTTTTATTAAGTTTGGTAAATTCAAAACAGGGACAAGGATAGTTTAGGTCTTCCATAGTTAAAAAGAATACATTGGATCCTTCTAAAAGGGGTCTAAGTGTAAGTTTTAGCAACTTTAGGGCAGTAACTTGGGGGACAAGGCATAAAATTAGACTCTAATAGTCACTTTGTGAAATTAAAAAGGGGGAAAGTGATTAAATGGGTCCAGAATATTCTGCCCCTTTTTTGGCCTATAAAAGGCATACCAAATGCTTTGAATAAGAAATTTTTAGCTCTGAAAACTCCACATCAATATCCAGCTCTTAAAATCCTCCCAAAATCCTTCTCTTAAGGTCAAAATTTCAAATTCGAATCTCAAAGTTAAGAGAATCGAAAATCTAAAATCATATATAGTTAAGAAACCTTCATTTTAGATTCAAAACCTTGCTGAAAATCAAAAAACATACAAATATTTAGTAAAAATCCAAAAAAAAAATGTTTCATTGCTTGTGTGAAGTTAATTTGGAGATCTAGTTTATTTTATAGACAAATTCGAGGTTAATGAGGGTGCTTTTGAGTGTTTTCACTGCTGTTAGTCATTAGTTACTTTCCTGGTCTGCTCATTTTATTCTCTAAAGTTGTTATCGGTTTGTCAAGTTGTTGTTGCCTCAAATCTGCTTATTGACCTCTCATTTTTCAATACATTTCCAGGTACCTCTTTTACCTCCAATGGTGTATAAAGCATGAGTTTTAATATATTCTCAATTTTGAAGATAATTATATTTGCCTCAATTCCTGTTGAATCCCTGTTGTATTTGTGTTATTTTGATAAGTAGCATAATTTGTAATAACTGGACATTCAGGTCGACATTTAGATTATGAAGCATAGTGAGCAATAGCATTTTTTAAAATTTGAATTATCTGCAATTGATTAATTTATCACAAGATAACGCTATGAGTAATTGATTCTTAGGCTGTTAGTATGATGTCATTTACAGCATGTTAAGTTCAATTTTCCAATAATTGTTACTAGTCTAATATCAGCTATACTTTTAACCGAAATAGTATCAGAATTCCATATGTACTAAATTGAATTTAGGATAGTATTATTTTGGTAATATGCAGTTATTGTTCGTTTGTCTACGCCAATGCAAAAAATAAAAATATTCATGGTGTTAGTATATTGGTAATAAATCCTTTAAGATAAGTTTAAATACGAAACAAACAAACTGCAAGGCTAATGAACACTTAGACATGATTATAGCATTTTTAGCATTAGGTTTGGGCTTTGATCTTATCCAACAGTAAATTAGTGTAAATTCTTCCTTAGGCCAGCCCAACGTTTGGTTCTTACTAGGCTGAAATTGTTTGGCCCAAGTGTATTGCCTTAATCAAGTAGTCTTAGTTTATCTCTGCAATGATACAATAATAGGCCCAAAGATGGACAGATTCAAAACTTATACTTTCCTTTGCCTATATAGGGCCAATTTATAGGCCCAATATTTTTTTATTATAAGTCAAAACCAATTAAATTTATTTAGGATTATAGTGTAATGACCCGACCAGTCGTTACGGGAGTTACTGCCCTATTTTCTTCATTTTATACTTTAATATAATAATTTATATGTATTTGGAGAGTTAGAAGAAAATCGGATGGAATTTAGATAGAAATGGGGCAATAAACCTCTTTTTGAGAATAATAGTTTTGAAAAGTCAATCAAATATTGACCAATGTAGAAAACTCAGAACAGATTTTTGATAATTTGACTAGTTTCGGGGGATGATTTATGACCTATGAGAGTAATCAGAATCGAATTCGGAGGTCCGGTGTAGATTTAGGCTTGAATTGGCTAAGGTTGAATTTTGGCGAATTCTGGATGGTAGGTTAGATTTCGATCCGGGGCTTGGAATGAAATTCCGAGAGTTTCAGTAGCTTCGTTAGGTGATTTTGGATATTTCTGCAAATGTTCAGGTCATTCAGACATCGTTTGGTCGGGTTTTTGATAGAATGTAGGATTTTGGTTGAATCTTAGACTTGAACCGACCTTAATTTGATGATTTGTGTGTTGGAGGGTGTGTTTTTATGATTGGAACAAGTTCGTGAGATGATTTAGAGTGGATTCATATTTTTGGTTGAGGTCCTGGGGACCTCGAGTAGTTTTCGGAGGGTCTATCGATAAATTTTTGGAGTTTTGGATTGCTGGTATGAGTTGCAGCAGGAGTTTCGCTTCTGCGGATGGGGAACCGCAGCAGCGGCTCCGTAGAAGCGTGGGAAATCTCGCAGAAGCGAGTGAAGGCTAGTCAAGGGACTTCCGCAGAAGCGGACGGCTAGTCGCAGGAGCGGTCTCGCAGGTGCGAGACCTGGGCCGCAGAAGCGATCCTGGCCCCTTAATGAAATGTCGTAGAAGCGACATAAATTCCGCAGAAGCGATCTCGCCTAAGCGAGTAAATTTCCGCAGAAGTGAAAGTCGTCGGTGATTTAATGAAACAGTGTATCGAAATTTCAGAGTTCATAAACACACTTTGACTTCGGGGAGAGGCGAATTGCGAGGGTTATTAAGGGGAATCAGTGGGAATTCATCAGGTAAGGGTTCCTAAACTTGAATTATGTTATGATAACGCAAAAACATAGATTAAACACCCCAAAACTGAGGATTTTAAGTGAAAATATGGTGGTTAGGGCTTGGAAATTTAGGAAGATAAAAGTGGAAGTTGAGGGGTCAAACGGACTCTTTTTTCGATAAAATTTATATGCACGGACTCGTGGAGAGACAAGGAATTCGTTGCTGTGACTTTTGGAATTTTTTGAGAAGTGATCCCAGGGCTCGGGTCTTACAAACTTTGTGTATTATTGCGTTTTTCAAGTAAATTTGATTGGGTTATGTTTCTTTGACCCATATTTATGTAATTGTTGTGTTTTTGACTAGATTCGACACACGGGGCAGCAAATTCGAAGGGAAAAGGTATCGCGGACGAGTCCACGGCCGGCTAGAGGTGAGTAGTTAGTGTATATGGTAGCCTAAGGGTTTGAAACCCCGGCTTAGCACATTGTGACGCTATTAGGGCGTGGATCGCACCCCATGGCAGGTGCGGGATTGGTTATGACTAGGGACTAAGACTTGGTCCATCCCGAATATGAATAATATTATATTGGCAGTTGAAACACATATTGTGTTAGATATAATTGTAGGTTGTAGACCATATTTGGGTCCCTGTGTCGACCTGTAGTATCCCTAGGGGATAAATATCTATGTGATTGTTGATTGTAAAATCATTGATCTCAGTCCTGACTTGAAATCACTATTATCAAATGCTAAGTCACCTGTTCTTGGAAAATTAAATAAAAAGTAAAGTATTTTCATTGTTAATGAACTGGAACTGGAAATAATAAATTGAATTGTTGTGTGACTCATATGCATGTTGAGGACTGAAGTAGCCCCTATGGAGTCTGTACACACCCACACTGAGCGTCGTCGACGTTAAACGGATCGGGCTACGCGCCATAGCGGTCATGTGCATTGCATTGCATTTTTAGCTGTAAAGTATCTGTGCTAATTGTGATTTGATGTTGTTGTTAGTTCGTAGGAGGTATCAGACTGTAGTTTAGCTTTGCTCTGTGGTATTCTGTGGATTTCTTGCTTTCAGCTATTGTTATATATTTTTTACTCACTGAGTACTTAGTACTCACCCCTACTCCCTGACACTTTGTGTGCAGATTCAGGTACACGTGAGGGTTAGACGAGCACTCCAGCCTATATCAGAGTTTATTTGAGTTGCTGAGGTAGCAGCCGGCGTTCGCAGAACCTAGCTTCTCTCTTCATTTCAGTTATTACTTTATGTTCCAAACTTGAGTATTTTACTCAGTATTCTATTACTATTCAGTTTTGTTTAGAGGCTCTAGACTCGTGACCCCACATCTTTTGGGAGTATTATTTTTGATATTCGCACTTCTTAGTATTTATTCATACTATTATTATTGGAGTATTTATTAACTCTTATTCTTCTTGAATTCGTCCTTTTGGGACTGGTTTTCTATTTTGAAACAGTTGTTGATCTGGCTTGCCTAGCTTTAGTGTTGGACGCCATCACGATCGGGTTTGGGTCGTGACAAGTTGGTATCAGAGCCAGGTTATTAGGACTCGCGAGTCATGAGTCGATTTAGTTGGCTCTCGCGGATCGGTATGTAGACGTCCTTATCTATCCTCGGGAGGCTACAGAACTTTAGGAAACACTTCACTTTCTTGGATTCATATCGTGCGGTTTGTGTTATCGTGAAACTAAATTTTTCCTTATTCTATTCTCTCGTAGATGGCGAGAACACGTGCTAGCGGATGTGGCGGACGACCACCAGTGGCACCGAGAGGCCATGGTCGTGGCAGAGGTACGGCAGCAGTGTCAGCACCTGCTGACCCACCAGCTGACCAGACTTAGGGTCAGATCCCAACGCCAATGGACCAGGTTAAGGATCAAGTCCCAGCTGCAGGCATCCCAACAGCTCAGGTTCAGGCACCGGCAATGTCTATTGAGATACCGGGTCTTCAGGAGACCTTATCACATATCCTATCAATGTGTACTGGCTTAACTCAGGTGGTTGCGGCCTCTATTGCAGCAGCTTCTTCACAGGCAGGGGGAGGAAATCCGATCCCTGTTGCTCGCACACCAGAGCCTGTAGTTCAGGGTTTACAGGCACCTAAGGCAGCTCCAGCTCAGCCAGTTCAGTCGGCTGCACTAGTCACACTAGCCCCGGCTCATGTGGTTCCAGATATGCCTGATGACAAGCAGCGTCGGTTGGAGAGGTTCGGGAGACTACAACCTCTGGCGTTTAGCAGTGTTGAGGGCGAGGATGCCCAGGGTTTTCTGGATAAGTGCCAGTGTATGCTTCGTACTGCGGGTATTCTGGAGTCTAGTGGTATTGCTTTCACTACCTTCCAGTTCACAGGACCAGTATTTCATTGGTGGTAGGATTTTAAGAGGCGTAGGCCTATTGGGGCAGCGCCCCTCACTTGGCAGTAGTTCTCCACGGTATTTCTAGATAAGTATGTGCCCCAGTCTTAGAGGAAGGAGCTGCATCATCAGTTCGAGTGGTTGAAGCAGGGAGATATGTCGGTGACTCAGTACGAGTTGAGGTTTACACAGCTAGCTCGGCATGCCATGTGGATGATTCCGACAGATCATGAGAGGATCAGGAGATTTGTGGATGGTCTCAACTATCCTATCCACATACTGATGACTAGAGAGATGGCTTCAGCAGTTACTTTTGAGGAGGGGGTTGATGCGGCTTGTCAGATTGAGATAGATCACTGTCGAGAGCGTGAGGAGAGGGAGGCTAAGAGGCCTCGTGGTGCAGGTAGTTACAGTGGTGCTCTATCTAGGGGCCAATCTCAGCACAGTAGAAGTCGTTCCTTTAGAGCTCATCAGTCAGGTCGTGCCGAGTCTAGTGGGACTTTGTCAGATCGTGGTCGTCAGGGTCATCAGGGCTAGTAGGGTCGTCAGCAAAGCCAGCCCGCACTGAGCGCCCTTCCAGCTCAGAGCTATGCTCCTGCTCCTTTAGCTCAGGGTTCATTTACAGCGAGGGGTTCTCACCAGTCCCTTTCTCCAGCTTCAGGCTGTTGTTTGAGTGTGGTGAGTTGGGCCATATCGGGAGGGAGTGTCCCAGTTGCTTCGTAAACGGTCTCAGTAGAGGGATCAGCCTCCGTCTTCAGCTCTTATTTTTTCAGCACCAGCTCAGTCAGCTAGGAGTGGTGGCCAGGTAGCCAGAGGTCGCCCTAGGGGTGAGGATCGTACTGGCTGAGGTCATGCTCGTTTTTATGCTCTCCCAGATGGGAGGGACGCTTGCATCAGATGTAATCATCACATGTATTATTTCAGTCTGCCACAGGGATGCTTCTGTCTTATTTGATCACGAATCTACCTATTCCTATGTTTCTTCATATTTTGCGCATCATTTGGGTATGGCCCGTGGTATTATTGCCTTTTCCGTGCATGTGTCTACCCCGGTGGGTGATATAGTTATTGTGGATCATGTATATAGATCCTGTCTTGTTACAATTGGGGGTCTGGAGACCCGAGTTGACTTATTATTATTGGGCATGGTGGATTCCACGTGATTCTAGGCATGGATTGGTTATCTCCATACCATGCGATTCTGGACTCTCATGCCAAGACAGTCACATTAGCTATTCCAGGTAATCCGAGGATCGAGTGGCGAGGCGTGACTGATTATGTATCCGACAGGGTAATTTCCTTCCTAAAATCCCAACGAATGATTGGGAAGGGTTGTTTATCTTATTTGTCTTTCATTAGAGATGTTGAGGCTGAGACACCTAGTCTTGATTCGGTCCCCATTGTGAGGGATTTTCCGGATGTGTTTCCAGCAGACCTACCGGGCATGCCGTCGGAAAGGGATATCAATTTCGATATTGACTTGGTGCCGGACACTCAGCCCATTTCTATTCCTCCCTACCTCATGGAACCAGCTGAGTTAAAAGAGTTGAAAGAACAGCTTCAGGAGCTCTTAGATAAGGGGTTCATTCGCCCGAGTGTGTCACCTTGGGGTGCACCGGTATTATTCGTAAAGAAGAAAGATGGAACAATGAGAATGTGCATTGATTACAGGCAGTTGCACAAGGTGACAGTAAAGAATAAGTTCCCGTTACCTCGTATTGAGGACTTGTTTGATCAGCTTTAGGAAGCAAGTGTATTCTCTAAGATTGACCTTCAATCGGGTTATCACCAGTTGGAGATTAGGGATTCAGACATTATGAAGACAACTTTCAGAACGAGATATGGGCACTATGAATTTATGGTAATGTCTTTTAGGCTGACTAATGCCCCAGCCGCATTCATGCAGTTGACGAGCAGTGTATTTCGGCCGTATCTAGATTCTTTTGTGATCGTATTTATTGATGATATCCTGCTGTACTCGCGCAGCAAGGAGGAGCACGCACAACACTTGAGGGTGGTATTGCAGAGGTTGAGAGAGGCAAAGCTTTATGCAAAATTTTCTAAGTGTGAGTTCTGGCTTGATATTATGACGTTTTTGGGACATGTAGTGTCCAGTAATGGTATTCGGGTTGACCCACAGAAAGTCGAGGCGGTGCAGAATTGGCCTAGGTCATCCTCATCTACTGAGATTCGGAGTTTCCTCGGTTTGGCAGGCTATTACCGCAGGTTTGTTCAGGGATTTTCATCTATTGCTTCACCTTTGACTAAGTTGACATAGAAGAATGCTCCATTTGTGTGGTCTGATGAATGTGAGAAGAGCTTCTAGAAGCTCAAGTCAGCCTTGACCATAGCTCCGGTACTTGTGTTGCCATCAGCTTCAGGGTCTTATATGGTGTATTGTGATGCTTCAAGAGTTGGGATCGATTGTGTATTGGTGTAGGAGGGTAGAGTCATTACATATGCTTCTCGTCAGTTAAAGCCCCATAAGAAGAACTACTCTGTTCACGACTTAGAGTTAGCTACTATTGTCCATGTCTTGAAGATTTGGAGGAATTACTTGTATGGTGTATCTTGTGACATATATACAGACCACCGTAGCCTTCAGCATGAGTTTAAGCAGAAATATCTCAATTTAAGGCAGCGGAGATGGCTTGAATTGCTTAAAGTCTATGATATTAACATCTTGTATCATCCCGGGAAGGCCAATGTGGTGGCCGATGACTTAAGCCGGAAGGCTATTAGTATGGACAGCTTGGCGTACATTCCAGCTGGGGAGAGGCCCCTTGCAGTTGATATTTAGGCGTTAGCTAATCAGATGGTGAGGCTGGATATTTCTAAGCCCAGTCGGGTTATGGATTGCGTGGTAGCTCGGTCTTCTTTATATGACCGTATTCGAGAGCACCGGTATGATGATCCACACCTACTTGTCCTTAAGGACATAGTTCAGCATGATGATGCCAGATATGTCACTATACTTAGTGATGGTGTGCTGCGGATGCAGGACCAGATATGCATGCCCAATGTTGATGGCCTTTGTGAGTTGATATTGGAGGAGGCCCCAGTTCGCGGTATTCTATTCATCCAGGTGCCACAGAGATGTATCAGGATTTGAGGCAGCATTATTGGTGGAGAAAGATGAAGAAAGATATTGTGAGTCATGTAGCACGGTGCCTCAACTGTCAGCAGGTCAAGTATGAGCATTAGAGGCCCGGTGGCGTGTTCCAGCGTATAGATATTCCCGAGTGGAAGTGGGAAAGGATAACTATGGACATTGTTAGTGGACTCCCTCGGACAGCGAGGAAGTTCGATTCAGTTTGGGCGATTGTGGATAGGCTGACTAAGTCAGCTCATTTCATTCTTGTGTGTACTACATACTCCTCAGAGCGGCTATCAGAGATATTCATCCGCGAGATTGTGAGATTGCATGGAGTTCCTATTCTATCATACCAGACAGAGGTACTCAGTTTACTTCACAGTTCTGGAGGACATTTCAGTGAGAATTGGGTTCACGGGTAGAGTTGAGAACAGCATTTCACCCACACGGATGGGCAATCCGAGCGTACAATTCAGATACTGGAGGACATGTTGCATGCTTGTGTCATTGATTTTGGTGGTTCATGGGCTGATTACTTGCCTCTTGCAGAGTTTGCCTATAATAATAGCTATCAGTCCAGCATTCAAATGGTGCCGTATGAAGCCTTATATGAGAGGCGGTGTAGGTCTCCAGTCGGTTGGTTTGAGCCCGGCGAGGCTAGCTTACAGAGTTAGTTCAGGATGCCTTGGACAAGGTGAAAGTGATTCAGGAGAGACTTCGCACAACTCAGTCAGGTTAAAAGGGTTATACGGACCGGAAGGTCCGAGATGTGTCTTACTCAGTGGGTGAGAAGGTGCTGCAGAAGGTTTCGCCTATGAAGGGCGTTATGAGGTTTGGAAAGAGAGGAAAGTTGAGCCCAAGGTTCATTGGACCTTTTGAGGTACTTAGGAAGGTTGGGGAGGTGGCCTATATGCTTGCTTTGCCACCCAGCTTATCGGGAGTTCACCCGGTGTTCTATGTATCTATGCTCCGAAATTACGTTGGAGATCCGTCACATGTATTAGACTTCAGCACGATACAGCTGGATGACGACTTGACCTATGATGTGGAACTGGTGTCACACCTCCTTTTTACGCACCCGCGAGGGCGCAAGGGAGTTTTTCCAATTAAAGGACAATCGAAATGGGATTTGTTTATTTAACTTAGAGTCGCCACTTGGGAAAATAATGGTGTCCCAAGTCACCGGTTTAACCCCGAACCGAGGAAATTTATGACTTTGTATTACAGTCTGTGTACCAGAAATCCGGATAAGAAATTCTATTAACCCGGGAGAAGGTGTTAGGCACTCCCGAGTTCCGTGGTTTCAGCACGGTCGCTCAATTGCGATTTTTGTTTCTATCTGATTCTTTTATATATATTTTAACTATGTGCTTGCAATGTTCCGCCTTTAATTTTAAGAAGAATTGCGACGTCACGAAAACACATTTCGAGTCACACCGCAACCAGTACGCCTGTGACTTTAATGTGTTTCAGTTTCGCCGAGAGTAAGATTTGGGTCACATAAATGCGCACCCGTATTTAGGGAAGTGATCTATTTACAAGTCGTGCCTAAAGAGTCTATCGTCTTATTAGTTTTTTGGAATGCCGTGAAATTTGCTAAACAACATATCCTGTAATCTAAATATGTTCAATATATATATACACTTAGGAGAACCCCGTGATTGTGTATTTTAGTATGGCAAGGCTCGCCTCACTTCTATTAAAGGCCAAGACTAAATACGACTACAATCTTTCTATTTAAATTTTTTCTTTTTTTTCTAAAAGGGATAATTAATAGGCATGTATAAATTCAAAGCCCCAAACTCAATACCAATCATGCTCAAGCTTTTAAGCTACCAAAATTCAATCCCAGACCCTTTGAATTTTACCACATATTGACTACTGGAGTATACATATAAATCGAACTAGATGGGGGCTATCACAAACACAGCTCAAGTACATATTCATTAGATTTGAGGACGGCTATTACTACTACATGGATGTGCTGGTGAATTAACAGAGTTATACTATAATACCTAATCGGATTTGCAATTGATTAGTACTCATGTTGAATTTCATGTTGAATTGAGAGGACACTAAGGAAATAAAACAAATCTCAGCAACTAAAGTATGCTTGAATTAACTTGTTGATTTTGTTAACATAATTCACATCACGACTGCCACTTGCCCAGTGATAATGATACAAACATATTAGCTCAAATGATATGGTTATATACAATTATAGATCTCAACAACTACTACAAGCTGGAAATCTAAGGTAACAGTCTAAGTCATTTTAAAAGTCCTAATTACAGTCCATAAGTGATAATACTGATCAACCAATTGAATCACACATTACAATATTCAGCCACACAATCACAACAAAATAATTTAGACATAACGAAACAGCAGATCCAGAATGGAGAATTGACTTCAACTTTTATTTCATGTTGTTGACAAGAGATGATACATCGAAGAAGCTGAATTGTGTACCTGGGATAAGAAAAGGAACAAATAGATGAATGAAGAGCAGTAGTCTCAGCAGTAACACAAGACCAGTGGCAGTTACAGCCACAGTAGCACAGCAACAACAACAACAGAAGAACAACAGTAACCAGTGGCCAGTCAACAATCCCAACAGCAGGATCAACAACAAATAGTGGCAGTTAACCAACAGTAGCACAGCAACAGCACTGGACTAGCAGCAACACTCAATACACACGACCAACAACAACAAACAATGGACCAACAACAGCAACACAATAACCCAAGCCAGCAACAAACTCAACACAGCAGCAAACAAACACTCAACACAGCAGGAGCAGGCAGCATGAGACCAGCAACACCAACACAAGAACAACAGGCAACCAAATGACCAAACACTCAGCCACTCCCAACTAAAACACACGAAAAACAGTAACCAAAAGCCAATGAAACAGTCTTTCAGTCTATACTTCCCAGCTCTCTCTATCTATATTCTTGTATGTGTGTATTGTGAACCCTTACTGTGTGTATCCCCATCCAGAGTGTTTTTTTTTCTGTATTTATAGCTAAAAACAGACCTTTTATCACTTGAAACACTTAAACTAATCCCCTCCCCCATCCTTTGCCCATGTTATTCTCTTTTACCTCCACTACTACATGTCTAGGCATGGGTTTGTCACTTAAAAATCAGTAGCAGGGGACAACTGGTGGGCTGCTCTGCTGTGGCAGTAAATCCCACTGATCAGTCTCATGTGCAGGACATTAGCAGTATTTAAAAATACTAACACATAACTTCCTAGTCAGCTAATTCCAAACCTCATTTCAGTTTCAAATAACTTCCTAATTTAACAACAGAATCAAAAATTACTAAGTAGAACATTTCAATTCAAGCATTTAGCTTGGTAATGACTCCGGATCAAATCACCAATCTTAATCAACATCCAGTGTTCTAACGGGAAAATTCGTATAACTAAGCGACGACATTCAATTAATTACAACACATAACATGGATAACCAATTAGTCGGCAAAACAGTGATTCTGCAAATCTCGGCTAAATTAAAGAATTTGCGAAACTAACTACTCGACGACATTTGTTGAATCAATCACAACATATAATCACATAAATAACAACAAGCAATGTTGAATCAGCGATTCGAAATGCTCAGGCAAACATACTAACTTTAACTCCAAGTTAAGCAGAAAAGGGAAGAAAAATGGAGACGAGGTAATGAGATTGAAATAGACTAATAGATAAAAAAAAATGAGAGAAAGAGAACTTGGAACCGATACCCGGAGAAATCGTGGCGGCTCAATATGTGAAATGCCTTTCGCCTATCTTTCATTGTATTTTGGATTTGAAACGGAATTTAACCGTGTGTTTTCAATCGTGAGAACACACGACTAAATTCCAATTCGAACCAAACTGCTCTTCATGCCTTAACCGTATGAAGTAAAATCCTAGGTCTTTTGTGCTTCGGCGGTCGGCGAGTTGGGGTAATGTTTGACACGAAATGGAGGTAGTGGTGGTGTGAGGGAAGCCTAGTGGTGGTGGGAGATGGTTTTGGCGTCAAACAGAGGCGGCTAGGGTTCCGCTCGATTCTTCGATTGGAGATTCGAGCCGATTGGTAGGGATTCGAAACTAGATGTTCTGGGGGTTGGAATGGAGAGGTTATGGGGATTTGATGGTGTAATTTTGGAGTTGTTTGGTGGCTGACCGCCGCCGTGGGTGATTTCCGGCGAGCGGTCAGCAGTGGCGTGGGGCGGCGATTTTGAGAGAAGGGAAATAGGATTTTTAGGGTTTGGGGGGAAATGGAGGGGTGTAACGGGTTTGGGGGGGGTCTTTGATAATTTAAAATATAGTGATTAATCTCAACCGTTGGATTGTTACATCCAACGGCTAAGATTAATGGGGTGATGGATCCGGGTTAATTGGATGGGTCTGGTTTTGGGCTGGGATGTTGGGCTGGCTGGGTAGGGACGATTGGGCCAAAGAATTTTCGGGTTATTGGCCCAATTCTCTCATTTCTTTTCCCTTACTCTTCTTATTATATTTTTTTTTGTATTTTGTATTTATTCTACTTTGTAATTATTATTAAGCACTAATTAAAAACTAAACTAATCACCTCTTTTGACAATTTTTTAATTTAAAAGTCAACTAATGTTTTGATTATTTTTTTTGTTAGAAAAAGAATTAATTTCCTAAAGATGCAAATTTTTGTATTTTCATTTATCACACGCAAATAACATGCACAAAATTCACACAACATTTAAAAACTAAGGAAAAATCATTTATTTTGAATTTTATAGGAATAACTCAATGTGTAAGGTAAAAATCACGTGCTCACAGCTGCCCCTCTTTGCTCGGGGACACGAAGAGTTTCCGTGCAAAGATAAGTGAGCAACTATGAACGATTTACCCGTTCGAGTATTCCATTGTGAAGCATTTTGAAAAGCTTTGACCGCACCCTACTTCAGAGGTTTCCTACATATCCCTAGCTAAAAGGGAATCAGGCCAATGTAGTTCGGGAAGTTCTGGTAGCTGGGACTACCATGACTGTTGCGATCTCGCTGTTACTGCTGTTACCGTTGTTGCCACTGCTTAGCTGATCTCCTTGTTACACCGCACTAAGCAACAAAAACAAGAAGCTAGACTAAGTTACAGTACTATGAGTTCTTATCTATCCTTTTTAACTTGATCTTGTCGCGCTCCTTGCCATCCTGTCTGACTTGGTGTTCCTTCTGATGCTTCTTTTGTTCTGCCAATTGTTAGTTCGGCCTATCTTGATTGCCGAACTCCGACCGTTGTTTCCTTCTTTATGATCTTTAAACTATTCTCCTTCGCAATCTGAATATATCTGTTCTGATCCTTGTTGCCTCCCTCTGCTTACGAACTTGGATTCATGCCGGAGATTTATGTTACATTCACCCGCTTTCCTCAACCAAATTAAAAATAGATCGCCACTCCATTCTCCACGGGCTCCCGACTTCAACTACTACTCAAAATAAAATCGCCACTCCATTCTCCAGGGCGGGCTCCGTGACTTCAACTATAACTTCAAAATTAAATCGCCACTCCATTCTCCGGGCGGGCTCCCGACTTCAACTACTACTTCAAAATAAAATCGCCACTCCATTCTCCGGGCGGGCTCCCTCTGACTTCAACTACTACTTCAAAATAAAATCGCCACTCCATTCTCCGGGCGGGCTCCCCGACTTCAACTACAACTTCAAAATTAAATCGCCACTCCATTCTCCAGGCGGGCTCCCTGACTTCAACTACTACTCACTGATTTCATCCTATCTCGATTACCTTCCTTTGCCTTTTGTACCATATCCTTGTTCCTGCATTACCTCTCGGACCACCTTCTCTTCTGAATTATCCTGTCTTGGAATTGCTTTCCCCTAGGTCGTGTTACTTTTCTTCTGGCTGCTGGGGATATTTTTGGAACTGTTTACTCGCCTGCTGGGGGTGATGCTGCTGAGGAAGTATTCTTTGTTTCCTTCACCCCTCATTCTCTTCCTTCTTCTCATACCTCCTCTGTGACTCACGCTTTTTGCCTCCTCGAACAAATTATGGGATGTAATACTGCTAGGGGAATCTCGAAGCCATTGTTTTATTTTCCCCACAACTGCTGGGGGTGATACCAAGCTCAAATATTACCCCGTCGTGTCGTCTGGCCCTTTCTCAAAACTATTCTGCTCGGAGCTGGTACTTCCCGAAATCTTGTGTTGCTTTCTACCCTTATCCTTTGAGTCTTGCTTTCCAGAAAATTTTCGCAATAGGAGAAAATTTTCTGCCCCAGTTTGATAAACTTCTGGACGGTATGCTTTTCTGCCAACGGACCCTTTTTCCTACTTTTAAATCAAAGAAAAATTGTTAGTTTCAAAATGCGGTGAGTGGTCGTGCCATTCTTGTTGGGGCCATTTTCTTTTCTCTTTCAGCTGCTTGGCCTCTCTCGAACTTTGAGGGCGACGTTGACGCTTGCTGGGGACGATGCTCTTTCCACGAACGACCTCTCATCTTTCCTTTTATTCCAATCTTTGGTTTGATCCGACTCTTTTAGCCGGTGATCTGTTGCGTGAAATCATCTTTCGGACATGCCACGTGTGTCCATCATACTCCATAATTCTTGCGAACCTTCCACTCAGGCCTGTCATCCCAATCTTACTATCGTAACGACTTCTGTCTTATTGTCTCGTTCCATGCCTATTCACTTTCAATATATTGCTTTGGGAGACTTGGTAGTAAGCTTTGAAAAATCAATTTTCGAAAACGAAAGAAAAGAAAAGAACACTGACCGCAAATGACAAAAGAAGAGAAAAACTTTTCTGAACTCAAAAATAGGAACACTTATCTGAATGTGTGCCTGATCCAATGGTTATGCCGCGCCTTTGAGATTAAACTACCCAGTCTATTCATATCAATCACTTTCTGATACCGCGTTCTGCTAGAGGTAAACGGATGTCCAAACCTTGTCTCATGCAGACATCTTGTAACCATCTCGTCCTGTCACCTCACAGTGCCCTTCAAAGGGTTTTCACTAGTGAGATTCTCTCATTTCTCTCTATCTCCCGTCGCCTTAAGGCGCCCGTAAAGGTTTTCACCGTAAGACTCTCTCATTTTATATCTCTCAATTTCCTTCGCCTTAAGGTGCCCTCGAGGGTTTTCACCGTTAAGACTCTCTCATTTACGCTTTCTTTCCCTGCGGCGGGGTATCACCCCTGAGATTCCTTCTAGAGCGTTATCCCCTTTCGGCTTGTGCATCCTGGATTCAATCGAGGGTCGGGATGTCACTCTTGGCTTTCGTTCACATGACTTGGCACTTCTCAAATACTGATCGAGAGGTCTTTCTGGTTCTTAATATGGTTTCTGCGCGTGAGGCCGAAGAAAGGGGTTTAGCCTCAACGGTTAGCTTATTACAACTTTCGGAATCCACACTATCTTTCCAACGAAACAATGACTTCTGCCCCAGTTTTGTTGCTTGGGGGATTTTTTGATTTTTTATTTTATTATGACCGAGCCGTGTGGCGCCTACGTATCCTTCTTGAGGAATCGGGTCGAACGTAGTTCACTTTTTCTTGTATTACTTCTTTGTTTCTTTTCTATTCTGTTACACATCTTCCTTGATGATTCCGAAAGAGGGTATATGAAAGAATAATTAAGGCTCAAATGGGGAAACAAAGGTTAAAGTGTTTGGGTAGTAGAAAAATTGCCTCTGTCATTTCATTCTCGAAAAATGCCAAATACACACAAACGAAACCAAACGTTGACAAACGCATTAAAGAATTACACATAATATCTCTTGACTGCATCGGAATTGATAGACATATCGGTGCATCTTCCCTCAACATCAGTCAGACATAGAGCGCCGTTGGATAATACTCTAGTCACCACAAACGGTCCCTGCCAATTTGGAGCGAACTTGCCTTTCGCTTCGGCCTGATGTGGTAGAACTCTCCTCAGCACATGCTGTCCCACTTCAAATTTCCTGGGACGTACCTTCTTGTTATATGCTCTCGCCATTCTCTTTTGATACAATTGGCCGTGACATACTACTGCTGTCAATCTCTTTTCATCGATCAAGCTCAATTGCTCTAATCGGGTTTTGACCCACTCGTCGTCATCAATCTCGACTTCGGCGACAATTCGGAGGGATGGGATTTCAACTTCTGCTGGTATTACTGCTTCAGTCCCGTACACCAACAAGTAAGGAGTTGCACCTACCGAAGTCCGGACGGTAGTGCGATAACCCAACAGCGCAAATGGTAACTTTTCATGCCACTGCCTAGACCCTTCTACCATCTTCCTCAATATCTTCTTTATGTTCTTGTTGGCTGCCTCGACCGCACCGTTTGCTTTTGGGCGATATGGTGTGGAATTTCGGTGTGTAATCTTGAACTGTTGACATACCTCTTTCATCAATCCACTGTTAAGATTTGCACCGTTATCCGTAATGATCATCTTTGGAATTCCAAACCTACAAATGATGTGGGAGTGTACGAAGTCCACTACCGCCTTCTTGGTCACTGATTTGAATGTTTTGGCCTCCACCCACTTGGTAAAATAATCAATCGTGACCAGAATGAACCTATGACCATTGGAAGCTGCGGGCTCAATAGGTCCAATAAGATCCATACCCCACGCGACAAACGGCCATGGTGCTGACATTGTATGCAATTCAGTCGGCGGAGAATGAATCAAATCTCCGTGTATCTGACACCGATGGCATCTTCGCACGAAACTTATACAATCCCGCTCCATAGTGAGCCAATAATATCCTGCTCGAAGAATCTTCTTTGCCAATACGTATCCGCTCATGTGTGGTCCGCAAACTCCCGAGTGTATATCTGTCATCACTGTTGTGGCTTGACTTGCATCTATACATCTCAACAATCCCAAATCTGGGGTTCTTTTGTACAGCATCCCTCCACTAAGGAAAAATCCGTTTGCCAATCGCCGAATAGCTCGCTTTTGGTCTCCGGTTGCTTGCTCTGGGTATACTCCTAACCTGAGGTATTCCTTGACATCATGAAACCACGGCTCACCGTCCACCTCTTCCTCTATCACATTACAATAAGCATGTTGATTCCGGATCTGGATATGTAATGGATCGACACGAACCTTGTCCGGGTGATGTAGCATTGACGCTAAAGTAGCCAACGCGTCGGCAACCTCATTATGCATCCTTGGGATGTGTCTGAATTCTACTGATCGAAAGCGCTTGGTCAGATCATGCAAGCACTGACGATACGGGATAAGCTTTAAATCTTTGGTTTCCCATTCTCCCTGAATCTGATGTACCAGAAGATCCGAATCCCCCAAGACCAAGACGTCCTGTACATCCATGTCCACCGCTAATCGCAACCCCAAGATACATGCCTCGTACTCAGCCATATTATTGGTACAGTGAAAACGCAGTTGAGCAGTAACAGGATAATGATGTCCTGTTTCAGATATAAGCACAGCCCCTACTCCGACTCCTTTTGCGTTCGCCGCTCCGTCGAAGAAGAGCTTCCACCCCGGATCCTTGGTCAGTTCTAACCCTTCAATTTGCAATACTTCTTCATCTGGAAAATACGTCCTCAAAGGTTCGTATTCGTCATCAACGGGATTCTCGGCTAAGTGATCGGCCAGGGCTTGAGCTTTCATAGCCGTCCTTGTCACGTATATGATGTCGAATTCCGTAAGTAATATTTGCCATTTTGCTAACCTCCCTGTAGGCATAGGTTTCTGGAAAATATACTTCAACGGATCCAAACGCGAAATGAGGTAAGTGGTGTAAGAAGATAAATAGTGTTTCAGCTTTTGGGCTACCCAAGTCAGAGCGCAACATGTCTTTTCTAGATGAGTGTACTTGACCTCGTGGACTGTGAATTTCTTACTGAGGTAGTAAATGGCCCGTTCCTTCCTGCCAGTAAGATCATGCTGCCCCAGTACGCAGCCAAACGAATTCTCCAAGACCGTCAGATAAAGAATCAGGGGTCTACCTGGCTCAGGCGGAACTAGTACGGGTGGATTTGACAGATACCCTTTGATCCGGTCAAACGCTTCCTGACATTCTGCCGTCCATTCTATCGCGGCGTCTTTCTTCAATAGGCGGAATATGGGTTCACGAGTTGCCGTAAGCTGGGCAATAAACCTACTGATGTAATTCAACCTTCCCAACAGACTCATTACCTCTGTTTTATTCTTCGGCGGGGGTAACTCCTGAATGGACTTGATTTTGGATGGGTCCAACTCAATGCCCCGTCGGCTGACGATGAATCCTAGCAGCTTTCCTGATGGAACTCCGAATGCGCATTTGGCCGGATTAAGCTTGATGTCGTACCTTCGGAGTCTTTGAAAGAACTTCCTGAGGTCAGCAACATGGTCTTCTCGACGCCTAGATTTTATGATCACATCATCCACGTACACCTCAATTTCCTTGTGTATCATGTCATGGAATACCGTAGTCATCGCCCTCATATATGTTGCCCCTGCATTCTTCAAACCAAACGGCATCACTCGGTAGCAATAAGTCCCCCATGGTGTGATAAAAGCCGTCTTTTCTGCGTCCTCTTCATCCATCAAAATCTGATGATATCCCGCATAACAGTCCACAAAGGATCCGATTTCGCGTCCGGCGCAATTATCAATCAGGATATGGATATTGGGAAGCGGGAAATTATCCTTAGGACTCGCCTTGTTGAGGTTGCGATAGTCCACACATACTCTGATCTTTCCGTCTTTCTTTGGCACCGGTACTACATTAGCCAACCATTCAGGGTATCGGGTGACGCGAATGACTTTCGCCTGCAACTGCTTGGTTACTTCCTCTTTGATCTTTACACTCATCTCCGTCTTGAATTTCCGCAGTTTTTGCTTGACGGGAGGATATGCCGGATCAGTGGGTAATTTATGAACCACTAGATCAGTGCTGAGTCCCGGCATGTCGTCGTACGACCATGCGAAAATGTCTTTAAACTCCATGAGTGTTTTGATCAACTCTTCTCTCAAATTGGGTTCAATATGGACACTTATCCGGGTTTCTTTGACGTCATCCGCATTCCCTAGATTAACGGCCTCGGTATCATTTAAATTCGGTTTGGGTTTTTCCTCGAAGTGACTTAATTCTTCACCGATTTCTTCTACGGCTTCATCATCGCCGTACTCCGACTCACTCTCGTCACTTCTTATTTCATGCGTTATTATTTCGAAACCCGATTGACTTTCTAGACTGGGTTGATTAATCTTTAAGCACGCCATATCATTAAGATCAGTTTGAAAGAAGGCTGTTCAGAAAAGTAAAAAGAAGGAAAAATAAACAAAATTAGACACGAAGGGAATCAAATTTCATTAAATGGGAACTGTACAAGGGAAAACAAACTGCAAATTTAAATCAAAAATGAACTAAAAACAACTGGATTTTACTCCGGGGACAAACCCCCAACACAAAATTTCGAAAGAAAAACAATCCAAGACAAACTACCAAGACTCCTTCCGGACAGGGAGAGGAGTAGCCTTCCAATTATTCAGTTTTGCTTTTGGTCCCACAAACTGTATCTCGGCATGGCTGGATCCTTCACCATCCTCGAGCATACATACATCTGTGAATAGGTCCTCGAACTTCCTGAAGAACTCTTCGTCTGGCCTGATCGTAGGACCGGGAGTCTTTGTCGTTGGATGTCCTCTTGCTCCGGACCTGACAAAAGATTGGGAAAGGCGTGGAACAGGCTTTGGGAGCACCCATGTCTTCCGCTTACTCCTCTTTGCTCGCCGGATGTCCTCTGAGGTTGGCTGGAATCCCAAGCCGAAGGTTCCCAAGTTTTCGACCACCGATACCGGTTGTATGATTCCTTGCAGAGATGCACCTAGACCTTTACCGGGTATGAAACCGTGTCGCAACATTTCATGAGCCACCATGATATCTGCAGTAATTGTCTTGTCATCGGGAATGCATTCCCCTTCTGGAACTCGGTTGGCGGACACCACATCACAGACCTGATATACCCACGGCCCAACATCTTCTTCTGTTTCAACAAAGGGGATGATGGTGCCTGATTGTGGATCGTTCTCTCCATGGACGACGATCTCTTGTTGGTCCCACTCAAACTTGACGAGTTGGTGTAAGCTGGATGGAACTGCTCTTGCGGCATGGATCCATGGTCGCCCTATTAGGAGGTTATATGACACCACCATGTCCAGCACCTGGAATTCCATGGTGAACTCCACTGGCCCAATTGTCAAGACTAGCACTATGTCACCAACCGACGCTTTGCCTCCTCCGTCGAACCCTCGAACACATACGTTGTTCTTGCGTACCCTGCCGATGTCTACTTTCAATTTGCCCAGTGTAGAGAGAGGACAAATGTTAGCACTGGACCCATTATCGACCAGGACTTTGGTAACCACCGCCTCCTCGCACTTCACCGTAAGATATAAAGCCTTGTTGTGCTCGGTGCCTTCCTCAGGCAACTCATCATCGGTGAAGGTGATCCGATTTGCTTCGAAGATCCTATTGGTGATCTTCTCCAAATGGCTCACCGAGATTTTATCCGGTACATGTGCCTCATTCAGGACTTTCATCAATGCTTGCCGATGTTCTTCAGAATGTATCAGCAAGGATAGCAATGATATTTGCGCCGGAGTCTTCTTCAACTGCTCTAAGACAGAGTAGTCATGCAGCTTCATCTTTTTCAAGAATTCTTCCGCCTCTTCATCAGTGACCGGCTTTTTCAATACTGCCGGAGTGGTCTTCCTCAATTCCGCAGGGGCAAAACATCTCCCCGAGCGGGTCAACCCTTGGGCTTCACAAACTTCCTCTTTCACTTCCTTTCCTTTGTAGGTCGTTGTAATCCGAGCATAATTCCATGGAACAGCCCGGCTATCGGTTATTGGCAACTGTGTTGCTGGCTGGATGATGAAAGGATCCATTCGAACGCCTGCTACTGTCAAGATGGGCTTGATTGATGCCCCTGGTACAACTATCTTGGCTTCTCCCGGCTTCACCGGTACTTCGTTCACACTTCCCTTTCCTGTTTCCGACCCTCCTGGTATGTCCTTCTTGCAACTGGGTGACTCATCAAAGCTTGGCCCTTCTCTCGTTCCTACCCCGCTAGACTTAATCATCATTACAGTCTGAGGGGCTTTCTCATTTCCTTCCTCCGCCCGTACCAACTCGATCATATTGGTCTCATGATGAGCCGGAAGCGGGTTTTGGTTGATGTTGGGCTCTGTTGGAGTCTGGACCTCAATCCTGCGAGTGTCGATGAGCTCCTGGATGGCCGTCTTCAACCTCCAACACTTTTCTGTATCGTGTCCCGGACATCCCGAGCAGTAGGCACAATTTACTGAATGGTCCAGGTTCTTCGGGAGAGGGTTTGGCAGCTTAGCTTCAACCGGATTCAGCAACCCCACTTGCTTTAACCGGTGGAACAGACTAGTGTAAGATTCTCCCAAGGGAGTGAAATTCTTCGGCCTTGGCGCCCTGTCGCCCCTGAATGCCTGGTTTGGACGAAAATTCGCGCCCGAGGGATTTCTGTAAGCTCTTGGGGGTGGATGATTGTTCTGCGGGTTTGGTGCACGCCACGGTGCATGAACGGGAGGTGCAGAATAGGACTGTGCATGGTGGACAGTAAAATGGGGATCGGGTGCGGGATAGTAATGTTGCGGGTGGTTATATGGGTTGTGGGAGTAATTTTGGTGGTGAGGTTGGGGTGGGCTATATTGGGGTGCGGGGCCTCTATTTCTGAACCATGCCCCGGACTCGACGGCCGCAACTTCCTCCCTCCTCTTTTTCCCCAGTACTCCTCCAGTACCACTTTGGATAGCCTGAGTGGTGGCTTTCAGTGCTGAGTAACTCATGATTTTGTTGGCCTTCAAACCTTCCTCGATCATACCCCCCATTTTTATCACCTCAGTGAATGATTTGCCTACGGACGTTACCAGATGTCCGAAATAGGTAGGCTCTAATGTCTGCAAGAAGTAATCCACCATTTCGCTTTCTCTCATCGGCGGATCTACCCTGGCTGCCTGTTCCCTCCAACGGAAACCAAATTCCCTGAAGCTTTCAGCGGGCTTCTTCTCTAATTTTAGCAATGATAGGCGGTCGGGGATTATTTCGAGATTATACTGGAACTGGCCGATAAAAGCTTGAGCCAAATCGTCCCACGTAAACCATCTACTGGGATCCTGTCTAGTGTACCACTCCAGCGCAGATCCTCCCAGACTCTGACCGAAGTAAGCTATCAGAAGCTCGTCCCGTCCTCCGGCCCCTCTCATTTTACTGCAAAACCCTCGCAGGTGGGCCACCGGGTCACCATGCCCCTCGTATAGGTCGAATTTGGGCATTTTAAATCCTGCTGGCAACTGGACGTCCGGAAATGGACACAGATCCTTATAGGCGACGCTGACCTGGTTGCCTAAACCGTGCATGTTCCTGAAGGACTGCTCCAGGCTTTTAACTTTTCTGACAACTTCCTCGTGTTCCGAACTTTGGAAGTGCTTTTCCGGTTCTGCCGGATTATCCCAGTGAGGTGTATGTGATTGTGGTTCAGGAGCCCTGAAAGTAGGCTCTGGAGGATAGTAAGAGTTGTCATGGATCTGAACATATGGCTCGCTGGCCGGCCTTTGCAGAGGAGCAGGTGGAGGCGCCACAAAAACAGGGGGGGCTGGAGGAGGATTTGGTTTGGTTGGTGGAATGTGGGTGGCATATGGATTTTCCCCCTGAAAGTATGGATAGCTCGGGGCGCTTGTTGAAGGATCGATGGGCGGATGTTCCGGAGCTGAGGCGAGAGTAGGGCGGTTTGGTGAAGACTGTTCCCTGGCCCAGGCCAGGTGCATCTCCGTTATCTGTTGTTTTAACCGGTCTACCTCTTCTTTCATGATTTGTAGCTCGGATTTTTCTTCCTCGAGACTCTTGCCAGGAACTCGACATGCTTACTGTAACTGGTCCTTTGGATCTAGTACGGTAGTGATGGCTGGCCAGTATATTCTGTCAAACCAACTGCTAAACTTTCTGGAAATGCAACAAACTTGTTAGTTCACCGAGTTTGACAGATATGTTATAGCACGTTGGATGCAATGCACCTAACCAAATAACCCTTTCTACATGTACTCTTAACATGCGTCATTCCGGCCCTTTTTCTTTTTCTTTTTCTTTTTCTTTTTTCTTCCTTTTTTTTTCTTTTTCGACTATCTTTGCAAGCCTTATTGTTATTTAACCTTTGGATTCTTTTCCTTTCTTTTTAGTGGTGGTCGAATCTTATGTGGATTGCCTACGTATCACGTTCTCGCGTGAATCAGACCGAGCGTAGTTCTGTTAACAGGATTGTGGCAAAATTCAGTAGCTTTTATATCAAATAAAACCTCAAAGTTACAAAATAGGTCTTACAACATAAAAGGAAGGCTTGACTTGAAAACGTAAAATAACATGCCAACTGGCTTGACCCAATATTTCAAAAATACATTTCCAATCAAAAGTCTACTGCTCTAAAATTCCTGGGGGCCCGCGAGGCATCATTCGGCCTTGCCGCGGGCTTGGGTGTGAGGTCCTTGTGTAGTCCCCTTAACTCTTCCATGATCCGATGAACATAGCCCATAATTGAAGCGAAAAGGTCGGTGCGGGGCATTTGTTCACAAGCTAGGCACTTCATGGTGACATAGTGCCCGATTTCTCCAATTCTGTCCTTGATCATGTCCCTTTCTCCGAGTAGCCGCTCTATCTGCTGGTTTTTCGCTCCTAACCTTTGAGCGTTGTTGGTGACTTGGTCTAGGAGCCTGTCTATTTGTTCTTGCAGTCGAGCCATCAGATTGTGGCAACGGTCGAGGTCCGCTCTGGCATCTTGGGCTTGCTTGAAAACCCGCTCTCTGAGGACAACATTTGCTTCCCTTAAACTAGTGATGATCTCAGTGTAATCCTCTTCCACCCGTTGTAGGTGAAGTGCATGTTGATGTGCCTCTTTTCTCCAGCTAGCTCGGATCCTCATTGTTTGGGCTTTAGACTCTTCCAATTCTCTTTGGACATCGGCAACTTGGCTTTTCAAACCCTTTATCAATTTTTCGTCTGCCCGACTCCTCAACTGTCTGTCAGCATCCCTTTTCATTTGCTGGATTTGAGCTCTCAGAAAGTCATTTTCTTGTGCCAACTTCTTTTTATCTCCTTCGTTGGCGGCGGTTTGCACATCCATTTCAAATTGGAGCTCTTGGGTCCGTTGTTCTATCTTGCTGATCTTTGTTCTATAAGCTTCTTCTCTAGCCAACCAGTCCCATTGTTCTCGTGACGCTCCAGCAAACTCCCTGAGGTGAGGCCTTTTTGCGGGCCTTTGATGCTCCAGATCTCTACTATACCATGCGGGATATTCCGACGATACTTCGCCCCGGGCTCGATCTCGCACCCGAGTGTCTATTTTTAATGTCTGACACTCACTCCAAATCTTTCGGACCAGTGCTTCAAGGAACTGTCCTCCTGGTCCAATTTCAACTACATGCGGGCTGAGGTCTTCTTCTTTTGGGATTATTTGGCATCGTCCCAACTGTCTCAATACTCGACCTGGTGCGTATGGCTAGGATGCTGTTGAGGCCCATTAGCAATAAATACGATTCTGCGGCTGATGCATATATGACTTCTTCCACGGGTAGCCAACCAAACGTCCATTCTATTCCGCTGGCTGTAGTTGAACGCAAAAGTCGTATCCATCCGCCGAACCCCTCTGGCAACTCATGTCCCTCGACCCTCGCAGGAAATTCTTCTATACAAGTTTTCTTCGGTGAGCTATACCTCATAAATTGCGGATGACGACATAAGTGATCGATCATCCACATTTGGAGCAATACATTGCAAGCTTCAAAGAAAGTCCCTCCGGCTTTGCAGATGGTGAGTGCACGAGAGATATCCGATATTATCATGGGAGCCAAAGTATTGTTGTTCTGTTTCATCAAAGTGCTGACGACCCCTGCCACTTGTATGTTGATATTCCCATCTTTTCTAGGAAATATCAATGAACCTAGGAAAGCTATCATGAAGGCGATGCGTCTATGCTCCTCCCATTTTACCCGATTGTCTCCGCTGCAGATTTTGCTTCTGTGTTTGTTAAAGCCCCCATAATGACCATATCTGTCATATAGAAATGCCAAAGTGCAGAACCCTTCTGATAAGTCTGGGTTGTGTACAGTTCTGCGGATCTTTACCGTATCCAAAAACCGATGTACTGTCACTACCCTTGGTGCAATAAGGTATTGATCCCTCATAGGGACTTTTGGTCTTCCGACATATCCGGCTACCTCTTCCAGTGTTGGTGTGAGTTCAAAGTCTGAAAAGTGGAACACATTGTGTGCCGGATCCCAGAATGAGATCAAAGCTCGTATGATGTCTCCTCTCGGGGGGATATTTAGCAGCCCCACTAGATCTCCCAAGTACAGCTTAACGGCATCTTGTCCTTGCTCGCCCAAGTCGCTCCACCACCTATGCAAACTTAAGGGGACCTTGTTTATGATAGCTTCGGTTGTATTCTGACTCGTGCTCATTCTGCACATTTATTTAAGATAATTCTTAGATGAAAGCGAAATTTTTATTTGCCCCAAAACTATCTTTTCTGAAAAACGAAACGGGCCCCAGGAATTGACTGGTCAAAAAAATGGTCGTTAAGGCAAAATTAAATATCTTGGCGTTCCGCAATTAAAACTTATTTTGAAATATATGGGAGTTGGACCCGTTTAAAGGTTGCCTACGTATCTCACACTCGGTGAGAATCAAACTCGCGTAGTTCGGTCCGTCAAAACAACTATCTTTCCTTTATTGATTGTCAAAGAAAACACATTTTGTCAAAAAACCATTTTGTTGGCAAAGTCAACCTTCTGCCGTCTTTTATTGGCAAACTAAATTTGTTGACTTGTTGGTAAAACGTATTTTTGTATCTTTCTGAAAGATATTTACTTCCCCATACTATTTCCTTTTGTGTTTTTCTTTTTCCGTTTTTCTTCGGTATTTAAAGGAACCCGGTCAGCATGTCAGTCTAAATAAATGCTCACAACAAATATGATATGGCAAGATGGTCTTTTCCTTTCAGGTTACCTGTCCTAGACGGACCCAACCCCTGTGTTGAGTCCCCTAAATCGGAGATGATGCAAATAAACGTCCTGAATCTAGGCTCAATATCCTGATGCTTTTCAATGGTACTAGACCGTGTACCCGAGCGGACGACTCGGATTTGAGGAGGGAGCTACGTACCGGGGACCCGCGGGATCGTCCGGCTTTGTAACTTATCCTGCCTCTTTTCTTACTTTGGTATTGACACTAACAGAAAGGGGAGTCTCAACCAGTAAGCACATCCCCGGGGTAAGAAGAGATGGGTTTTCGGCACAGTTTTATATACAGTTCACGCGATATCAAAGCGGTAAACATGTAGCAGTTTGTATACACAGTGCAACTAATATTAAAGCGGTAGACATGTAGCACATTAATTAAACATGTAATAAAATCAGATATAGACAAAACAACAATTTAAATGAGCTCGAGTTCTTAGACCCCGAACCGAAGTTCGAGGTCATTATCCCCAGCAGAGTCGCCAGAGCTGTCACACCTCCTTTTTACGCACCCGCGAGGGCGCAAGGGAGTTTTTCCAATTAAAGGACAATCGAAACGGGATTTGTTTATTTAACTTAGAGTCGCCACTTGGGAAAATAATGGTGTCCCAAGTCACCGGTTTAACCCCGAACCGAGGAAATTTATGACTTTGTATTACAGTCTGTGTACCAGAAATCCGGATAAGAAATTCTATTAACCCGGGAGAAGGTGTTAGGCACTCCCGAGTTCCGTGGTTTCAGCACGGTCGCTCAATTGCGATTTTTGTTTCTATCTGATTCTTTTATATATATTTTAACTATGTGCTTGCAATGTTCCGCCTTTAATTTTAAGAAGAATTGCGACGTCACGAAAACACATTTCGAGTCACACCGCAACCAGTACGCCTGTGACTTTAATGTGTTTCAGTTTCGCCGAGAGTAAGATTTGGGTCACATAAATGCGCACCCGTATTTAGGGAAGTGATCTATTTACAAGTCGTGCCTAAAGAGTCTATCGTCTTATTAGTTTTTTGGAATGCCGTGAAATTTGCTAAACAACATATCCTGTAATCTAAATATGTTCAATATATATATACACTTAGGAGAACCCCGTGATTGTGTATTTTAGTATGGCAAGGCTCGCCTCACTTCTATTAAAGGCCAAGACTAAATACGACTACAATCTTTCTATTTAAATTTTTTCTTTTTTTCTAAAAGGGATAATTAATAGGCATGTATAAATTCAAAGCCCCAAACTCAATACCAATCATGCTCAAGCTTTTAAGCTACCAAAATTCAATCCCAGACCCTTTGAATTTTACCACATATTGACTACTGGAGTATACATATAAATCGAACTAGATGGGGGCTATCACAAACACAGCTCAAGTACATATTCATTAGATTTGAGGACGGCTATTACTACTACATGGATGTGCTGGTGAATTAACAGAGTTATACTATAATACCTAATCGGATTTGCAATTGATTAGTACTCATGTTGAATTTCATGTTGAATTGAGAGGACACTAAGGAAATAAAACAAATCTCAGCAACTAAAGTATGCTTGAATTAACTTGTTGATTTTGTTAACATAATTCACATCACGACTGCCACTTGCCCAGTGATAATGATACAAACATATTAGCTCAAATGATATGGTTATATACAATTATAGATCTCAACAACTACTACAAGCTGGAAATCTAAGGTAACAGTCTAAGTCATTTTAAAAGTCCTAATTACAGTCCATAAGTGATAATACTGATCAACCAATTGAATCACACATTACAATATTCAGCCACACAATCACAACAAAATAATTTAGACATAACGAAACAGCAGATCCAGAATGGAGAATTGACTTCAACTTTTATTTCATGTTGTTGACAAGAGATGATACATCGAAGAAGCTGAATTGTGTACCTGGGATAAGAAAAGGAACAAATAGATGAATGAAGAGCAGTAGTCTCAGCAGTAACACAAGACCAGTGGCAGTTACAGCCACAGTAGCACAGCAACAACAACAACAGAAGAACAACAGTAACCAGTGGCCAGTCAACAATCCCAACAGCAGGATCAACAACAAATAGTGGCAGTTAACCAACAGTAGCACAGCAGCAGCACTGGACTAGCAGCAACACTCAATACACACGACCAACAACAACAAACAATGGACCAACAGCAGCAACACAATAACCCAAGCCAGCAACAAACTCAACACAGCAGCAAACAAACACTCAACACAGCAGGAGCAGGCAGCATGAGACCAGCAACACCAACACAAGAACAACAGGCAACCAAATGACCAAACACTCAGCCACTCCCAACTAAAACACACGAAAAACAGTAACCAAAAGCCAATGAAACAGTCTTTCAGTCTATACTTCCCAGCTCTCTCTATCTATATTCTTGTATGTGTGTATTGTGAACCCTTACTGTGTGTATCCCCATCCAGAGTGTTTTTTTTTCTGTATTTATAGCTAAAAACAGACCTTTTATCACTTGAAACACTTAAACTAATCCCCTCCCCCATCCTTTGCCCATGTTATTCTCTTTTACCTCCACTACTACATGTCTAGGCATGGGTTTGTCACTTAAAAATCAGTAGCAGGGGACAACTGGTGGGCTGCTCTGCTGTGGCAGTAAATCCCACTGATCAGTCTCATGTGCAGGACATTAGCAGTATTTAAAAATACTAACACATAACTTCCTAGTCAGCTAATTCCAAACCTCATTTCAGTTTCAAATAACTTCCTAATTTAACAACAGAATCAAAAATTACTAAGTAGAACATTTCAATTCAAGCATTTAGCTTGGTAATGACTCCGGATCAAATCACCAATCTTAATCAACATCCAGTGTTCTAACGGGAAAATTCGTATAACTAAGCGACGACATTCAATTAATTACAACACATAACATGGATAACCAATTAGTCGGCAAAACAGTGATTCTGCAAATCTCGGCTAAATTAAAGAATTTGCGAAACTAACTACTCGACGACATTTGTTGAATCAATCACAACATATAATCACATAAATAACAACAAGCAATGTTGAATCAGCGATTCGAAATGCTCAGGCAAACATACTAACTTTAACTCCAAGTTAAGCAGAAAAGGGAAGAAAAATGGAGACGAGGTAATGAGATTGAAATAGACTAATAGATAAAAAAAAATGAGAGAAAGAGAACTTGGAACCGATACCCGGAGAAATCATGGCGGCTCAATATGTGAAATGCCTTTCGCCTATCTTTCATTGTATTTTGGATTTGAAACGGAATTTAACCGTGTGTTTTCAATCGTGAGAACACACGACTAAATTCCAATTCGAACCAAATTGCTCTTCATGCCTTAACCGTATGAAGTAAAATCCTAGGTCTTTTGTGCTTCGGCGGTCGGCGAGTTGGGGTAATGTTTGACACGAAATGGAGGTAGTGGTGGTGTGAGGGAAGCCTAGTGGTGGTGGGAGATGGTTTTGGCGTCAAACAGAGGCGGCTAGGGTTCCGCTCGATTCTTCGATTGGAGATTCGAGCCGATTGGTAGGGATTCGAAACTAGATGTTCTGGGGGTTGGAATGGAGAGGTTATGGGGATTTGATGGTGTAATTTTGGAGTTGTTTGGTGGCTGACCGCCGCCGTGGGCGATTTCCGGCGAGCGGTCAGCAGTGGCGTGGGGCGGCGATTTTGAGAGAAGGGAAATAGGATTTTTAGGGTTTGGGGGGAAATGGAGGGGTGTAACGGGTTTGGGGGGGGTCTTTGATAATTTAAAATATAGTGATTAATCTCAACCGTTGGATTGTTACATCCAACGGCTAAGATTAATGGGGTGATGGATCCGGGTTAATTGGATGGGTCTGGTTTTGGGCTGGGATGTTGGGCTGGCTGGGTAGGGACGATTGGGCCAAAGAATTTTCGGGTTATTGGCCCAATTCTCTCATTTCTTTTCCCTTACTCTTCTTATTATATTTTTTTTTTTGTATTTTGTATTTATTCTACTTTGTAATTATTATTAAGCACTAATTAAAAACTAAACTAATCACCTCTTTTGACAATTTTTTAATTTAAAAGTCAACTAATGTTTTGATTATTTTTTTTGTTAGAAAAAGAATTAATTTCCTAAAGATGCAAATTTTTGTATTTTCATTTATCACACGCAAATAACATGCACAAAATTCACACAACATTTAAAAACTAAGGAAAAATCATTTATTTTGAATTTTATAGGAATAACTCAATGTGTAAGGTAAAAATCACGTGCTCACAGCTGGTAGCCATTTTGGGTCGATAGGTTCATAAGTTGAGGTCCAAAGATATAGCTTCAGTGAAAGTGCAGTGGAGAGGTCGTCCCGTAGAGGAAGAAACTTGGGAGACCGAACAGGAGATGCGGAGCAGATATCCACACTTATTTGAGACTCCAGGTATGTTTCTCAACACGCTCACGGGCGAGCGTTTGTTTAAGTTAGGGAGAATGTAACGATCCGACCCGTCGTTACGGGAGTTACCATCCCGTTTTCTTCATTTTATACTTTAATATGCTAATTTATACGTGTTTGGAGAGTTAGAAGCAAATCAGATGGAATTTAGATAGAAATGGAGCAATAAACCTCTTTATGAGAAGAATAGTTTGGAAAAGACAACCAAATGTTGACCGATGAGTTAGAAAACTCGAAATGGATTTCTAATGAATCGACTAGTTTTGGGGGATGATCTATGACCTAGGAGAGCAATCGGAATCGAATTCGGAGGTCCGGTATAGATTTAGGCTTGAATTGGCTAAGGTTGAATTTTGGCGAATTCCGGATGGTAGGTGAGATTTTTTATCCGGGGCTCGGAATGCAATTACGAGAGTTGCAGTAGCTTCGTTAGGTGATTTTGGATATGTCTGCAAATTTTCAGGTCATTCGGACATCGTTTGGTCGGGTTTTTGATAGAATCTAGGTTTCAAAAGTTTGATTGAATCTTAGGCTTGAACCGACCTTAATTTGATGATTCGTGTGTTGGAGGGTGTGTTTTTATGATTGGAACAAGTTTGTGAGATAAATTAGAGTGGATTCGTAATTTTGGTTGAGGTCCCGGGGCCCTCAGGGTGTTTTCAGAGGGTCTATCCGATAAATTTTTGGAGTTTTGGATTGCTGGTATGAGTTGCAGCAGGAGTTTCGCTTCTGCGGACAGGGAACCGCAGAAGCGGCTCCGCAGAAGGGTGGGAAATCTCACAAAAGCGAGTGAAGGCTGGTCAAGAGACTTCCGCAGAAGCGGACGGCTAGCCGCAGGAGCGGTCTCGCAGGTGCGAGTCCTGGGCCGCAGAAGCGGTCCTGGCCCCTTAATGAAAAGTCGCAGAAGAGACATAAATTTTGCAAAAGCGGTCTCTCCTAATCGAGTAAATTTCCGCAGAAGCGAAAGTCGTCAGTGATTTAATGAAACAGTGTATCGAAATTTCAGAATTCAAAAAACACACTTTTGACTTCGGGGAGAGGCGAATTGCGAGGGTTTTCAAGGGGAATCAGTGGGAATTCATCAGGTAAGGCTTCCTAAACTCAAATTATGTTATTATAACGCAAAAACATAGATTAAACACCCCAAAAACTGAGGATATTAAGTGAAAATATGGTGGTTAGGGCTTGGAAATTTAGGAAGATAAAAGTGGAAGTTGAGGGGACAAACAGACTCCGTTTTTAATAAAATTTATATGCACGGACTCGTGGCGAGACGAGGAATCCATTAGTGTGACTTTCAAAAATTTTAGAGAAATGGACTGGGGCTCGGGTTTTACCAACTTCGTGTATTATTGTGTTTTTCAAGTAAATTTGATTGGGTTATATTTATTTGACCCATATTTATGTAATTGTTGTGGTTTTGACTAGATCGGACGCACGAGGTGGCAAATTCGAAGGGAAAAGTATCGCTGACGAGTCCACGATCGGCTAGAGGTGAGTAGTTAGTGTATATGGTAGCTTGAGGGTTTGAAACCCCGACTTAGCAAATTGTGACGCTATTACGGCGTGGCTCGCACCCCATGGCAGGTGCGGGATTGGTTATGACTGGGGATTGAGACTTGGTCCATCCTGAATATGAATAATATTATATTGGCGGTTGACACGCATACTGTGTTAGATATAATTGTGGGCGGTAGGTCATGTTTGGGGCCTTGTGCCGACCTGTAGTATCCCTAGGGGATAGATATCTATGTGATTGTTGATTGTAAAATCATGGATCTCAGTCTTGACTTGAAATCACTTATCAAATGCTAAGTCACCTGTACTTGGAAAATTAAATAAAAAATAAAGTATTTTCATTGTTAATGAACTGGAACTGGAAATAATAAACTGAACTGTTGTGTGACTCATATGCATGTTGAGGACTGAGGATGGATCGGGCTGCACGCTGCAGCAGATGATATGAATATTGCGCTTGGGCTGAAGGAGCCCCTCCGTAGTGTGTACACACCCCTAGTGAGTGCCGTCGACGTTAAACTGATCGGGCTACACGCCATAACGGTCATGTGCATTGCATTGCATTTTTATCCGTAAATTATCCGTGCTAATTGTGATTTGCTGTTGTTGCTAGTTCGTATGAGGTATCAGACTGTAGTTTAGCTTTGGTTTGTGGTATTCTGTGGATTTCCTGCTTTCAACTATTATTATATACTTTTTACTCACCGAGTACTTAGTACTCACCCCTACTCACCGCACCTTTGTGTGCAGATTCAGGTACACATGAGGGTTAGACGAGCACTCCAGCCTATATTAGAGTTTATTTGAGTTGCTGAGGTAGCTACCGACGTTCGCAGAACCTAGCTTCTCTCTTCATTTCAGTTATTACTTTATGTTCCAGACTTGAGTATTTTATTCAGTATTCTATTACTATTCAGTTTTATTTAGAGGCTCCAGACTCGTGACCACAGATCTTTTGGGAGTATTATTTTTGATATTCGCACTTCTTATTATTTATTCATGCTATTATTATTGGAGTATTTATTGACTCTTATTCTTCTTGAATTCATCCTTTTGGGACTGGTTTTCTATTTGGAAACAATTGTTGGTCTGGCTTACCTAGCTTTAGTGTTGGACGCAATCACGGCCAGTTTGGGTCGTGACATATATGGACTAAATCATGAATATAAAATTTGGTCTTAAATTAGGTAGCGGGTTCAAGCTAAAAGGTTTTGTCCTTTTGTTTGAATTTGGACTTGAATTTGAGGCCTAAATTTATATTCATAAATTCAATGACCGTTATAGACAAACAATATAAATAGAAAATTTAGTTACTTTAAGTTGGCCTTTAATAATAAAATGAGACGAGTCTCGCCAAATCAAATACATAATTGCGGGGCCCTCATCAATTACTTAATTCAAAAAGTGCTTAGTATTCGGGACGGACTATTTAGCGAATTTTACGGCCTTCCCAAAAGATAATAACACGTTAGCCTTTTTAGGCGCGATCTTAATAAAAGTACATTCCTAAACACGGGTGTGTATTTCATACAACCCAAATTCAAATCCGAAAACGTCAAATAAAGATGTGACGAAGATCCGGGTGCATTTCATGCGACGTGATCCAAAAACATATTTTTAGGCGACGTTCACTTTCGTAAAAAATAATTAAAAGCGGTTAAATAATTATGAAATTGCATTATAGGTTGAAATATGTATAAAAATTAGATTTTTAGCCATTTATAATAATTTAAGTGATCGTGCTAGAACTACGGGGTCCGGGGGTGCCTAACACCTTCTCTTGGGTCAACATAATTCCTTACACATAATTTTTGGTTCGCAGACTTCAATTGAAAAGTCGACAATTTTCATCGATTTGAGATTTAATTTAAATTGGTGACTTGGGACACCAAAAGCTAATCTTATCTCAAGTGGTGACTCTAAAAAAATAAATAAATAATCCCAATTTGAATAATGTCACTTTAATTAGAAAACTAATTGACCCCCCACAATTTACCTTCTATCACAACAAAATGCAAATTCATGAGCTCACATTAGGTCTCTGGATTAATGTTTTGGCATTTCTGGAAGTACAAAAGATCTATATGAAGCAATAACATAAATCATCACAAAGACAGTTGCTTAATTGACTGAATCACTAAATAATGGTGTTGTTACATATTAGCATTATAGCCACTATGATACTACTGAGACAAGTTTGGAAATACAAACTAAAAAGGCAAAAAAAAAACACAAGTTAACTTCTCTAATACCAAGTATATTACTACTAGCTAACTATAAAACTGTTCTAATAGCAAGTAAATTACTCTCTAACCATAAGACTGATAAATAGCTCTTATATCACCTCACTTTGAACAAAGATCATTTTACAAGTTTTGTAGCAGATGTTCGAATGGACTCAATTCTCTGAAGCCTGATCTGTTCCCTAAATTTAGCTATGAACTGATCCGCCTTCTTGTCTACATCAGTAACACTCTCAGTTGCTTTATCACTCACATTCTTGTTTGCTACCTCAAAGTAATCATCTGTGTCCTCATCACTTTCCACAGCAACCTTTTCAACAGACAACACTTTCTTCTCTTCCCCTACTAACTCCATCACTGCTGGCTTTGATACAAAATCTGACGTTTCATTCATCTGTTTATCGACAAAAGTTTGTTCAACTTCCTTATTCTTTATTCTCTCTGCCTTTCCATTTATGAAATCTTGAGCATTTCGTACTCTCGCTCTTGCAGCTCCAATGAATGGCCTAATTGTTCGAACAGAGTTCCCCTCAAATGGCACACTCTTACTACTTCTCCTCAGTTCCTTTCCAGAAGAAGCGTTGTCATCTATTATAATAGAGCTTGCTTTCAACAGAGTTGATTTTTTAAGAACAGGTGTTGGTGTTGGTGGTGGCAGTGGAGGTGGTGGCGGCGGAGAGGACTTAAGAAAACTCTTTTTTCTCACAATATTGTCAGCTATTTTGTCTTCAGATTCTGATGAAAATGGAAACTTTCTTGGAGATGAAACTTTGGATTGTGAAGGTGAAAGAGATTTTGGTGAAGTAGTTGAGATAGGCTCAGCAACAGGAGATTTCAAACTCCGAATTGGTAAAAGCAAAGGCTTTTCATCAATTCTTGAATTAATTATAGCTCTGTGTTTTTCTTGAACTACTACTGGCTTACCACTATGGTACTGATAATTACTCAAAGTATCAACTCTGTTTTCATCAGACAAACAATGGGTTTCAGCCTCATCATCAAAAAAAGATGAAACCTCAAGTAATCTAGATTTAACATTATCAAACTTTGAATTACTATGATATTCATTGTTTGACTCATCATCACTTTTTTTGCTAAATAAGCCGTAAGAAACAGCTATACCAACTAATATAAGCTGAAGAATTTCCCAACTTCCAGTATGTAGAGATTTGCTGATAATTTCAGGAGCTTCCAAAGGAAAAAGTGGAAGTACAACTAGAAATATCAGAATTAACATAGCTTTAAAGGAAAGATGATAATAAAACTTACTGCTAGAATCTGCATGGTGTGCTGGAACATTAAAGGTTAATTTCTGTTGTTTTGAGATGTAATTAGGAGTTGTAATTGTCTCTTCCATTGAAAAATTGGGTTGGGTTTTGAATCTTGTTGTAAATTGTGAAAAAGAAGATGTGAAAAAGAAGATGAGAAAATGAAGAAGAGAAATCTTAAGGACTAAGTATGGAAAAGGATAGTGATGAAAAAAAGATTTTGGGAGGAGTGACATGATTTGAAAACCATGCTTTCCCTTTCTCCTTTAACTATTCCACTCTTTTCCCATTCTTGTCATTTTTATGGTCTTAATTTCCTATTTTTGTTTTGTTTGTATTTACTATAGGACCGATTAGATTTGTATTGGCGCCAGCAAATTTTATGTCCAGAGTAAAATACTTATCAACAAAAATGACTCCATATCCAAAATACAAATTCTAAACTTTTGGTTGAAGATATAGGAATACTTATCATTCCACTATAATTTTACAAGAATTTGTTGAGTTGGTTAAAAGTTGACAATGAAGCGTATTTTACAAGTAGTTGTCGTTCTCACAAAAAGAACTTAGTACTCCATTAGCTACTACGACTCACTTAGGAAAAAGAATCATTTGTTAAAGTGCCTTTAGTTTGTAGTACCTTCATTAAGAACCAAATTAGACAAATAAATTGCATAGGTCAGAAACATGGCTTTTGAGAATTGAAGCACCTAGAACAATAAATAAATAAATCAACAAAGTTTAATTAGTTTGACGTCATTCTCACCATTCAACATGATATGGGAGCTAAAATTGGTAAATTTTTCCTGTAAGGAAAATGTTTTAATATACCCTCTACTTTGATAAATAATATTCCTCTCAACTGTTACACTATCAAATTACCGTGGACATATTCAACCTGTAATCCGTTCCACCCATTACTTAAATACTTATTTATCCGTTTTTAATAAAAAAGAGGATTATTTTTTCTTATTAGCTGGGAAAACGACGGTGAGGTGATTTAGGGTTCCTCCTACATGCATCAATTCTCTCCAGATTTTCTGTAAAATACTTTAAAGGTATAAGTTTTTTTTTTTTTTATTAAACTTGGTAGATGTTGTTTCTCCCATTTCTCCTATTTTCTTTGTTTTCCCGATATTAATCTTCTTTTATCGAAGGTGATTTAGGATTTCTGTTAACCTTTATAGTTTTAGTGTTTGTATGTGTGTTTTTCGGATATAGTGAGTCTATATAAAAGATTTAGGAGAATTTTCCTTCTCTTTCTCATTGCTATTGAGAGTCAATATATACAAGAGATTAGCACTATCCTAGGCTACAAACTAGGAAACTAATTACAAGAAATTAGCAAGAGATTAGCACTATCCTAGGCTACAAACTAGGAAACTAATTACAAGAGATTAGCACTATCCTAGGCTACAAACTAGGAAGATAATTCTTAGAGAAATTATCTCCTAAATACAAGCTATGAAT
Organism: Nicotiana noctiflora; assembly: GCA_032618575.1. Classification (NCBI taxonomy): domain Eukaryota; kingdom Viridiplantae; phylum Streptophyta; class Magnoliopsida; order Solanales; family Solanaceae; genus Nicotiana; species Nicotiana noctiflora. The sequence continues at coordinate 45,379 of JASVEL010001999.1, read as the reverse complement.
GATATAGTTAACACACCCCCACAGTCGTAGTGGGAGGGCGACGGACGCTAAGACTATCCCGAAATTTCTCAAATAAAACCCGCGGAAGACCTTTAGTGAAGATATCCGCGATCTGATATCGTGAAGGCACATGTAGTACTCGAACTTCCCCACGTGCAACCTTCTCTCGAACAAAATGAATATCCATTTCTATGTGTTTTGTTCGTTGATGTTGAACTGGATTTCTTGACAAATAAATAGCACTAACATTGTCACAATAAACAAGAGTAGCCTTTTTAATCGGACAATGTAACTCCAAGAAAAGATTCCGAATCCAACATGACTCGGAGACAACATTCGCCACCCCACGATATTCGGCCTCCGCACTAGACTTGGACAATGTGGGTTGGCGTTTAGATGACCAAGATATCAGATTATCACCCAAGAAAACACAATAACCATACGTTGAACGTCTTGTATCAGGGCACCCACCCCAATCTGCATCAGTATATGCAACCAGAGAAGAAATAGAGGATGGATATAAATGTAGTCCAAAATCAAGAGTACCATGTACATACCGAATAATCCGTTTGAGAGCAGACATATGATCAACCCTCGGGTCATGCATATGAAGACAAACTTGCTGAACGGCATAAGAAATATCCGGCCTGGTGAATGTAAGATATTGTAGAGCCCCCGCAAGGCTCCTATACAGAGTCGGATCGTCAAAATATGCACTAGTAGTAGCGCCAACCTTCGGCTTCGTGTCAACCGAAGTCTGAGATGGTTTACACGATGACATCCCTGCACGGTCAATTATTTCCTCGGCATATTTACGCCGTGAGAGAAACAAACCACCCTTATGTCTAGTCACAGCAATACCCAAAAAATAATTCAGAGGACCAAGGTCCTTCATAGCAAACTCGGAGTTAAGACGAGCCATGATAGAACTTCGGAGAGCATCAGAAGAAGCTGTCAAAATAATATCATCAACATACAATAAAAGATAAGCCATGTCGGACCCATGACGATAGATAAATAAAGAATTATCCACATATAATCAGCAAATCGCTTGTTCCAAGCCCGGGGCGCCTGCTTAAGTCCATAAAGAGACTTACGCAAGAGACAAACATAATCCGGATAAGCCCGATCTTTGTATCCAACAGGTTGATGCATATAGACAATTTTCTGCAGCTGACCATGTAAGAAAGCATTTTTAACATCCAACTGATGAATAGACCATGCCTTTGACAAGGAAAGACTAAGAACAGTACGGATCGTAGCCGATTTGACAACAGGACTAAATGTCTCGCCACAATCGATGCCAACCTGTTGAGTTTTACCATCACCTACAAGACGGGCTTTATGCCTCTCAAAATCACCATTAGCCTTGACTTTATGAGAAAAAATCCACATAGAATGAATAACATTCACATTAGGTGGACGGGGCACCAACTCCCACGTCTTATTTTTAATAAGAGCATCAAATTCATCATCCATGGCCATTTTCCAATTTGGATCACGAAGTGCATCAATGGGATTTCGAGGTAAAGGAGACCGGTCAACCGTAGTATGCAAGTTTGCATATTCCGGATTGGGTTTAAAAATCCCATGTTGACTACGTGTGACAACTCTAGGCTGGGAAGAAGGAACGGGCGGAGAATTTGTGGGGAATGGGGCCTGCTGTGTTTGGGCTGAAGGGGAGGAAGAGACTGGGCATTGGGTAGGAAGAGGCCCAGAGAGAGAAGGAGATGGAGACGAAGGGGACACGGGCTGGTCTGCCACGCCTGCCCCAGCCACCGAGGCACCCCCCGTACCGGCGTCCGCTGGTAACCCGGCGGGGCTGGCAGTTGGTGGTGCAAGACCACGCTGCCGGACGCAAGTTTGGGTGGCAGGTGGTGGTTGGTTATGGCGTGGAGAAGGAGAAGAGGTGGGGCTTTGCTGCTGGGCCGTGTATGGAATGGGCCCAGTAGGAGTAGTAGATTGCTGCATATGGTGGATAACATATGATGATAATCCATCATCAAGAAAGTCATATGTATGAGAAGTTGGAGTGTGCACACTAGCAAAAGGAAATGTATGTTCATTAAACAAAACGTGACGACAAATAATGATTTTCCTAGAAGACATATCATAACATTTGTAACCACGATGGTTAGTGGGGTACCCAAGAAACACACACAGAGTTGACCTTGGTTGCAATTTATTAATAGTGGTGGAGGGAATAAGAGGAAAACACAAGCACCCAAAAACCCGGAGATGATCATAAGAGGGAATTATTTGATAAAGAACTTCAATAGGAGACTTATTATGCAACAATTTACTAGGAAGAACATTAAGAAGATATGTTGCCATTTGAAGAGCATGATGCCAAAATGATGGGGGAAGAGAAGCATGAGCTAAGAGAGTACGAGTGACATTGTTAATAGACCAAATTTTGCGTTCGGCTTTCCCATTTTGAGAAGAAGTATGAGGACAAGACAAACGGAATGACATGCCATGTTTTATACAAAAATCCCAAAAACAACTGTTATCAAATTCATAAGCATTATCACATTGCACATTTTTTATATTACGTTCAAATTTGGTCGAAATATGGGCTTTAAAGGCTAAGAAAATGTCATAAACATAAGATTTTTTACCCAACGGAAAAGTCCATAAATACTTTGAAAAATCATCAAGAAACAAATATCGATGTCCCGCAGAACTCAAAACAGGAGATGTCCAAAGATCACTATGTAATATATCAAATGGCATAGTAGTGCTAGAAGAGGAAGAAATAAATGGCAACTTAATTTGTTTTCCAAAAACACAAGAGCTACAAATACTTGAACTAGAGTGTTTTTTACAATCAATGCCTTTATTTTTCCTAAGCAAATCTAAAATAGGTGCCCCGGATGACCCAAGCGGTCATGCCATATTTGAGGTAAAATAGCAGCAAACGAGGAAGGTTGATTGTTGTAAGAAGGTGAAAATGGATAAAGATCGCCATGACTATCACATCTCATGATTGGCCTCCCCGTCCAAAATTCCTTCACAGAAAACCCAAAAGGATCAAACTCAACTGACACGAAATTATCTTTAGTAAATTTTCTAACAGAAATTAGATTCTTAATCAGTTTAGGAGCATGAAGGATATTTTTAAGAGACAAAGATTGACACGGGGAGGGCAATTTAGTGTGACCATAGCCAAGAATCGGAAATGAATGACCATTACCAACAACAATATTATTGTTTGGATGATTGCTCAAATTAAAATAAGACGAGAGTTTACCAGTGGAAGACGTCATATGAGAGGTAGCACCGGTATCCATGTACCACGATGGGTCGGGCTTTTGAAGCGATATCGTGTGCATAGCTGCCTCGATATCCGTAGGTGTGTAAGAACCGAATTGCCCTTGCTGTGGATTGGACACCCCTGCTTGCTGGAAATAGGCCTGCTGAGGTCTGGGCCCAAGTAAACCGACCTGACGAGGCTGCTGTGGAGCAGGAGGCCCGGCCCATCCTTGCGTTGGGTAGGGGCAAAGAGGGATGGGCCAGCCGTGATTGTACCAGCCCCATGGAGCTGATCCCGCAGGCTGCTGTTGCTGCCACTGTGACTGGTGCTGCTGTCCACCATGGCTGCCGGATTGCTGGTCCCGGCCACCACCCTTGTTGCCGGCGAAGTTCTTGCCACCACCTGTACTCGAATTTTTCCGGCCACCGTTGTTGTTGCGCCGGCCAGAATTATTCTTGCCTTTGTTGTGACCCTGTTTATCTCCATGGCTTGGACCACCATCACTCGAGGCCACCATAGCAGACTCAGTGGCTGCTTCCTTTGCTAACCCAGCTTCTTCTAAAGTGAGCATGGATTGAGCCTTGTAAAAAGGAGGCAGAGGATTACTTTGGCGAATCAACGTACCCACACCTCGGTACGGCCGAGTAAGACCTCCAACCAATTGTAAAACCATTCTACTATCGGACATCGGACCCCAACATTCTTCAATTGATCCGCAAGGGATTTGAGACGTTGACAATAAAATGAAACATTTGGGAAATCCTCCAGAGAAGTGGTGGAGAATTCTTGTTCCAAAGCCATGGCACGAGAATGTTCATTATCTTGGAATATGCCACGCAACCTATCCCAAGATTCCATAGCCGTAGAGTCGGGCTCAATAATGGTATTCAACAAATCACGAGAAATAGTAGAATAAATCCACGAAAGAACCGTGGCATCCAAGGTTGCCCACAATTCCGTTTCCGCGTCCGTAGATGGAGGAGGTTGCTCTTTGCCCTTGGCCGGAGGAATGATATGGTGAAGAACCTTGTTTGATTTTGCGTGAACCTTGAATAATTCCGCCCACGTAGAATATTGAACATTTGCCATCTCAAGAGTGATGGGAATATTGTTCTTGATATTAGAAACAGCAAGAGCCGGATGGAAGGGCGATTTAGACTCCCCCATAGAAACTGCCGGTGAGAAGAGAAAAGAGAAAAAAATAGAGGAAGAAGAAGAAGAAGATATGGGCGGAAAAAGAGAGCGTAGGGTGCAGCGGAATTAGAGAGAATACCCTAGGCTAACTGATACCATGAAAGATTTTTAGAATTTTCCTTCTCTTTCTCATTGATATTGAGAGTCAATATATACAAGAGATTAGCACTATCCTAGGCTACAAACTAGGAAACTAATTACAAGAAATTAGCAAGAGATTAGCACTATCCTAGGCTACAAACTAGGAAACTAATTACAAGAGATTAGCACTATCCTAGGCTACAAACTAGGAAGATAATTCTTAGAGAAATTATCTCCTAAATACAAGCGATGAATGATATAATTAACACTATATTATGTGAATTTTGTATGGCAGTTTGTTTAGTGTAGGGTTTACATGTGGGACTGCATTGTATTTCTTTTTGGGGAAAATGAGATTTTTGTTTCTGGCAAAGATGATTGTATATGACCCCAAGTTGGACATTTTCAGTTGTTCCTTTATTGAATGCTGTAAATTTTTGTTGTTCCTTTAGAATTTGTGGTCCACCAGTAGATTTGTTTAATAATATCGAGACTCATGTGCTTCCCCGTTATTGCTTTATAATATTTTGTCTGATTTATATGGGAATGCCTTTTATTATATTCAGTGTTTGACATTAAAGTTTATACTAGTATAAACTCTATTAAGTTTATTTTAAATTCAACCCTTTATTGCTTTGTACTATATAATATTCAATTTTGTTAACCACTTTCTCGTATTTATTTTTTAGGTTAAGATGGTTAATGTGGACTTGTTATTCAATTATGGAGGTGACTAGAAAATAATTTCAAAAGTAGTATATACAAGAAAGTTGGTGCACACTTAGAAACAGTATAATTCTGACCTTTTGTCTTTCATAGATTTAATAAATGAATATACGTCATCTACTAAAGGGCATGTTGGTGTCCAACAATTGATAGTTTGCGGCCCTTCTGGTAGATTTTACAAAGTAACAGGGGATGATGGTATTAATACTTCACAATACATAGGTTCTGACCAATTCAATATAATTAATGTATTTGATGTAGAGGATGGTGAAATGGAAATTACTGTTCCTAATTCGGTTGACCATAATGAATCACAAATAGTAGATTGTGAGGTTGTAACTGGTTGTAGTTCAAATGAGACTTTTTTTTTTATTATGATACTGATGATTTAGAAGTAATTGCACTATAAAAAAAAGAGGGAGATTTCTGATAAGTTGATTGAATACAAAGACCTATACAAAGGAATGACATTCAAAGATATACCTGAGGCTAAAAAAGTGATAAATTTGTATTGCTTAGTAAACTGTTATGGTTTAAAACAACTCAAAATTGATAGAATTAGATTGAGATGCATGCATGAGGTTGGATTTAGATTCCAAATGAGGGAGCAACTAGGCACAACAACTGGAACAAGGACTATTAACTTTGTTGGTGATGCCAGTGGTGTGAGTTCGCCAACACAACTTCCTTACACACCCAAAAATCTTATATGGAGAGGAAAAGCTGCCATAACAGGAAACCAACTAGAGAGGCAACGACTAGCCAAGTTGAAGTCAAGAAAGGGAAATGGTAATTCACAGAACTAGTCAAGTTCTAAACATGGGATAGTTTTTGGTGTCTTGGAGTGATGTAATTACTGCGTGTGACAGTGCTTTTAACTTAACTGTTAGGTCTTCTAACTTAAAATTTTCAATGTGGATTTCATTTTATTACTTGGGTGGTATCAAATTTTGGTGTTATAGAGTGACATCCCTTTTGGAGTCCTTTCAATAGAATGGTGTTGAATTATGTTGCATATGAATGAAGTTATGTAATTGTTATGTTTATGTTGTTGAATGAAGTGACAGCTAAATTTTAATGAAGTTATGCTGACTGTCCAGCTATGTACTCGTATTTCATTATGTTGTTGAAATATGTTGTGTTTGTCACAAAGGGATATATATTACAAAGGGAATTATATTGAAGTTATGTTGGTATATGATAAAGGGAATTATGGTACAAGAAAGCTGTATACTTAATTAACAAAAACAACCAGTAAAATATAGTTGGAAACATTAACAATACAAAGCAGCTAAGTAGCAATATAACCTAATACTCCCTCCGTTTCAATTTATGTGAACTTATTTCTTTTTTAGTCTGTGCCAAAAAGAATGATTTCTTTCCTTATTTGGAAACAATTTACCTTTATGCATTGATTTATAGCCACACAAAATAAAGATGCATCATTTTACACTACAAGATCAAAAGTCTTCTCTCTTTACTTAAACTCCGTGTCCAGTCAAATGAGTTCACATAAATTGAAAGTGAGAGAGTATTAGACACCCACAAGTTAGACACATATAAGTTAACTCCCAACTAGATCTATCATTACAATGAACACATCTCCTAAGCCTGTCATTTCTTTATTGAAGCAGCAACGAACCCCAAAAATAGCGCCGATGAAATCAATAGAATGATCCACTTCTTTGATACTTTCTCTTCCAATGCTAAAACTTTAACCACTTGATAATGGTTTTTAGCCTCCATGACAGCTACGTCTTGTTTCAATTTCTCTATGTCCAACATAACAACATCCACTAACGACCCCAATTTTCTAATTACACTCATAGAATTAACGGGGAAAACTTCATCTTCTCACAAGAAAAACCGACATGAATAATCTAGTAAGTCACAGTAAATTACATTTAAATTAAAACACTTATAACAATTGAAAAGCTTAATTTATAGTTATACATTATACAATTGTAAAAAAGAAAAAATCAAACTTTACAATAAAACCAACAACCCATAGGATTAGAGCATTTATAAAACTTTCTTCCAGGATTAGAAATAGTTTTCGAACTGGTGGCTGGCTATCATACCACAATGACACTTAATCTGAGGAGAGACGAGAGTAGATGAGCTTTCTTGAGACATTTCACATTCGAGTAAAGAGGGAGAGAAGATAAGCAGAAATTTTCTCTGATATGAACCCTAGAATTTACGCCTATGGTGGTATTGGGAAGAAGAGGGCATCTGATGGGTTATATTAACGGGTTACGGGTCGGATATGTCCACGGTGGCTTTTTAGGTGGCATTTTAATTGCTTTGTTGGACGGAGGGTTAAAAATAAGGATAATTTTTTCCACTTTCCTAACGGTAGGCCTTTAAATGGCCTGATACTATAATGGCGGAGAGGAAAGAACCATTTATCAAAGTAGAGGGGTATATTAGAGTCTTTTCCCTTCCCTTTATATCTTACACATGAGGGTTTAGTCTTAACAACAACAACAACTATCCAGTATAATCCCACAAGGTGGGGTATGGGGAGGGTAATATGTAGACAAGCCTTACCCCTACCCAAAAGGGTAGAGAGGCTGTTTCCAGTCGACCCTCGGCTTAGAGAAGGGAAGGAAAGCAACAACAAAAACAAAAACAAAAGAGCATTAGTAATTCCGGCAGAAAATCGCATAAATAGTTATCTAAACATAAGAATTATATATAAAATGGCATGCAATAATATCAAATAGTAGCTATCATAAATAACTACCATAAGGGGGATACAATCCAATTCACGAATCATCTATGAGTCGCCCTGACAAGCCTCACCCAACCCCGAGAAAGGAGTACCAAAAATCCTAGGAGCCCCTATCGTACAACCCTGATTGAGGGTTTAGTCTTACACTTATATAAATTGAAAAAAAAAATATTCCTTAATTATACTGAGGGGGTGGGGGCGGGGGAACAAAAAAAGTAAGACATTAAAAAAGGATGAGTAGCATGATACAGCATGAAGAGAGAAGTCATATACTCGTAAAAGATTACCCATGAGGGTATCTTTCTTTGGATGAAAACTCGTGGTTTAAAGTTGAAATTCAAAAGATTACCAATGAAAACATGTAATGGAATATATTCTTCACCTTTCTCAACTTTGAATTGTTGATTTTAGCGTTTTGGAAAGACTGAAACCTCCAAAAGTTACAAGACAATTATATCTCTGCTGATTACAAGTTCTTATTTTTAACATCCTCAATTCTGAAGGGAGTTTTGGCATAATTAATAAAGTTGTTGCCATGTAATTGTGGGGTTACAGGTTCAGATTGTGAAAACAGTCTCTTGTAAAAATGCATTGTAAGGCTGCGTACCAACTTTTGTATTCTAACCTTTCCCCGGAGCATATGCATAATTAAAGCTTAGTACACCGAACTGCTCTTTTTTCCAAAACTTCCTCAGCTCTTGTTTCTCTGCCTGCCTGCCTGTCTGTCTTACCAGCCGTTCCCCTTTTCTTTTCGTTTTCAGATAAGTCTGTCTAATTAAAGCCTTTAAGATGATTATGAATCTCTGATAACAAAAAAGCTACTAATATTCAGATGTTATTGATTTTTAGGATTATATGTTACTACAACTAGTTTTACAAAACTGAATTCTTAATTAGACAACTGTAATTATTTTCCCTTTCCGCTTATCTCTTTCACTTTTCCGTGGAACTAGTGAAATTGTTCGCGCTTCGCGCGATCAGAAAAACTTAGTTGAATTTAAGTATAATGAAAATAAGTAACCATCAGCACATACATTAGTGCAGCAGAATTCTAGGGGTTTTGACTTAATGGATGATTCTTTAATAGTGACTTTTGAGTTTTTTAAACATGTATGGAATGAAAATAATGAGGGAAAATGGCAAAAAGAATAGCATAATAATTTATTAACGGACCAGTACTTAAAAAATCTTATCAGGGATATGAAAGATTGGAGAAGACTTTTAAACTTTTTACTATACATGATGGAAAATGTTAGAGTAATAACAATTTAGACTGTATCTTGCAATAAGATAAATAGAAAAGTAGGGAAAGTGACAAAAAAAATTGAGGAAACTACGAAATTTTATCCATACGACCCCCAACAACACTGGAAACGAAGGGGAAAGAAGGCTTAAAATTATTTCCAGTGATAGACCATGACTTCATAAGTGCAACAGCTGATGATATCTTCAGAGTTGCATTCATCACTGCTCTAGTACGTTCCTCTTGGTGAGTTTACATTATTGTGACTAATCATTGGAATTTTAGCATTAGTTCTCCGGTTAACGAAAAAATGCAAAAGTAGAAAGATGAGGTTAAGATGCTAATGAAATCAAGGCATATCATAAAGAAGAAGAAGATAAATAGATTGCATATACTAAACAACTAAAATGTCTCAAAATCTCATCAACAGGTTCAATAAAAAAATTACACTTGAACAGTATAAATACTAAAAAAAAGGTTATATATAGAAGCAAACTGGAAAAAAAAGGAAGATAAACTAATGGCGTTGTATAAATCCCATTAATCTCTTTCACCCACAACTTAGCTCTTATCCCATCTCTATGTTGGCTTGTCTGGATTAGGAATTTCCTAGAATATATATTTTTGTTTCTTCCTATTAAAATATGATAATCTTAAGTCACAAAACACAACATCAAATATAAAACAAAGCACTATCATTAATTTGAAAAGTGCAGCAGTACATTACGCTGATAGAAGCTCAAGCAAGAACTACTATTGTATGACTGAATCACATTACCAAAGCTCACAGTCACTACGTTTCTAATGCAGAAACTTTCTAGAGACATGAATGTAGTTAACTAATGCAAAAATTTCCTGGAGACATGGATGTAACTAACCAAAAGAACATACTCCGTCCGGTTTACAACGCCTATTAAGAAAATACAAAATTCTATATCAAAATATTTACTATGACTAAACTAACTCTAATTAAATATTTAATGTGAAAAGTAAGAAAACTTTTTACGTATATGTACATAGGGATTATTTTGTTAAAACAAATTGAATTCTTACGTAGATTACATAACTGGATAGTTATTCTGAATCAAAATAAAAAAATAAATTGATCACGAACCGGAGGGAGTACTATTTTGGAACGTAAGACTTACTAAAGCTTTTGAATATTAGAATAATGTCAGAGAATAAGGTGGAGGCCTCTCCTTAAATTTAGGTATAACTTTATCGGGATAAACTTTTCCTACCAATTTTTTGGCAACCACAAGAACTCCTTAGCAATAAGATAAAGAAAAAAAGATTCCTAATTAATAGTTTCCTAATTTCGCAATCAAAATTGATAATTATAAATAACCACAATTGAAGTTTTTCATTGCAAACCATGTGTACTATACAACTCAATCGGATATCGTTTAACTTCTGTTAAAGGAAACGATTTCTTTTACTATATTATCAAAATTCACATAACAAATAGCTCAATAAGGTAGAAATAACTTTTGAGTTTTTTAATTGCGTCTTCAACATGAGTCAAGAAATCTTACTGTTAGGACCCGGTGGCACTAAACACTTCTTCACAGCGGAAAAAATAAATGATCAACGAAAAATAAATGACACAAAGAATTTAACGTGGTTCACCTAAAACGTTTAGGCTACGTCCACAAACCCGGCACCAACTTCCACTAAAACTTTTAGTAGGCTTACAAAGAGAGACTTCTCCAATAGTTTGGAGGTACAACAATTTCCCGAGCTCTACCCAAAATAGTGGCGCACACAAAAGTGTTTCCCGAAAATACCCGACTAGTATTTTACTCACTATTTTGTCACTCCCCTTTAGAAAAACTTCCTAAAGAAAAACAAACTCTCTCTTTCTCTCTAACTCTTATACTTGAGTTATTGAATGTTTTTGGTGTGTTTAAAACAATGAGATGAAGGGGTATTTATAGTTTTGAGATAGGGACCAAAAGTGCAAATCTCACCTATCAAGAAGGATCAATTTGCAATATTCCCATCTCACCTACCATTTATTGATGTCATTGCTTACATCAATAAGCAAATTGGAGGAAGCTTCTAACAATTCTCCCCCTTCCGACTATTTGGAGAGTTTCCTATCCCTGCAGCTTCTCTGCAGAACTCAAATTTACCCTTTGGTAGAGTTTTGGTCAACATGTCTGATCCGTTTTCATCTGTATGGATCTTTTCTAGCCGCAACATCTTCTTCTCTAACACATCCCCGATCCAATTATATCTAACATCAATATGCTTGGATCTGGAATGGAATGAGGCATTCTTCGCAAGGTGGATAGCACTTTGACTATCACAAAATAGCCGGTAACCGTCTTACGAAAATCCAAGTTCAGTTAAGAACTTCTTCATCCACAGCAGTTCTTTGCAAGCTTCCGTTGCTGCAATGAATTCAGCTTCAGTAGTTGATAGTGCAACACATTTTTGCAACTTTGATTGCCATGACACAGGCTCCCCCTGAAAAGTTAATCAAGTATCCTGAAGTTGATTTTCTAGAATCAACATCTCCGGCCATATCTGCATCAGTATAGCCAACCAACACAGGGTTGTCTTCTCCAAAACACAAGCATAGTTTGGAGGTTCCTCGAAGATACCCGAGAATCCACTTAACAGCATCCCAATGTTCCTTTCCTGGATTAGAAAGTAATCTACTTACCACTCCTACAGCGTGAGCGATATCTGGCCGTGTACAAACCATGGCATACATCAAACTTCCTACTGCTGAACCATATGGAATCCGCTCCATCTTTTTTCTCTCATCATCTGTTGACGAGCTTTGCTTGGTGCTCAATCTAAAGTGGTTAGCAAGAGGACAGCTAACTGCTTTAGTTTTCTCCATGTTGAACCGTTGAAGTACCTTCTCGATGTACTTCTCCCGAGACAACCATAACTTCTTGGCTTCTCGGTCTCGCATAATCCTCATCCCAAGGATCTGTTTTGCTGGCCCCAAGTCTTTCATGGCGAAGAACTTGCTTAGCTGCTCTTTCAAGCTATTAATTCCGGAAACATTCCGGCCAACAATCAACATATCATCCACATAGAGCAATAGGATGATAAAATCATCGTCAGAAAACTTCTGAACGAACACACAATGGTCCGAAGTTGTCTTCTTGTAGCCGTGTTGCCCCATCACCGACTCGAACTTCTTGTACCACTGCCTTGGTGCCTGTTTTAAGCCATAGAGGCTTTTCCTCAATCTACAAACGCAGTCCTCTTTCCCCTTTTGCTGGAAACCGTCCGGTTGCTCCATGTATATCTCCTCTTCCAAATCACCGTATAGGAAGGCGGTTTTCACATCCATCTGCTCAACCTCCAGGTTGAGGCTTGCTACTAATCCCAGCACCGTGCGTATTGAGGTCATTTTCACAACCGGTGAGAATATTTCATCAAAGTCTATACCTTTCCTTTGATTGAAACCTTTGACGACCAATCTTGCTTTGAATCTCGGACAGGAACTGTTTTCATCATGCTTGATCTTGAACACCCATTTATTCTTCAAAGCTCTCTTGCCTTTCGGCAACTTCACCAGCTCAAACGTCTTGTTCTCATGCAAGGATTTCATCTCGTCTTGCATGGCTTCTATCCACTTCTCCTTATGTTCATCATCAACAGCTTCTTCAAAACTGTCGGGTTCTCCCCCGTCAGTGAGTAACACATACTCATGTGGAGAATATCTGGTAGACTGTTGCACAACTCTTCCAGATCTTGTGTGATAATGAGGGTTGTTGAGGATTGCTGGTTGAGGTTGATCATCCTCGTTTGCATCATCATCACCATTATCCTCGTTACCTTCAGCATCTGCTGGTTCATCTTCATTTGGAAGATCAGGGGCTTCAGGTTGATTATCCCGAACATCGTCTCCAACTTGTCTCGGCACCATTGTTGGAGGCAACTCAAACTCAGCAGAATCATCAGTGGACTTCTCTACTTTGTCAATGTCTTCAATTGTTTGGTCCTCAACGAACACAACATCTCGACTCCTAACGAGCTTCTTCTGCACCGGATCATAGAACTTATACCCAAGCATGTCTTGACCATAGCCGATGAATACACACTCCCTTGTCTTGACATCAAGTTTGCTCCTTTCATCCTTCGGAACATGGACATAGGCTTTGCAGCCAAATACCCGTAATTGATCATAAGAGATATCTCTTCCTGACCAAATCTTTTCTGGAGCCTCGTACTGAAGAGGGACACAGGGTGAATGGTTTAGCACATAGGCTGCTGTAACTAGTGCTTCACCCCAGAAAGCCTTTGGTAACTTTGTATGAGAGAGTAAACATCTGGTTCTCTCGATCAAGGTTCTGTTCATCCTCTCAGCCAAGCCATTCAACTGTGGAGTTTTAGGAGGTGTGAACCGATGTCGAATACCATGCTCTTTACAATAAGCATCAAATTGACCCTGGTATTCACCGCCATTGTCTGTCCGGATGCACTTCAACTTCTTACCAGTCTCTCTTTCCACCAAGGTCCGAAATTGTTTGAAAACTTGAAACACTTGATCCTTGGTCTTCAGCGTGTATACCCATGTCTTTCGTGAATGATCATCAATAAAGGTCACGAAATATTGGGCACCACCGAAGGACTTCTTGAAAGGCCCGCATACATCTGAGTGTACCAGATCCAACACGTCTTGCTTTCTGGAAGGAGGGAATCTTTTGAATGAAACTCTGTTTTGTTTCCCAGCTAAACAGTCAGCACACTTCTTCAACTGGATCTGGTTTAAACCTGGTAAGGCGTTCTTCTTCACCAAACGCGCCATTGACTTTTCACTCATGTGGCCAAGACGTCTATGCCACAACTTGGTATTGCTATCATTCTCCGCAACATTTATAACTTGTTGGGAGATGCTTGCCTGGGTCACGTACAACTTTGACTGCTTCGTGCCCCGCGCCACCACCAATGAGCCTTTCGTGAGCTTCCATTGGCCATTATGAAAGGTATTGCAATAACCTTCCTCATCAAGCTTGCCTACGGAGATCAGATTCAGGCGCATATCTGGAACATGCCTAACATCTCTTAAAAGTAGCTTCATCCCATTCATGGTCTCTAGGAAAACATCTCCTTTGCCTACAACTGTTGAGAAATTGGCATTTCCCATCTTTACACGACCGAAGTCTCCAGGTGTGTAAGATGAGAAGAGTTGTCTCCGTGGCATTGCATGAATGGTAGCTCCACTATCAATCACCCATGTCGTCTCTTGGGTTGTCAAATTGATAATGTCGTCATCGTAGACAATGTTAAACTCACCAAAGGAGTTCGCTTCATCATCATTGCTTTCTTCGGGTTTCTCCTTTTTGCCTTTGTTCTTCTTCTGGTCATTTTGGAACTGTCGGCAAAATCTTTTGATATGGCCCTTCTTTTTGCAGTAATGGCACTCAACATGTGCAAATTTGTTGGATTTACCTCTGCTCTTATCTTTGTTACTCTGGCCCTTATTTTGACTTCTCCCCCTGGTCGTAACAGCCAACACCTCTGATGAAGAAGATGATCCTTGTGATCGGCGTCTCATTTCTTCATTTAGAATGCCACTCTTGATTGTCTCCATGTTTACCACACCGTTGGGTGCAGAATTGGTGATTGAAACCTTCAAGGTTTCCCATGACTCTGGGAGTGTTGCCGGCACCATAAGAGCAAGTACCTCGTCATCGAACTTTATGCCCATTCCCGACAACTGGTCGACAATCCCTTGTATTTCATTAAGGTGATCCGCCACAGTTGTCCCTTCTACATATTTTACTTGCATTAATTTTGTCAAGTAAAATAATTTGTTGTTACCCGTTTTAGAGGCATACAACTCCTCGAGCTTGTTCCATAACGACCTTGCATGTGTCACACCAGAAATGTGGTTGTACACATTATCTTCAACAAATTGTCGTATGTAGCCTCACACTTGGTTGTGCTCAAATTCCCAGTCCTCGTCTGACTTGTCTTCAGGTTTCTGAGCACTGAACACCGGCAGGTGCATCTTCGTCACGAACAGGAGATCCTTCATCTTGTTTCTCCATAAGTGGTAATTTGTGCCGTTTAGGTTGACCATCTTGCTTGTCCTTGCCTCCATATTTCCGGCGGTGAATAGTAACCGTAGGTATGAATAGTGCCCGTATGGATGAATAGTACCCGTACGTATGAATAGTACCGTACGTATGAGTAGTATTCTAACCAAAGCTCTGATACCACTTGTTAGGACCCGGTGACACTAAACACTTCTTCACAGCGGAAAAAATAAATGATCAACGAAAAATAAATGACACAAAGAATTTAACGTGGTTCACCTAAAACGTTTAGGCTACGTCCACAAACCCGGCACCAACTTCCACTAAAACTTTTAGTAGGCTTACAAAGAGAGACTTCTCCAATAGTTTGGAGGTACAACAATTTCCCGAGCTCTACCCAAAATAGTGGCGCACACAAAAGTGTTTCCCGAAAATACCCGACTAGTATTTTACTCACTATTTTGTCACTCCCCTTTAGAAAAACTTCCTAAAGAAAAACAAACTCTCTCTTTCTCTCTAACTCTTATACTTGAGTTATTGAATGTTTTTGGTGTGTTTAAAACAATGAGATGAAGGGGTATTTATAGTTTTGAGATAGGGACCAAAAGTGCAAATCTCACCTATCAAGAAGGATCAATTTGCAATATTCCCATCTCACCTACCATTTATTGATGTCATTGCTTACATCAATAAGCAAATTGGAGGAAGCTTCTAACACTTACATTGCCAATACAAAGCATAAAAACACTGATTCCGAAATAATTAGAAACTGAAATCATTATAGTCAAGTTTTTACCGCTAAAAGACATTGAATTTCCAAAAGAAGTTGCAAGTACCGATGTTGATGAGGTTGCTCCAAAATCCAAATGCTCCAGTTCCAAACAATTGTTGCACATAATGATCAATTCCAACTAACTTTTACTAAAAAAATAAACATTAAACCAGTTCAGAAATACAATGTCTAATAAAGAAAGAAAATATGGATTGAAAGAAGATAAATTCTGGGACAAATCAGTAAAATCAACATAAGGATTTGTTGCTCAGTCATGAGAAGATATCGAACCGTTTTGAATCTGAACCAATTCAGATTTTGATTTCTATATACGTAATTGTCACGACCCAAATCCGTGTCGTGATGGCGCCCAATACAACTGCTAGGCAAGCCCGACCATTTACACTCACATCCCGAGCATGAAGCTCAAATCAATTACCTGAACATTAATATCAGCAATAAAGCTAAACTGAATAACCACTCCAAAGATCTAGGGTCACGAGTCAGGAGTCTCTAAATATGATCGGATAACTGAATAATGTATATACAAAGGAAAACTAGAATAAGAAGAGAAGCCAGGTCCTGCGAACACCAGCAGCTACCTCAGCAACTCGGATAAATACTGATAAAAGCCGGAGTGCTCGTCTATCCCTCTTGTGTACCTGAATCTGCACACAAAGGTGCAGTGAGTAGGGGTGAGTACTAAGTACACAGTGAGTAATAAATATATACAAGTAGCTGAAAGCAAGAAATCCACTGAATACCACAAAATGAAGCAAAACTATAGTCTGATTCCTCTTACGAACTAGCAACAACAACAATTCATTACCACTATCACAGATAATCCACAGACAAAGAATGCAATGCACATAGCCGCTATGGCGTGTAGCCCGATCCATTTAACGTCGACGGCGCTCACTAGGGGTGTGTACAGACTCCGGAGGGGCTCCTACAGACCCAAGCGCAATACCGCTGCGGCGTGCAGCCTGATCCTCAAATCAACCGCTGCGGCGTGCAGCTCGATCCATCCTCAGTCCACAACAAACATATAAGTCACACAACATCTCAAATTATTTATTTCCAGTTCATAAATTATGAAAATACTTTAACTTTTTATTTATTTTTCCCAAAACAGGTGACTCAGCATTTCAATGTGGTGATTTCAAACCAAGACTGAGATCAGTGATTAAGCAAGTATAGCTATCACATATATAACTCTCCCCTAAGGATACTACAGGTCGACACAAGGCCCCAAACATGGCTTACAACCCACAAGTATGTCAACATAGCGTTTTTCAACCACATATATCATATTATACTTATTAGGGATGGACTAAGTCTCAATCCCCAGTCACAATCAATCCCCGCACCTGCCACGGGGTGCGAGCCACGCCCTACTAGCGTCACAATGTGCTAAGACGGGATTTCGAACCCTTAGGCTACCATATACACAAACTACTCACCTCTAGCCGGTAGAAGCCTTAGTCCGCCTTGCGCTTGCCTCGCAATTCAATCACCTCGGATGCCGAATCTCGAACCGGTGAGAATTCTAGTCCGCGACGCCTTTGCTCCTCAACCGGCCTCCTCACGCTTCCAATCTATCCAAATTCATACAAACATCGATGAAGTTCGATTTCTAAAAGATGGGGTTTTAGCCATACATATCTAAAATTCGTCCCTTAATGATACTACAATGATCCAATACAGTTATGTAACTTCAATCTATAATACCACATTCAATAGGGCCAATATTAGTCATAAATCCTATAACTTGTGCCATCTAGGCCTATTATCAAACATCTTGTAGGCATAAATATTTACACCTCTTAACTATAGCATTGGTTCCTCCAACTATCACCATTAACCAACAATTCATCTCCTATCCTTCTTTAGCAATTTATAATCCTAACATCACGTGTGTGATCAACCATTCACACCCACACCAACAAAATTCAAACAAATATACACATTTAAATCCCTACTATGTTCATGTATTTAAATTGGGGATTTATGGCTTCCAACAACCATACTATAAGTTGTAATACTTGATTCATACTCATATTCCCATAATAATATCATATGTGTAAGTCTAAGGTGTAGGATTACCTCTTTTAGATCAAATCTTGAAAGACAACTTTGGGGTGTTCTTGAGATTTTGAAGAAATCCTATGAAATCCAACCAAAATCATGTTGTAACTAGTGATTGAGAAGAGGACTCGCCATGAAAACACACTTAAAAGCTTACCTTAGGAGTGCAATTGAGTGCCTTGGTCGAATTGAGGGTGTTGGGAGAACCCTAGGCTTGAGAAATGACTCCATTTCTCTTACTTCCGGTCCTTAAGTCACTTAAAATCCTTCAGACGCGCGAAACGCACCGTCTTCGCGCATTACTTCGCGTATTTTGCTGAGTATTCTGCCTCAGATGCGCGAAGTATGCGCGAAGTAAACTTCGCGCACTATTTCGCGAATGCGACACCTTACGAGTAAAATGATCATAACTTTCCGTATACACCTCCAAATGACGAACGGTTTGTTGCGTTGGAAACTAGACTCAAAGAGTTTTAATTTGATAGGTTTATCCTCACAAAACTCCTTATATAACTGGAGATATGATCGTTCAAAGTAAGGTCTTGTGCACACTCATTTACATCTTCGCCTATTATGAAGTTTTCCAACTTCAAAAATTCCCGTTAACCATCCGAAATCACCCCGAGGCCCCCGGGACCTCAACCAAAAATACCAACACCTCCTAAAACATCATACAAACTTGTTCCAATCATCGACATGCATCAAACAACGCCAAGACCATCAAATTACATCGAATTCAAGCCTAAGTTCTTCTAAAACTTCCAAAACACGCATTTAATCAAAAACCCAACCAAACCACGTTCGAATGACCTGAAATTTTGTAGACATATCCAAAATCACATAACGAAGCTACAGAAATTGTCGGAATTCCATCCCGACCCCCGGATCAAAATCGCACCTACCGTTTGAATTTCGCCAAAATTCGACCTTAGCCAATACAAGCCTAAAACTACACCGGACCTCCGAATTCGATTCCGATTGCTCTACTAAGTCATAAATAATCCCCCGAAACTAGTCAAATAATCAAATTTCCATTCCGAGCTGTCTAACTCATCGGTCAACATCGGTTTACTTTTACAACCTATTCTTCTCGTAAAGAGATTTATGGCCTCATTTCTATTCTAATTCTCACCGATTTGCTTCTAACTCTCCAAACACATATAAATTAGCATATTGAAGTACTAAATGGAGAAAATGGAGCGATAACTCCCGTAACGACGGGCCGGGTCGTTACATTCTCCCCAACTTAAACAATTGCTCGTCCTCGAGCGTACCCAGAGTTCTACTAGAAGCAACCCAATAGGTGAATGACCTTACCAAGCATATATGCGGGGTGGTACCACATCACCTTGTCCATCATAAGTCCGATAACGCAATATAGATGAACTTCCACAGTCCGTCTGGAACATAGACCACATTGCACTTTCCGAAATCATATACCACATCTGGATCCCACGTCTATACTCGGAATACACTCGAACCAACTGTAATAGTCCATACTCGCCACTCCAGGTGAGACCTTATGGTGTACCAAACAAACCAATCACTCGAGACGATGCCCTCTAATCACCACAATTTCCCACGATAACCAGTTACTACTGAAAAACATTTCTCATTAGCTAAAGTCTTATTCCAATACCTTCATGTATATTGCCCACGGCAACGGAACACACGATATATCTAATCCATCTCTCAGGTCATTCATTCATGAATCCATTTCCTCTTTTGACTGACATTACAATATATTTCGGAGCCAAACCTCGATATTTTCCTTTCTAACTAGTTGAAATCACATATGGCCGCACTCATTAATGGCTCCAACGATCATTCCGATTATAACACAACGCACTGGTGATATGACACCTCAACACTGGCCTAAGCCACGACGAGCACAACACAGGATCCAATAAGAAACGTCTGAACATACTCAATCATGATAACTAACTCAAACAAAAGAGCTGTAATTCAATTCCTCCGTACCATCATAACATAGAACTGAGATCCCATCTCGCATTATAGAAATAGAGTACTTGAATTCTCCTCGAAAGGTCATAACATTATATGGCATTGCCACAACTTATGATCCCATCCAAACACTATTACCCATGAAGCACCTCAAGTCATCTCATCATGCTCAAAACATTCAGCCACGCACAGATTTAGGCCTGAAATCAAGCAATAAATCTCACCCACGGTGAAACAATTAATGTACGCCATCAAATCTTGTAAGGACATAACCAATGCGCCATTCACCGAGCGACATCCAACACTGACTTTCCTCAGAGACTAAGAAGTATAGTACACAAGGTAACCTATAGAAAAACTATGTTCCATATTACACAGTTGCGGCGTGCAACCTGCTCAAAATGACATACCCATGGCGGCATGCCATCCGATCCAGATACCATACCTGTGGCGGCGTGCCACCCGGTCCAAATAATCCGTGGTAGCGTGCCACCCGATCCACGCGTAAATCTCACGAAAGGAAATTCACACTGAGTAAAATTTCTAATTACGATAAGTATATACAGCCTAAAGCTTGGCCACAAGAAACGCATCCGACAAAATTCCTCAATACCGGAGCTGAATCAATAGTAGAAACCTCTGCACTGATATCCGCCATGAAGGCCCCACTGACAAAGCAATACCTACCCGCCGTCCGCTGGTCCTGGGTACAACTACCCTGTTGGAGCATACTCTGATGCTCTCTGCTACGCAATTTGAGCCATTGTCCGACATAGTCCATATCACATTAGTCTAGACGACCTGACTTATGTCAACCAGTCTGAAATAAGGTATCATAACCCAAATTCATCATATCAAGCTAAGAGAGAGCCACTAGGGCTTCCAATTTTCAATGATCGCTAAACGGTGCCGATACACATGACATACAACCACTGCATAGGTAGATTACGAGAACTTCTAGTCTCCATTACCTATATAACACATAAATTACTATGCCTGATTCCTCACTCCACTGTACGAATACATAACACACATCAAGCATCCATTCATACCACGAAAGTCATTCAGAAATTTCCATATGCCATCATCAACTCAATCATCACAGTCGATCCAACAAGAGAATACCACCATACCACTAGATATTATTATCAGTTTACAGTGCCTTGTCCCTTTTTTTTACCATATACCCTGCCAAATCACTAGTATAGCAGTATCATTTTTCCTTAATAACTAGAAAGATCGATTCTTAAATTACCTACAACTACCTGTGCTGCTCATTAATTAATTTTTAATGACTTCCCGTATATTATGAACTGATCTCAAAGCCTTGAACATGCCATTATCAACTTTCCATAACACATCGCATATACCATACCACAATAAGATAACATGGAACTTCTATCCCTTTCCTACGCCGCAAATATGGACGCACTTAACTAGTCAAGGACCTTCATGATCCTATATAGAAGAAAAGTCATTACACATTCCATGTTTCGCATACCAACAGGAATATACTCACTTTCAAACCACGGTAGGACACATCAGAAACTTTTTCTCCCAATTCATTGCATAAGTTTAACTGTGAGGACTGAGTCCTTCTACCCACATCGAGCTACGCAATTGCCAGCACTCAAGAGCTTGGTTGCATCATAGCTGCAAGACTCATTACTTCGTACACATACCAGGAGTTAATCGTATCTTTATCATACCGTTTCAGTTTATTAAAAAGTTGTTCCATTTACCCAATCCCTTTCTGATTCATTTTTAATTTAATATTAGCCTTTACTGAAGGATCACAATACCTCAACTCAGGTTACCACACGATACTCATACGCAAGACCACACGGTCTAAGGCTCACAGGCCGCTAAAAACTCTCTCAAATGTTTCCCCGAGTACCACTTCTACAATACTTTATTTTGACGAACTTCCCGCGATTTTTGAATTCGTTATCTTTACCTCCCAATATAGATACATAAAATCTCATCATTCATACACAAGTCTTGATCCCTTCTAACGAAACCACCGTCTTTAGCCACATACACAATCTTAAGACACCTTACCGTTACAAGCAAAGTCTTGAACACCGCAAGGCCATTCTCGGGCGTCATTCACTCTTATTCAATTATAATTCAACTGTCTTATTGAACAGAACCACTCATGCCTTGTTAGAACTCTAGCACCACAGAACATGATTACATACAAATGCAATTAGCTATCTTTCCTCCCTATACACCGAACATTCTTACCAGCCGCAATTCAAACCATCATATTATTTCTTCATATCTACAAAGCACCATAACCATTATCAGATTTTCCCAACATACTTAGAGACAGAACCAACATAGCACACAACAGTGCAATCAGTTAGTCAATAACAACCTCCCCAACTTGGCTAGGAGCCATACATCAAAACACTTTTAGCCACCTATGTCATTCTTACTCAAATGATGCCACAATGTTATTGTGAGATTAAACTCAAGTCATTTAAGCCTACTCTCCAGGTGACAGAAATAGTTTTTTCTAAGTCCCAAATTTTTCAAAAATTTCGGCAGAGTTTCCTTTGTAAATTGGCCTATCCACCTGCCAGAGAATCACCAAACCACTCTATCAATACATCCACAACTCAACAAGACATCACAATGTATTTTAACAATATTAAATCTCAATACTATACGAATCATATTATCACAATTTATACGTGAACATGCGCTACACCTGCTCGCATAATAACACATATCAAATACCCTCAAATTACACATCCGAATCAACCCACCTACTTTGCATCAATCTAGTATTTCAGTACAACACCTTCCACCAGGATATACATAACATAATCACTTTAGTCTTCCTGAGTCTAAACTTGTTTTACTACACATAAGGCACTTTACCTTCCAACTAAGAGATATGATAAATATCCACCATGCCCATAGTTCGGGGCTATACAACATATTACAATGAGGATCTAGCACCTGACATCTCGTACATTTTTAAGCTGCCATTACCACAGTTAGGGACAATATCGGTGATATAAGTTTCATAATACCAGCTCACAAAATAAGCACCTTGGTGCTCATGTCATAGACAAAGATCTGGCCTCAAGTCCTCCCGACTGGCCCAACATGAACTCACAGAGATTATATCTCGCCCCTCGATCGAGAAATCACAAGCCATCGAGGAAATCATATTACTGAGCGCTTGATGCGTACGCAGACGTATGGAAGGAATTTCAAAAATTATATCTCAAACTAAATCGAGTACGCACGATAAGAATTCCAAGAAATATAAAGTGTTTTCCTAAAAGATTTGCAGCCTCCCGAGGATAAGTACAGGCGTCCCTATAACGATCCACGAGACTCTACCAACTGGCTCAAGACTCATGAAGCCTAGTAACCTAGGCTCTGATGGTGTCTATCACGACCCCAATCTCGATTGTGATGGCGTCCAACACAACCGCTAGGCAAGCCCGACCATTTACACTCTTATCCCGAGCATGAAGCTCAAATCAATTACCTAAATATTATTATCAACAATAAAGCTACACGGAATAAGCACCCCAAAGATCTAGGGTCACGAGTCAGGAGCCTCTAAATATGATCGGATAAACATATCTAAACCAAATACTCATGTTTGAATAATGTATATACAAAGGATGTCACGACCCAAATCCGATCGTGATGGCGCCCAACAATTAAGCTAGGCCAGCCAGACCAACAATTACTTATCACACCGAATATCAGTCCCAAATGGACATCCCAATAAGAATATATGAGTTAAAGAACTCCAATAATAATAATGATGAACAAAATACTGACACTCCCAAAGATCCGGAGTCACAAGTCTAGAGCCTCTAACAAAACCCAACAGGAATAGAGAGTACTGTGTATAAATACTCAAGTCTGAATACAAAATACAATTAACAACTGGAAAGGAGAGGAGAAGTTAGGTTCTGCGAACGTAGGCAGCTACCTCAGCAACTCGGTATGACACTGCAAACGCTGGAAATACCTGTCTACTGATCCTGAGTACCTGAGTCTGCACACAAAAAGTGCAGGGAGTAGGGGTGAGTACTTAATATATACAAGTAGCTGAAAATAAGAAATCCACAGAATACCACATAATGAAGCTAAACTACAGTTCGATTCCTCCTACGAACTAGCATCAACAGTACAATACAGCTACCACAGAGTAATTCAACAAATAAAGATGCAATGCAAAACACATAACCGCTACGACGTGTAGCCCGATCCATTTAACGTCGACGGCGCTCACTGGGGTGTGTACAGACTCCGGAGGGGCTCCTACAGCCCAAGCGCAATACTGCTGCGGCGTGCAGCCCGATCCATTCTCACAACTGCTGCGGCGTGCAGCCCGATCCATCCTCAGTCCACATAAATCAGATAAGTCACAAAAACAGTTCATTTTTCTAAATTTCAGTTTCCAGTTCATAATTTATGAAAATACTTTAACTTTATTAAATTTGCAAAAGCCGGTGACTTAGCATATCAATAAGAAGATTTTAATTTCCAGGACTGAGATTAGTGATTTAAGCAAATATAGCTGTCACATAAATTTTGTCCTCTAAGGACGCTACAGGTCGGCACAAGGCCCCAAACAAGGCTCACCGCCCACAAACATATCAAATACAGTGTATTTCCAACACTAATAGCATATTATTTATATCCGGGATGGACCAAGTCTCAATCCCCAGTCACAATCAATCACGCACCTGCCACGTTGTGCGAGCCACGCCCTACTAGCGTCACAATGTGCTAAGCCGGGGTTTCGAACCCTCAAGCTACCATATACACAAACTACTCACCTCTAGCCGGCCGTAGACTCGTCCGCGATGCCTTTTCCTTTGAATTTAGCTCCCTCGTGTGTAGAATCTAGTCAAACCACAATAATTATATCAAATACGGTCAAAGAATCATAACCCATTTCAATTTTCATGAAATTCGCATAAATACACTAAGTTGGTAAAACCCGACCCCGGGCCCACTACTCGGAAAATTCCGAAATTAGTACCAACGCGATCCTCATCACGCCACGAGTCCGTGCATATAAAATTTATCAAAATCGGAGTTCAAATGGCCTTCTAAAACTCAAAATCTCGTTTTCAATACCTAGGCCACATTTCTTCAAAGTTCTACCCAAATTCATGAAGATTGGTGTTAATCCTACCATAAAATTATGTTTTTGAGTCAAGAATCTGACCTCCGATGAATACCCGATGATTTTTCAGTGATTTCCTCGAGTTTTCTTCTCTCTAGGGCTCAAAATTGGGTTTTGGGTGTATGAACCCGCGACCCCTCTGTTCTGTGATTTAATTCACTGCCAGAATGTTTCCTTCTATGCGATCGCATGCCCCTTGTTGTGATCGCATAGAGCAAGTTTTCTCAGGCCCCCTATTCGTTCTCTGCGATCGCAGGCCTAGCCATGCGATCGCATAGCTTCGCATTCATACCCTCCGCGATCGCAATCGAGCCTCCGCGATCGCACTGCACAATTTCCGGACCCTATGCGATCGCAATGACCTTCACGCGATCGTATAGAGTTAACTTGCCACCCCTTCCACTCTTCTATGCGATCGCAATCATCTCTATGCGATCGCATAGAGCAACCGCTGACTGCAATTTTCTGCAGAATTTTTCCAAGTTCTAAATGCCCGGTTGATGGTCCGAATCCATCCCGAGGCCCCCGGGACCCCAACGAAAACCACCAACATACTCCAAAACCTGATACGAACTTATTCCAATCATAAAAATACCATCCTAAACATCAAAATCACCATTTCCACACGAATTCAAGCCTAAGTTTCTTCAAAACTTTAAAAACTAACATTCAATCCAAAACCCGATCAAACGATGTCCGAATGACCTGAAAATTTGCAGACATATCCAAAATCACATAACGAAGCTATAGAAATTGTCGGAATTCCATTCCGACCCCCGGATCAAAATCTCACCTACCATCCGGTTTTCGCCAAAATTCAACCTTCGCCAATTCAAGCCTAAAACTACACCGGACCTCCGAATTCAATTCCGATTGTTCTCCTAAGTCATAAATGATCCCCTGAAACTAGTCGAATCATCAGAATCCGGTTCCGAGCACTCTAACTCAATAGTCAACTCTTGGTTGACTTCCCATATTCAAGCTTCCTTCAAACATACTATTTGCTTCATTTTCAATCCAAATTCACTCCTAACTCACCCGATAGGCTTTAACACTGATATAAAATCATAAAACATGTATTTACAACATAACGGGGTGGTAATTCTCGTAACGACGGGCCGGGTCGTTACATTCTCCCCAACTTAAACAAACGCTCGTCCGCGAACGGGTTAAGAAACATACCCGGAGTATCAAACAAGTGTGGATATCTACTTCGCATCTCCTGCTCGGTCTCCCAAGTTACTTCCTCCACGGTACGACCTCTCCACTGCACTTTCACTGAAGCTATGTCCTTGGATCTCAGCTTACGAACCTGTCGACCCAAAATGGCTACTGGTTCCACATCATAAGTCAAATCCTCATCTAGCTGTATCGTGCTGAAGTCTAACACATGAGACGGGTCTCCAACATACTTCCGGAGCATGGATACATGGAACACCGGGTGAACTCCCGACAAACTGGGTGGCAAAGCAAGCATATAGGCCACCCCCCAACTTTCCTAAGCACCTCAAAAGGTCCAATGAACCTTGGGCTCAACTTTCCTTTCTTTCCAAACCTCATAACGCCCTTCATAGGCGAAACCTTCAGC
The DNA here is from genome assembly GCA_032618575.1 of Nicotiana noctiflora. NCBI lineage: Eukaryota > Viridiplantae > Streptophyta > Magnoliopsida > Solanales > Solanaceae > Nicotiana > Nicotiana noctiflora. The sequence continues at coordinate 18,545 of JASVEL010001999.1, read as the reverse complement.
AACACCTTCTCACCCACTGAATAAGACACATCTCGGACCTTTCGGTCTGCATAACTCTTCTGACGCGACTGAGCTGTGCGAAGTCTCTCCCGAATCACCTTCACCTTGTCTAAGGCATCTTGGACTAACTCTGTCCCCAACAACCTAGCCTCGCCGGGCTCGAACCAACCGACTGGAGACCACCACCATCTCTCATATAAAGCTTCATACGGTGCCATCTGAATGCTGGACTGATAGCTATTATTATAAGCAAACTCCGCAATAGGCAAGTAATCAGTCCATGAACCACCAAAATCAATGACACAAGCACGCAACATGTCCTCTAATATCTGAATAGTACGCTCAAACTGCCCGTCCGTCTGTGGATGAAATGTTGTGCTCAGCTTTACCTGTGAACCCAACTCTCGCTGAAAAGTCCTCCAGAACTGAGAAGTGAACTGGGTACCTCTGTCTGATATAATAGAAATGGGAACTCCATGCAATCTCACTATCTCACGGATGAATATCTCTGCCAACCGCTCTGATGAGTATGTAGTACACACTGGGATGAAGTGAGCTGACTTGGTCAGCCTATCCACTACCACCCAAACTGAATCAAACTTCCTCATTGTCCGAGGGAGTCCACTAACAAAGTCCATAGTAATCCTTTCCCACTTCCACTCAGGAATATCAATACGCTGGAATACACCACCAGGTCTCTGATGCTCATACTTGACCTGCTGACAGTTTAGACACCGAGCCACATGGCTCACAATATCTTTCTTCATCTTTCTCCACCTATAATGCTGCTTCAAATCCTGGTACATCTTCGCGGCTCCTGGATGAATAGAATACCGCGAGCTATGGGCCTCCTCTAATATCAACTCACGAAGGCCGTCAACATTGGGCACACATATCCGGCCCTGCATCCGCAATACACCATCACTATCAATAGTGACATCTCTGGCATCATCATGCTGAACTCTGTCCTTAAGGACAAGTAGGTGTGGATCACCATACTGGCGCTCTTGAATACGATCATATAAAGAAGAACGAGCCATTACACAAGCCATCACCCGACTGGGCTCAGAAATATCTAGTCTCACCATCTGATTAGCTAACGCCTGAACATCAACTGCAAGGGGTCTCTCCCCAACTGGAATATACGCCAAACTGCCTATACTAATAGCCTTCCGGCTCAAAGCATCAGCCACTACATTGGCTTTCCTGGGATGGTACAAGATAGTAATATCATAGTCTTTAAGCAATTCAAGCCATCTCCGCTGCCTCAAATTTAGATCTTTCTGCTTAAACAAATGCTGAAGGCTGCGGTGGTCGGTATATACATCACAAGATACACCATATAGGTAATGCCTCCAAATCTTCAAAGCATGAACAATAGCAGCTAACTCCAAATCATGAACAGGGTAGTTCTTCTCGTGGGGCTTTAGCCGACGAGAAGCATATGCAATAACTCTACCCTCCTACATCAACACACAACCGAGTCCAACTCTAGAAGCATCACAATACACCGTATATGACCCTGAGGCTGATGGCAACACAAGTACTGGAGCGGTGGTCAAAGCCTCCTTGAGCTTCTGAAAGCTCTCCTCACATTCATCAGACCACACAAATGGAGCATTCTTCTGTGTCAACTTAGTCAACGGTGAAGCAATAGATGAGAAACCCTGAACAAACCGGCGATAATAGCCTGCCAAGCCGAGAAAACTCCAAATCTCTGTAGCTAAGGAAGGTCTGGGCCAATTCTGCACTACCTCGACCTTCTGAGGATCAACCTGAATACCATCACGGACACTACATGTCCCAGAAAAGTCACAGTGTCAAGCCAGAACTCACACTAAGTGAATTTTGCATACAGCTTCTCTTGTCTCAATCTCTGCAGTACCACCCTCAAGTGTTGTGCATGCTCCTCCTGACTGCGTGAATACACCAGAATATCATCAATAAACACAATCACAAAAGAATCAAGGTACGACCAAAATACGTTATTCATCAAGTGCATGAATGCAGCTGGGGCATTAGTCAACCTAAAAGACATCACCAGGAACTCGTAGTGCCCATATCGCATCCTAAACGTCGTCTTCATAATATCTGAGTCCCTGATCTTCAACTGACCATAGCCCGATCGAAGATCAATCTTAGAAAATACACTAGCTCTCTGGAGCTGATCAAATAGGTCCTCAATACGAGGTAATGGGTACTTATTCTTCACTGTTACCTTGTTCAGCTGCCTGTAATCAATGCACATTCTCATTGTGCCATCTTTCTTCTTCACGAACAATACCGGTGCACCCCAGGGTGACACACTCGGACGAATGAAACCCTTATCTAAGAGTTCCTGAAGTTGTTCCTTCAATTCTTTTAACTCCGCTGGTGCCATGCGATAGGGAGAAATAGAAATAGGCTGAGTGCCCGGCACCAAGTCAATACCAAAGTCAATATCTCTGTCAGGCGGCATGCCTGGCAGGTCTGCTGGAAATACATCCGGAAACTCCCTCACAATGGGGACCGAATCAAGACCGGGTGTCTCGGCCTCAACATTTCTAATGAAGGCCAAATAAGATAAACAACCCTTGCCAATCATTCGTTGGGCCTTTATATAAGAAATCACCCCGTCGGACACATAATCAGTCAAGCCACGCCACTCGATCCTTCGGATTACCTGGAATAGCTAGTGTGACTGTCTTGGCATGACAGTCCATAATCGTATGGTAAGGAGATAGCCAATCTATGCCTAGTATCACATCGAAATCTACCATGCCCAGTAGTAATAAATCAACTCGGGTCTCCATACCCCTAATAGTAACAATACAGGATCGATATACCTGATCCACAACAACAGTATCCCCCACTGGGGTAGACACATGTACGGGCAAGGCAAGAATACCACGGGTCATACCCAAATGATGTGCAAAATAAGTAGAGACATATGAATAGGTGGATCCGGGATCAAATAAGACAGAAGCATCCCTGTGACAGACTGAGATAATACCTGAAATGACTGCATCTGAAGCACTAGCATCCTTCCTATCCGGAAGAGCATAGAAACGAGCCTCGCCTCCACCAGTACGATACTCGCCCCTAGGGCAACCTCTGGATACCTGGCCACCAGTCCTAGCTGACTGTGCTGGCGCTGAAGAAACAGGAGTAGAAGACGAGGGATGATCCCTCTGCTGAGACTGCTTACGAAGCCATTGAGGACACTTTCTCCTGATATGGCCCAAGTCACCGCACTCAAAACAACGGCCTGAAGATGGAAGAAGGGGCCGCTGAGGACCCCTCGCTACAGATGAACCCTGTGCTGAGGAAGTAAGAGCAGAGCTCTGAGCTGGAAGAGCACTCAGTGCAGGCTGACTCTGCTGACGGCTCTGCTGACTTTGATAACCCCGATGGCCCCGACGACCACGATCCGATGAAACCCCACCGGACTCTCGCTCGCTCCGCACCGATGAGACGTGAAAGAATGACCCCTGTTATGCTGAGGTTGGCCACTAGACGGAGCACCACTGTAGCTGCCAGTACCACGAGGTCGCTTAGCCTCTCTCTCCTCCTGCTCTCTACGGCGATCTGTCTCAATGTGACGGGCAGCATCAACCATCTCCTCAAAGGTAACTGCCGAAACTCTCTCCCTGGTCATCAATATGCGGATGGGATAAATAAGGCCATTAGTAAATCTCCGAATCCTCTCTCTGTCTGTAGGAACCATCTACATGGCATGACGGGCCAGCTGTGTAAATCTCATCTCATACTGAGTAACCATCATGTCTCCCTACTTCAACCACTCGAACTGACGTCGCAGCTCCTCTCTCTGAGACTGAGGCACGTACTTCTCCAAAAATACCGTGGAGAACTGCTGCCAAGTGAGGGGCACTGCCCCAGCGGGCCTACGCCTCTCAAAATCCTCCCACCACTGAAATGCTGCACCTGTGAACCGAAAAGTGGTGAATGAAACACCGTTGGACTCCAGAATACCCGCGGTGCGAAGCATGCGTTGACACTTGTCAAGAAAACCCTGGGCATCCTCGCCCTCAGCACCACTGAATACCGGAGGCTGTAGCCTCTCAAACCTCTCCAAACGACGCTGCTCATCATCGGGCATAACTGGAACCACATGAGCAGGAGCTGGTGCAACGGGCGCAACTGGCTGAACTGGAGCTGCCCCAGGTGCCGGAATACCCTGTACCACCGGCTCGAGTGTGTGAGCCACGGGGGTCTGATTCCCTCCCCCTGCCTGCGAAGAAGAAGCTGCAGTAGAGGCTGCAACGACCTGAGCCAAGCCTGTGCATACTGATAAGATCTGGGCCAAGGTCTCCTAAAGACCCGGTATCACAATAGGCCACTGGTGCAGGAATCTGACCCTGAGTCTGGTCAGCTGGTGGGTCAGCAGGTGCTGGTACTGCTGCCCTACCTCTACCACGACCACGGCCTCTGTGTGCCTATGGTGGTCGTCTGCCACGTTCGTTAGCCCGTGTTCTCGCCATCCGCGAGAGAATAGAATATGGAAAAATTTAATTTCATGATAACACAATTCGCACGATATGAATCCAAGAAAATGAGGTTTTTCCTAAAGTTTCTGTAGCCCTCCGAGGATAGATACGGACGTCTACGTACCGATCCGTGAAAGCCTACTAAACCGGCTCATGACTCGCGAGTCCTAGTAACCTAGGCTCTGATACCAACTTGTCACGACCCAAATCTGGTCGTGATGGCGCCCAACAATTAAGCTAGGCAAGCCAGACCAACAATTACTTATCACACCAAATATCAGTCCCAAATGGACATCCCAATAAGAATATATGAGTTAAAGAACTCCAAAAAGAATAATGATGAACAAAATACTGACACTCCCAAAGATCCGGAGTCACAAGTCTAGAGCCTCTAACAAAACCCAACAGGAATAAAGAGTACTGTATAGAAATACTCAAGTCTGAATACAAAATACAAATAACAACTGGAAAGGAGAGGAGAAGCTAGGTTCTGCGAACGTAGGCACCTACCTCAGCAACTCGATATGACACTGCAAACGCTGGAATCGCATGTCTACTGCTCCTGAGTACCTGAGTCTGCACACAAAAGGTGCAGGAAGTAGGGGTGAGTACTAAGTACTCAGTGAGTAATAAATATATACAAGTAGCTGAAAATAAGAAATCCACAGAATACCACATAAAGCTAAACTACAATTTGATTCCTCCTACGAACTAGCATCAACAGTACAATACAGCTACCACAGAGTAATTCAACAAATAAAGATGCAATGCAAAACACATAATCGCTACGGCGTGTAGCCCGATCCATTTAACGTCGACGGCGCTCACTGGGGGTGTGTACAGACTCCGGAGGGGCTCCTACAGCCCAAGCGCAATACTGCTACGGCGTGCAGCCCGATCCTCATATCAACCACTGCGGTGTGCAGCCCGATCCCATGCTCAGTCCATAATAAACAAATAAGTCACAAAACAGTTCATTTTTCTTAATTCCAGTTTCCAATTCATAATTTATGAAAAATACTTTAACTTTATTAAATTTGCAAAAGCCGGTGACTTAGCATTTCAATAATGTGATTTCAATTTCTAGGACTGAGATCAATGATTTAAGTAAATATAGCTATCACATAAATATTGTCCTCTAAGGACACTACAAGTCGGCACAAGGCCCCAACCAAGGCTTACAGCCCACAAACATATCAAATACAGTGTATTTCCAACACTAATAGCATATTATTTACATCCGGGATGGACCAAGTCTCAATCCCCAATCACAATCAATCCCGCACCTACCACGGTGTGCGAGCCACGCCCTACTAGTGTCACAATGTGCTAAGCCGGGGTTTCGAACCCTTAGGCTACCATATACACAAACTACTCACCTCTAGCCGGCCGTAGACTCGTCCGCGATGCCTTTTCCTTTGAATTTAGCTCCCTCGTGTGTAGAATCTAGTCAAACCACAATAATTATATCAAATACGGGTCAAAGAATCATAACCCATTTCAATTTTCATGAAATTCGCATAAATACACTATGTTGGTAAAACCCGACCCCGGGCCCACTGCTCAGAAAATTCCGAAATTAGTACCAACGCGATCCTCATCTCGCCACGAGTCCGTGCATATAAAATTTATCAAAATCGGAGTTCAAATGGCCTTCCAAAACTCAAAATCCCATTTTCAATACCTAGGCCACATTTCTTCAAAAGTCTACCCAAATTCATGAAGATTGATGTTAATCCTACCATAAAATTATGTTTTTGAGTCAAGAATCTTACCTCCAATGAATACCCGATGATTTCTTAGTGATTTCCTCGAGTTTTCTTCTCTCTAGGGCTCAAAATTGGGTTTTGGGTGTATGAACCCGCGACCCCTCTGTTCTGTGATTTAATTCACTGCCAGAACGTTTCCTTCTATGCGATCGCATGCCCCTTGTTGCGATCGCATAGAGCAAGTTTTCTCAGGCCTCCTATTCGTTCTCTGCGATCGCAGGCCTAGCCATGCGATCGCATAGCTTCGCATTCATACCCTCCGTGATCGCAATCGAGCCTCCGCGATCGTACTGCACAATTTCCGGACCCTCTGCGATCGCAATGCCCTTCACGCGATTGCATAGAGTTAACTTGCCGCCCCCTTCCACTCTTCTATGCGATCGCATAGAGCAACTGCTGCCTGCAATTTTTTGCAGAATTTTCCCAAGTTCCAAATGCCCGGTTGATGGTCCGAATCCATCCCGAGGCCCCCGGGACCCCAACGAAAACCACCAACATAATCCAAAACATGATACGGACTTATTCCAATCATAAAAATACCATCCTAAACGTCAAAATCACCATTTCCACACGAATTCAAGCCTAAGTTTCTTCAAAACTTTCAAAACTAACATTCAATCCAAAACCCGATCAAACGATGTCCGAATGACCTGAAAATTTGTAGACATATCCAAAATCACATAACGAAGCTACCGAAATTGTCGGAATTCCATTCCAACCCCCGGATCAAAATCTCACCTATCATCCGGTTTTCGCCAAAATTCAACTTTCGCCAATTCAAGCCTAAAACTACACCGGACCTCCGAATTCAATTCTGATTGTTCTCCAAAGTCATAAATGATCCCCCGGAACTAGTCGAATCATCAGAATCCGGTTCCGAGCTCTCTAACTTAATAGTCAACTCTTGGTTGACTTCCCATATTCAAGCTTTCTTCAAACATGCTAATTGCTTCATTCTCAACCCGAATCACTCCTAACTCACTCGATATATTCTAATACTGATATAAAAGCATAAGATATGTAAGGTAACGGGGTGGTAATTCCCGTAACGACGGGCCGGGTCGTTACTAAAGGAAAACTAGAATAAGAAGAGAAGTCAGGTCCTGCGAACGCCAGCAGCTACCTCAGCTACTCGGATAAATACTGATAAAAGCTGGAGTGCTCGTCTATCCCTCTTGTGTACCTGAATTTGCATACAAAGGTGCAGGGAGTAGGGGTGAATACTAAGTACTCAGTGAGTAATAAATATATACAAGTAGCCGAAAGCAAGAAATCCACAGAATACCACAAAATGAAGCTAAAATACAGTCTGATTCCTCTTACCAACTAGCAACAACAATAATACATTACCACTATCACAGATAATCCACACACAAAGAATGCAATGCAATGCACATAGCCGCTATGGCGTGTAGCCCGATCCATTTAACGTCAACGGCGCTCACTAGGGGTGTGTACAGACTCCGGAGAGGCTCCTACAGCCCAAGCGCAATACCGCTACGGCGTGCTGCCTGATCCTCATATCAACCGCTGCAGCGTGCAGCCCGATCCATCCCCAGTCCACAACAAACATATGAGTCACACAATAGCTCAAATTATTTATTTCCAGGGTCAAGTTCATAAATTCTGAAAATACTTTAACCTTTTATTTATTTTTCCCAAAACAGGTGACTCAGCATTTCAATGTGGTGATTTCAAACCAGGACTGAGATCAGTGATTAAGCAAGTATAGCTATCACATATATAACTATCCCCTAAGGATACTACATGTCGGCACAAGGCCCCAAACATGGCTTACAACCCACAAGTATGTCAACACAGCGTTTTTCAACTACATATATCATATTATACTTATTCGGGATGGACTAAGTCCCAATCCCTAGTCACAATCAATCCCCGCACCTGCCACGGGGTGTGAGCCATGCCCTACTAGCGTCACAATGTGCTAAGCCGGGGTTTCGAACCCTCAGGCTACCATATACACAAACTACTCACCTCTAGCTGGTAGAAGCCTTAGTCCGCCTTGCGCTTGCCTCGCAATTCAATCACCTCGGATGCCAAATCTCGAACCGGTGAGAATTCTAGTCCGCGACGCCTTTGCTCCTCAACCGGCCTCCTCGCGCTCCCAATCTATCCAAATTCATACAAACATCGATGAAGTTCGATTTCTAAAAGATGGGGTTTTAGCCATACATATCTAAAATTCGTCCCTTAATGATACTACAATGATCAAATACAGTTATGTAACTTCAATCTATAATACCACATTCAATAGGGCCAATATTAGTCATAAATCCCATAACTTGTGCCATCTAGGCCTATTATCAAACATCTTGTAGGCATAAATATTTACACCTCTTAACTATAGCATTGGTTCCTCCAACTATCACCATTAACCAACAATTCATCTCCCTATCCTTCTTTAGCAATTTATACTCCTAACATCACGTGTGTGATTAACCATTCACACCCACACCAACAAAATTCAAACAAATATACACATTTAAATCCCTACCATGTTCATGTATTTAAATTGGGGATTTATGGCCTCCAACAACCATACTATAAGTTGTAATACTTGATTCATACTCATATTCCCATAATAACATCATATGTGTAAGTCTAAGGTGTAGGATTACCTCTTGTAGATCAAATCTTGAAAGACAACTTTGGGGTGTTCTTGAGATTATGAAGAAATCCTATGAAATCCAACCAAAATCATGTTGTAACTAGTGATTGAGAAGAGGAATCACCATGAAAACACACTTAAAAGCTTACCTTAGGAGTGCAATTGAGTGCCTTGGTCGAATTGGGGGTGTTGGGAGAACCCTAGGCTTGAGAAATGACTCCATTTCTCTTATTTCCGGTCCTTAAGTCACTTAAAATCATTCAGACGCGCGAAACGCACCGTCTTCGCGCATTACTTCGCATATTTTGCTGAGTATTCTACCCCAGATGCGGGAAGTATACGCGAAGTAAACTTCGCATACTATTTCGCGAATGCGGCACCTTACAAGTAAAATGATCATAACTTTCCGTATAAACCTCCAAATGACAAACGGTTTGTTGCGTTGGAAACTAGACTCAAAGTGCTTTAATTTGATAGGTTGATCCTCACACAACTCCATATATAACTGGAGATATGATCGTTCAAATTAAGGTCTTGTGCAGACTCATTTACATCTTCGCCTATTATGAAGTTTTCCAACTTTAAAAATTCCCGTTAACTATCCGAAATCACCCCGAGGCCCCCGGGACCTCAACCAAAAATACCAAAAACTCCTAAAACATCATACAAACTTGTTCCAATCATTGACATGCATCAAACAATGCCAAGACCATCAAATTACATCGAATTCAAGCCTAAGTTCTTCTAAAACTTCCAAAACACGCATTTAATCAAAAACCCAACCAAACCACGTCCGAATGACCTGAAATTTTGTAGACATATCCTAAATCACATAACGAAGTTACAGAAATATTCGGAATTCCATCCCGACCCCCGGATCAAAATCTCACCTACCGTTCGAATTTCGCCAAAATTCGACCTTAGGCAATTCAAGCCTAAAACTACACCGGACCTTCGAATTCGATTCTGATTGCTCTACTAAGTCATAAATTGTCACGAGCCAAACCCCGGTCGTGATGGCGCCCAACACAATGCTAGGCAAGCCTAACCATATTACCTCTTAAACCAGCCAATTATTAATTCCAATTAATCAAATTAAACTTAAACAGCAAGTGGTCATATCAAATGATAAGCGAGATAGTAAAAGCATACAAAATACGGTCCCAACCATATCGTGGTGTCACGAGACTGAGCCTCTCCAGAATAACATCCTAATACAAACAAGTCTAGGCAAAATGAAATCAACAAGATGATAAAGAAGGAGAAAACAGGCTCTGCGGACGCTGGCAGCTACCTCGTAATCTCCGCAAAAGTAGACAAGGATCAGCAGCTACAATGTCTCAACTGCTCTCGGGCACCTGTGGATCCGCACAGAAAGTGCAGGGGAGTGGGGTGAGTATATTTCAACTCAGTGAGTAACAATAATAAATAATAACTGAAGGTAAGAAATCATGTGCTATCACTTAACAGTTCTAAGGCAACCCTCACGGGTACGTCATCACTATAGTAAGTACTCTGATCTCCAGTCCACATATATCTCTACAAGATCCCACACTGATCAAACCCTCGCTCGTACCCCTACGGTGTACGGCCATCTCAACATATAAAGACACATACATATGTCTATAATGTATAAGTATTTAAGTAGATAATAGGATATGATTAAGTATAATGCTGCGGCGTGCAGCCCGCTCCAATAGATATACTGATGCGGCGCGCAGCCCGATCCAATAATAAATAACTGCGCTCACTAGGGTGTGTGCAGACTCCGGAGGGGCTCCTTCAGCCCAAGCGCTATAATACTGCGATGCACAATCCGATCCACATATTTATATATTACTGCGGCGTGCAGCCCGATCCACATATTTATATATTACTGCGGCGTGCAGTCTGATCCACATATTTATATATTACTGTGGAGTGTAGTCCGATCCACATATTTATATATTATTGCGGCGTGCAGTCCAATCTATATATATATTATATATATAATACTGCGGCGTGCAGTCCGATCCAATATATGTATAAGTATATACTGCTGCGGCGTGCAGCCCGATCCAGTATATATATCAATACCTCACAATGGGTCCTCGACCCCTCTCAGTCAATATAGACTCGGTCTCTTGGGCCCACTCTCAGTCAGTATATACTTGGCCTCTCAGGCCCAATATAATATATCACAGTGGGTCCTTGACCCTGTCTCAGTCAATATAGACTTGGCCTTTCAGGCCCAATATAACATCTCATAGTGGGTCCTTGACCCTATCTCATCTCAATCGGTATAGACTTGGCCTTTCAGGCCCACTCAGCTAGAACAGGGAATTCCACCCTAGATAATCTCTCTCAATGTACACATCTAGTACGGGCTCATATTATGCTATACAACTAGAGCTACGGCTGAGTGTATGTTTCCAACACGATATAAGGGTCACCTAGCTCTACAGGTTCCCTAATGCTCCTACAGATCGGCACAAGGCCCCAAACATGGCTATTAGCCCAATTGTACAGTTATAATCTCATTAACAGTCATACAACACGGTATTCTATTAGCCGGGAAGGACCAAGTCCGAACCCTCAATCACAATGTCACTACGCCCGTCAGAGAACGCGTGTCTCATCTCAATATAGCACTGTGAAGTGCTGGTACGGGGTTTCAAACCCTCAGTACATTGTTTACTACTACCACTCACCTCGAACCGGTAGAAGCCTCGGTCCGCCTTGCGCTTGCCTCGCAAATCAATCTCCTCGGTTGCCAAATCTGCTCAAAATCAATGATAATACATCAATATATGCTAAATTCACGTAACCCATTCGAAATAACCCAAATTGCATCAAAACCCACAAAGTTGTCAAAACCCGACTTTTGGTGCGCTTCTCGAAAAATTATAAAAGTTACATATTTGGAACCCTCGTCTCAATACGAGTCTAGGCATATAAAATTTACCAAATCCGGACTCCATTTGTCCGCTCAAATCGGTATTTTACCAAGGCCCTGGCCTAGGCTAAATTTTCCCACAATTTGATCCAATTTCAGTGAAATAAAGGGGGATTTCAAGATAAAAACGCGTAAATGAACCATAAAACTTACCTCCGACAATATCCCGATGATTTCCCAGCTATTTCCCTTCACTTCCTCTCTCTAGGCTTCAAAAATGGGGGTTTATGAAATGAAACCCGTAAGTGAAATGTTTCTGGTTTTAATTCACCGCCTGGGACTTTTCTTCTACGCGTTCGCGTTCCTCACCACGCGTTCGCGATGCCCAGCTCCGGATTAACCTTCGCGAACGCGACCTCCCCCAATGCGTTCGCGATGCACTAACTTCCTCAGCCACCAGATTTTGTTCTTCGCGAACGCGACCTTACTGACGCGAACGCGATGCCTTTCCTTCTTCTTCTACGCGAATGCAACACCTTTGCACGCGAACGCGAAGCTTCCCTACTTCCTCCTACGCGAACGCGACATCCACCCTCGCGAACGCGATGCCCAACTGGACTCTGCCTGCGCGAACGCAGCCATGTCCTCGTGAACGCGATGGCTTAATTTCTGCACAGTGATCTTCAATTTACAGCACACTTTTCCTTGTTTCGAAATGCCGGATGATGGTCCGGATTCATCCCGAGGCCCTCGGGACCCCACGAAAACCACCAACATACTCCAAAACATGATATGGACTTGTTCCAAGCATAAAAATACCATCCTAAACATCAAAATCACCAATTACACACGGATTCAAGCCTAAGTTTCTTCAAAACTTCCGAAACTAACATCCAATCCAAAACCCGATCAAACGATCTCTGAATGACCTGAAATTTGCAGGCAAATCCAAAATCACCTAACGGAGCTACTGCGACTGTCGGAATTCCATTCGGACTCCCGGATCAAAATCTCGCCTATCGATCGGATATCGCCATAATTCAACTTTAGCCAATTCAAGCCTAAAACTACATCGGACCTCCAAATTCACTTCCGATCGCTCTTATAGCTCATAAATGACCTCCTGAGCTGACCGAATCATCAGAATTTGATTCCGAGCTCTCTAACTCTTAAGTCAACATCTGGTTGACTTTTCCCAACTATTCCTTCTTCTAAGAGACTTTGTGTCTCAATTTCAATCAAACTCAACCCGGATTGACTCAAAATTACCCAACAGGCATATTACAACATCAACAAGCATATAACGGGGGTAACGGGGTGATAACTCACATGATGACGGGCCGGGTCATCACATTCTCCCCAACTTAAGCAAACGCTCGTTCTCGAGCTAACCCAAAGTTGTACTAGATTCAACACAATAGCCGAATGACCTTACCAAGCATATACTCGTGGTGATACCACTTCGCCCTATCTTTCATAAGTCCGATAACATAGTATAGCTGAATTTCCACAGTCTATCTGAACCATAAACCACATTGCACTTTCCGAAATCATATACCAAATCTGAATCCCACATCTATACTCAGAGTACACACGATCCAACTGTAATAGCCAACTCGCCACTCCGGGTGAGATCACATGATGTATCAAACAACCCAATCACTCGATACGATAGTCTCTAATCACGACAACTAGCCACAATAACCAAATACTAGCAGAAAGAACCTTTCTCATTAGGTAGAGTCTTATTCCAACACCTTCATATCCTGCCCGCGGCAACTGAAGCACGCGATATACCGAACCCATCTCTCGGGTCAACCATTCGTGAATCCATTTCACTTTTAAAACTGATACCACAATAAGTTTCGGAGCCAAACCTCGATATTACCTTTCTAACGAGCTGAAATCACATATGATCGCTCTCATTAATGACTCGAATGATCATTTCGGTTATAACACACCACACTGGTGACATGACTCCTCAGCATCGGCCTATGCCACAACGAGCACAACACAGGCTCCAATAAGAACGATCTGAACACACTCGAATCATGACAACTGACTCGCACAAAGAACCATAATTCAAATTCTTCAATACCATCACAACACATAACTGAGATTCTCGTCTCACATCATAGAATTAGAGTACCTGAATCCTCCTCGAAAGGTCATAACATCACGTGGCCTTGCCACAACTCATGATTCTATCCAAACACTATTACTCATGGAGCACCTCAAGTTGCAATGCTCAAAACGGTCAGCCACACACATATTTGGGTCTGAACTCAAGCAATCAATCACACACGCGGTGATACATTTAGTATATGCTATCGAATCCTGTATGGGCACAACCGATGTGCTATTCCCCGAGCGATATCCAATACAGACTTTTCCTCAGAAGTCAGGAAGTATTGTATATAAGGTAACATATAGGAAGCTATATTTTCCACATCACACTGTTGCGGCGCGCAACCCGTTCCAATAACATACCCGTGGCGGCGTGCCACCCGATCCGGATACCATACCTGTGGCGGCGTGCCACCCGATCCTGATACCATACATGTGGCGGCGTGCCACCCGATCAAAATACTATACCTGTAGCGGCGTGCCACCCAATCAACGAATATATCTAGCAAGGGAAATGCACATCGAGTCAAGTTGCTCCTTGCATCAAACATCCGCCACAAAGGCCCAACTGACAAAGCAATACCTACCAGCCGTCCGCTGGCCCTAGGGTACATCTACCTTGCTGGAGCATAATCTGATACACTCTGCTATGCAGTTTGTGACATTTTTCTGACATAGTCCATATCACATTAGTCTAGACAACCTAGCTTATGACAACCAGTCTGAAATCATATATCATTATTCAAATTCATCATATCAAGTAACGAGAGTGCCACTAGGCTTCCAATTTCCAATAACCGCTAAATGGTGCCGATACATACGATATACCACCACTGCGTAGGCGGATTACGAGAACTTCTAGTCTCCAACACATACATAACACAGGAATCACTATGCCTGATTCCATACTTCATCGTACGATTACTTAACGCACCTCAAGCGTCCATTCATACCACGAAAGCCATTCATAAATTTCACTATGTCATCAACGACTCAATTATTACAATCGATCCAACGGGAGTATACCACCATACCGCTAGATATTATCAGTTTATTTTACCTGGACCTTTTGACCATAGACTCTGCCGAAATACTAGTATAGCAGTACCATTCTCCTAAATCACCAAGAAGATTGATTCTCGGATTATCTGCAGCTGCCCACGCTGCTTGAGGATTTTAATGACTCCCCATATAATATGAATTGATCTTAAAACCTTGAACATGCCGTTATCAACTTTCCATAACACATCGCATATACCATACCACACTAAGACAACGGGGAAAATTCATATCCCTTTCCCTACGCCGCAAACATCAGCGCACTCAACTAGTCAAGGACTTTCATGATCCCATATAGAGAAAACTCATTACACATTCCAAGCTTTACATACCAACAGGAAATACACTCATTTTCAAACCACGGTAAAATACATCACAAGCCATTTCTCCCAATTACATTGCATAAGTTAAATTGCCAGGACTGAGTCCTTATACCCATACCGAGTTACACAACTGCCAATACTCAAAAGCTTTATTGCACAATATCGGCGAGACTCATTACTTCAAACATATACCAGGAATTAATCGTATTCCTTATCATACCGTTTCGGTTTATTAACAAGTTGATCCGTTTACCCAATTTCCTTTCTGATTCATTTTTAATTTAATACTAGTCTTTACTGTAGCACCACAATGCCCAACCCATGTTACCACACAAGACTCGTACATAAGACCATACGGTCTCAGACCCATAGGCCACTGAATACTCTCTCAATTGTTTCCCAGAAATACCACATTCTACAATACTTTGTTTTGAAGAACTTCCTGCTATTTGAATTTGTTATCATTACCTTTCAATACGGATACAAAGAATCTCATCATCCCCATAACATAACAAAAGTCTTGATTTCTTCTAACGAAACCACGGTATTTAGCCACGTACACAGTCTTAAGGCACCTGACTGTTGCAAGCGTAAATCTTGAACACCGCAAGGCTATTCTCGGGCGTCATTCACCATTAACCAGTTATAATTCAACTGCCTTATTAAACAGAACCACTCGGGCCTTACTAGAACTCTGACACCGCAGAACATGATTAAATACGGATACAATTAACTATCTTTCTTTTCTATACATCAAACATTCTTTAGCAACAGCCGCTCAAAACCTCCTAGAATTTTCTCACATCTACGAAACACCATAACCTTCGTCAGAATTTTTCCCAACATGCTTGGGGACAGAACCATCATAGCACACAACAGTGAAATCAGTTAATCCATAACAACCTCCCCAACTTGGCTCGGAGCCGTACGTCAAAGCACCTTTAGCCACTTATAGCATTCTTACTCAATTGATGCCACAATGTTATGGTGAGATTAAACTCGAGCTATTTACAACCTTTGGCGGAGACGCGAATCATCGAAAATCTTAACTCTTTTGCAATTCTCGTATTCATTCACACGCAACAGCTAAGCCCATTCCTTAGGCGACAACATCTTTTCTAAGTCCCAAATTTTTCAAAACTTTCGGCAAAGTTTCCTTTGTAAATTGGCCTACCCACCTGCCAGAGAATCACCAAACCATTCTAACAATACACCCACAACTCAACAAGACGTCACAATGTATTTCAACAACATAAATCTCAATACTACACAAATTATATCATCATTATTAGTACATGAACATGCGTTGCACCAGCTCAAATCATAACACATATACCTTTCACCATGATACACCTAGTACAGCCAATTTGGTTTTCCTGCGTCTGAACTCATACTTCCACACGTAATGCACTTTACCTTTCCACTAAGGAACATGAACATACTCACCGTGCCCATAGCTAGGGCTACGAAACAGATCACAATAAGGATTGAATACCTTGCAGCTCACCCATTATCAAACTGCCATTTTCACAATTAAGATCAATACTGATAGCATAAATTTCATAATACCGGCTCGCGAAATTAGCACCTCGGTGCTCAAGCCATAGACAAGGATCCGGCCTCAAGTCCTCCAGACTGACCCAACATGAACTCACAGAGATTATATCTTTCAAGGCTAGAAATGGTTAACTAGGGATAGATTTTATTTGATTTAAGCAATTGAGTTCAAAAATATCAAGGAAAGCCTAACATCATTTTTTTAAAATCGAGTGTCACCTGAAATTTCGCTTCAATTCACATACTAGGCAAGTTCTAGACACACGTACACTACATCGACTATGCAAAAAAAATCTCACCACACATGGCATACGACTCATTAAGATCAACTCATCAAGACACTCTATTATGAGTATTGTCACGACCCAAACCCCGGTCGTGATGGCGCCCAACACAATGCCAGGCAAGCCCGACCATATCATCTTTTAACCCAGCCAGTTATTAATTCCAATTAATCAAATTAAACTTAAACGGCAAGTGGTCATATCAAATGAAAAATGTGATAGCAAAAGCATAAAAAGTACGATCCCAACCATATCGTGGTGTCACAAGACTGAGCCTCTACAGAATAACATCCTAATACAAACAGTCTAGGCAAAAAAGAAATCAACAAGATGGTAAAGAAGGAGAAAACAGGCTCTGCGGACGCTGGCAGCTACCTCGTAATCTCTGCAAAAGTAGACAAGGATCAGCAGCTACAATGTCTCAACTGCTCTCGGGCACCTGTGGATCTGCACAGAAAGTGCAGGGGAGTGGGGTGGGCATATCATCTCCACCCATTTTTGGAAGATCTTGAGTTTCTGACATATCCTTTCCTGGGAGCAATTGGAAGATTACCAAGCTGGTTTCTGATGGCATACTTCTTTGTTGCTTATCTTGGTATAGTGAGGAGAAAGGAATGGCCTCATTTCTTTAGGTTCCATGTGGTGATGGGGATGCTACTTGAGATTGCCCTGCAGGTTATTGGGACTATAAGCCGTTGGATGCCACTTGCTGTGTACTGGGGCAAAGTTGGCATGCATTTTTGGACTGCCGTCGCATTTGCCTATCTGTTCACTGTTTTAGAGTGCACAAGATGCGCCCTTGCGGGGATGTATGCAGACATTCCATTTGTCTGTGATGCAGCTTATATTCAAATACCTTATGATTAATGGCTGCCGACATATGCTTCTTATGCCTTGTAGATAGAATATGGAGGCTGGATGCAACTGAAAATGATCAGTCTCTTTTGGATTCTAAAACCTAAATCTTTTATATCATGGACCTGTAAAATTAAATTTACGCTAGTGTTGTTCTTTCCTCTTCCATTCCGCAAAGGGATTGACTATGTTCTCATTGTTGTCAAATTGGTTTTTTGTTTGTTCTCTTAATCTCAATTGCATTTATTCCGAGCATTCTAAATCCCTTTTACGTTACTCTTTCTTTCTCTTATTATTATTTTTGCATGCTCTGCGCTGTCTCTTCACTACTTGTTCTCTATCGAAGAAGCATATAATATCTCATAGAAAAACAGCTTAAATCCTTTATAAATTGACTGAAGTAGTTCTTTCATTTGTACAAGAAAACTCTTGCCAATAATATAATTCTTAAAATAAATATGCAGCTTGCCAACTATTGTCAACATTAAAATCTCATTTGGCTTTAACAAAATTTTGCTAAATAATGAAGAATAATTACAAATAATTGATCATTATCTTTGCAAAAGTCTGATGCATAAAA